>JACJUY010000150.1:149360-170447 GCA_014220935.1 Platorchestia sp. MABIK
ATTTTACACGGGTATCCCAATACCAATGTGTCATTCTCAATTAAGGATGCCTTTAGGTTAAGATGTTTTAAAATCCAATGTATCGACGTTTCATGTTTGTACTTTATTGGAAATAAATGTTTTTTCTTCTTTTTCTTTCTTTTCTTTAAAAGTCTGAGTCGTAGAGCTAAAATGCCGTAAACGTGGAAGATGAAGTGAAAGAATAAAATTACCGTCAAAGAACACAAATAAATAAGGGGACACGAGAATTGCAGCCTGACAAACACAAATGAAGTCATTCATTGAATTCTTACAAAGTACCTATGATAAGGATATGTTGTTTCATTCTTAAAAACTGGCAAAATTTATATTTAGCGGCAATAACTGACATTCCCAGCCATGTAATTTCTCTTGATACAAGAGTTTATATTTTCATAACTGTATTCAGCTTGCAGTAGTATTCGACTTTTTACGGTTCTTACATTTATCGATTAGTAAGGGTCTTTTCACCCTTCACATAAAATAACGCACTACACTACAAGATTCAGTTGCATTCGGACAACAGAAGCTACTCATGTATTAAGGTATCTTTAACTCATTCCCCGCGTGTGGGGCCATATGTTTACCAATAGGTAAATTGTCATTCACGTACCGGTTTAAATGAATGACATTTAACGGTTTCGGGACCTTTTTAAAAAATAACTGTTATCATACGAGATGAGATGATCTCGTACATTGTATTTCTCACATTTATTTGGGAGGATAAAAATGTTTTTGAGGAGTTAAGTCGATTTCCCTATTCTGCCACTTACAACCTAACCAAATCAATCGTTAAAATCCACGGAATTAAACAAGGTGAACGTGTTAATTGAGACTAGGGTTTTGATTGCCTACTGCAGGCATCAGATGGGAGCAGTCATCTGGCAACCTAAATGACACAAGCAAATCCGTTCTCTCGCTGCACGACGGACTACTTGTTTTTTCCTTTTTATTTTTGACTGCCTGGTCAAATCTCACACCGAATTAAATGAAAGCTCACTAGTTTCATGTAACTTACACAACAGCTCAACGTGCGAAAATTACACACAGCACCTTAACATAGCAGCCTTGCGTTATTCCAACCTCGAAGAGAATTTCCAACTTCAGACTTTTTACTTTCTTTTTTTTTGCACATGCGTGAAATACTCAAACTCTAATAGAGTAACAAGTAAGAACAGACAGACAAATTTGTTCAAAATAATGGTCATCTCCTACGAATAAACACTCTCAGTACAGGATGTTTTCCTAGAACGCGTGATATACGAACTCAAGAAGCATGTTTTACAACCCAATTTGGAAACAAGGTATCTCCGCAGCTATTGATCGTCTAACTTTCTATCTTGCTCCGAGGTCTAGGAAAGTTTCCAATCTCAAAGGAAGAAAAAAGTTGGAAGAACTTCAATGGTGCAATAACTAACTTGTAAGGGTCAAATGTACAATAAGTCTCTCAAAGGTATCTTGGTCCGCGAGGAAACTGAACAAAATATATCAAGTATACTTCATGATTACCACCGTAATATATTATCAGAATTATTAAGGTAGCAACCCGTCTTATGGCACGTACTGTTCACGCTCAACTTACACAGGAATGAAAGCCAACTCTGTATTACATCAATGCAAAAATTATAAATTTTCGTATCGTATTTCGCTGAAGACAAAGAATGATTTTGACACCTAATTTTCCATCTCTCGTAAATTTCCATTTCTATACAAAGAGAAGTAGATGAACTGAAGTGTAACAGCAACCGATGAGGGCCAGACTTACTCATAACGCGGAAGAGAGCGCAGTGCTGATCGGTGTTTTAAAAAAAATCATTAGCGGTTGACCATACATTAGAACCTTGCTCAATATTCCTCGCTTTCCGAAAGAAAGGGAAAATTTAGCGTGACAGATGGCTATTAGTTGAACTGTCTCAGACTATAAAAGAGGAGCGAGTGAAGTAACTGCATCACAAGTCCACTAACTCAACAAGTGGTAACACCTCACTCAGCTGAACTTGAATAACCAAGGTGAATAACTAAAAAAAATGTTAATGCTCATTATTCCTCCATATACTGAAAATGTTAAGCTAAAATTTAATTATTTGGATTACAGTCCATCACAAAATTGAAGCACTTAACTTAATTTCTCAAAACAAACTTGAAAATTGAGAAAATTTTCATGAATTTAACACGATTCTCCAAACGAATAAATTTCATGAACCACTTCAGCAATGTGGAATTAAATGGAAAGTAGAACAATACTTTCGAGATTAATAATAACTTGAGAGCATGTTGCAAATGTTAACAAACATGTACAACAGCCAAAAGCTCACATCGACAGAAAAGAATTTGGTCAAATCATGAACAAAATATCAAAAGAATATGACTTTAATACTTCATAAACAGTGCTTTTCTGGCCTGTTCATAAAGCTATAGTCACTTTGTTCAAGTAAAAATACAAAAACAAAAGGAAAAATATTTAAGCAGCTAGCTACAAAAGTCGTCTGAGGGATTCGTCCAACAACATTAATTGCGTAGAATGAAGGAAAAGAAAAAACGTCTGTTTTTTTGTCTGATTTGTGAGAAGTCTCATACCCAAACACTATTTCGCATAAATTTGGAGTCAGTTGATGCATAGCAATGATTAGGCATACTGAAATATTTCTCGTATCATCATAAACGTGTTTACAATGAGCACCATAGAACTTTTTTTTTGTAGTGTCCCAATGAGGAAAATTTTTTGAATACAAGATACAGCGATCAGTTTACCCATGGAACTAAGATGATCTTGATGAAATTTGAGTATATCATTCGGATATTGTTATTTATATTGGACAACGAAGATAGGACACACTAATTCGTTTGACTTCTGTGTCACCAGATGGCCGCCACGTATTGCATGATCGCTGCCCTCACACTCGTCGCCGCGGTGGCAGCCCTGCCTGCCGACCCCTACCAGCCACCCAAACTCTTCAAGGAGGTGAGCTGAGGGCACAGTAGTGGTACTTAAGCAAAATGGTACTTAGTCGTACAGCTCTTTTGGTGTACCAAGTATGGTACTAATCAAGGTTTCTACTACAATAGGCATGTTAGGTCCCTAGACTGTTTAAAAAATGGTGTTCACGGAATACTTGATATACCAAGTGAGCTTCAATCGAATCTAATGATGAAAAGGGCAAGTTAGAATTCACACAGAACAGTTTGGTGACTTAGTGACTGAGCTAATGAGCAGCAAAAAATACTGGGAATTTATTTATTACAGAAGAACTATTCGAACATTTTAGCATTCTGTAATAGGTCAAAAATTAGATTTCCAAACGCACATTCATCCTTAATTTCCAAGGTGAAAATTCTTCTCAGTTAGCAAGGAACGGGATATGAGAAAAGACGGGCCTTAATGCCCCTGTGATTCTCAACATCACAGAAATTTCATTTTGCTCGTGAGAGAACGACAGGAAACCATCTCACACTTTAGACCAAGAGCTACAGACCTAAATATAAACCTATTCGCATTTAACAATTTAAATTTTAAAAAAGAATCGATTCAAGCTCTAAGTCAAAAGTTGAAATATCAAAATCCATTCAATATATTTTATCAAATTTACTATGCTATGTTGACAGGAAAAGAGACAAACAGTCACAAGACATTTGATGAGTACAAACGAGTCGATGATTCAAAATTGAAGGACTGAGCAAATCTCCTTATTTTATTTCAATTCCCCGAGCAGCGATTCCCTGGTCTGCTTGCCAAAACAACTCAAACGATTTACCCACCACATGTGATACGTCAAGATGATCTTTTCTTAAGGTTATTACAATTAATCCATTTGAATGTAGCTACTTGTGGGCCCAAATAAGTTCAGCAACGTCAAGGGCATCCCATCAACGCAAAGATCTAGGGCATCCCATCAACGCTGTAATAAGAAAGAAATCAAAGAAAATAAATTTTGGTTAATTTTGTCGTAAACTTAGCATTTAACGTAATCTTCTCCTGCCAGCCCGCGAAGCCTTACAACTTCGCCTACGGAGTGAGCGACCCTTACCAGGGCATCGACTTCGGCCAAAACGAAGAGAGTGACGGAAATCTCGTCCAGGGATCGTACTCAGTTCAGCTGCCTGATGGTCGCCAGCAGATTGTAAGCATACTTTATGAACACCATGCAAGGAATAAAGGATATTGCCGCGCGCGACCGAATGAGTATTGTGTTTGTACAATAATTTAACTAAAAAAAAAAAATTTGAGAGAAATTTATTTCCCATCTTTAGCAGACGATCTTGGCCAAGTGACACTCCCTTTAACAGATAATTGAACATAAATTAGCTGCAATATAAAGAAACTAAACGAAGATTAAGCCCTTTAAAAATTTGACTTCTATAACCTGCGATAATAAATCTGAATTTTCGAACATTCTGTACAGCTTGACAGTCTCAGTGAAACACCAAGGGTAAAGACATTTTAAACTCCGCAGGTGTCGTATCAGGCCGACCACGACACCGGCTTCCACGCTGACGTGAGCTACAAAGGAGAGGCCCAGTACCCTCCCAAGTCTGACCAGCCTCCTTTCGTGGTGGGGCCCAGCAAGGACTACCCGCAGCCCCCTTCTTACCATTGACCTATGAAAAGCAATAGATGAGTTACCTACTGCACCATTGAGCATCCTTCCAGTAATCGATGAGAGGAAACTTTTACGGAGTTAGGCGAAGCAATGAAATTTCAGTCGCTGAGCAACGAAGGACTGGAAGCAACGAAGACATTACATTAAGTTTGTTACAGTTGGGTTATGTTTGTTGGTTATCTAGAATTTTCAAATATACTTTCGCATTGACTGACTCGTTACATTTTTCATCCCTATAGCGCAGAATTATATTCCTGTTAAATAGAACAATAAAACAGCACTTATACTGACTTTCGGTAGCTCACATTGTATCAAACAATTGTATTGTACATTGTATCAAACAAACAAGTAAAGTAAACACTTCGGCGAAATCTGGATAGGTAAAAGGGAGAATTCCGTTGCACAATAAATAGTTCAAGCAGTAGTACTGTATTCTCGTAAAGCGCATGCACACCCGATATAAGTAACGGCGTCGTAAAGTTCAGCAAATAATTCACCACCCAAGTAGCAGCATTAGCAGTGAGGAGAAAAGATTCAAGCCTCAGCAACACGAAAATATACCACGAAAATATAGCATGAAAACGAGGATTGGACCCATCCGTCATTGGCAACTCAGAATGTAGAACGAACACTGTGAGCTGCAGTTTCCTCAGGAGGCTGTTCATCTGATAAATGTGACATGAAAAAATTGGAGTCTGGGGAAAGCAACATCGCCTCGAATTCTCTCCATTTTGAAAGTCTTCATGAATGCCAAGTATTTAATTACCCTTCTATTTGGAACACAAAATTAAAGAAAGAATCGACTAACATTCAAAAACCGCGAAACAAAATTTGCTCTCAGCTAAAAATGTGGCACAGACTAGTGAAGTAAGGCGGTCGGAAGTGAAAGGAAATGATTGGAAGTAATTCAAGCATCAGAGCAAACGCACGGGACGGTCGAAGCGTGACCAGGCGCAGTAAATACAAACAAGTTCAGATTGAACGAGCTGCGCTCGCCGTAATGATCTCTCTGGCACCACTGATGAGCATTCGCGGATAAATCTAGAGAAAGGAGCGTAAATCAGGAACTTAGCAGCCCTGAATGAAGTGCGCCGCAGCTGCAGCCGTATTAGCAGGACGGTAGCGCAAAAAGAAAGCGCTGAATAACGCGAACGGAAATCGACAGCATCAACAAAATGAGGAGGCAAAGAGTATAGTGAGAGATATTTCAATAGTATAGATGTAAAGTTAAAGATATTACGGTCAAACTTAAATAAAACACGAAAAAATTTTCATACAGTACCATACAAACGTTTTAAAACATGGAAAACTGTAAGAAAATCCAAAGAAAAAACATCACTAAGACACCAGATTTTAATTCAGAGAGTATCACAAGTACAAACGCTCAGAAAACTTATGATCAGTTCAGAAGGCAATACAGAACTGCAAGATCAACATCACCAAGACACGATAGCGAATCTAATTGGCTTTACGCAATTCGGCTGAAGAAAACAAGTGAAGGCTACACACACTAATTGAGATGGATATCATCTAAAACATTGAATTAGAAAGGGAAAACTGACTGTATATCAACTTCCTCTTACGAAATGAGTACTGAAGAGTAGAATAGCATGCAATTATAGTACATGACCAAATCTACGTAGCAGACGTGTGCGCAGAGCTCCAACTTTGACCACAACCAGAACGGAACTCGAGAACACAGATCGTGTGCATTGCAGTAAAAAAATTAGGTGTGGCTACAAGCTTAAATAAGCGATCAAGTTGACTGAGAGTCGGCGTTCAGAATTGTTTATTGATGTGAGCAAAAAGTTAAGAGATTATTAAGGTCTCTGACAGACCTTAAATTCTTTGTTGGGTCCCTTTAAATCCGTAATTATTCCAAGGTCACACGCAAGTTAGAAAATAGAAAGTAGCCGTAAGTTGAATTTAGAATTGGTGCACTGTAGATTAATTTACAGTAGAGGGCGTCCGATATTAAAAATGAACAAATTGAATGAATTTTTCTCAAATATCTTTAAGATTTTTAAAACTTTTTATGAGGAAACCACAATATCACATGACGGTGCAAGAACAGGTGAAACAGGTTTCACGTGCAATTAAAGTTTTAGTGGTAATTCAATTCTGAGCTTCGCCATTGTCTACATCAAGTGACTGATGTCAACGTGGACGCAGAAGAAATTAACACATGAGAACATCAAAGAAATCTAAATCCGAAGACAGAACGTTAAAAAAAGGAGCTCTTTCGACATCATGAAAATCCCTCGAAGTCATTTTTGTTTAACTGATCATATTAACCAGTCATCATCCATATCATAATAACAAGGTGGAAGATACCGCTATGTACTGTATATAGATTAAGCTGAGCATAATGATAAGACACAACGAATAGGTAATAATAATAATAAACTGGAGAACAAGTCTCCAAATGTCCGGTTGATGGTCGCATGGTTCTGTAGAGCTGCATGCTTTACGTGCCGCTAGTTCGTTTCACAGCACTAGCAAATGTAAGCTTGGCGAAAATATTCAACACCGTGAATCTGAATACATGAAATTATTTCAGTTTGCCTCAAAGAACTGCTCAAGTCTTGAAGAATTCCATATCGAAAAAAAGTTTTTAAAGTCAACCCTCAAAATTGAATTTTTCCAGAAATTTTTTTTTGAGACTAATCCACTCACGATTTCAACTTGAATATTTTGTAGGACAACATTCCTTGGATATTTGAAAAGACTTTTCGGTCTTTAGTACTAATTTTGTGCGTTTAATACATACGCTTTCTACTAGTAAGAACTTTTATTTTTCTACTGAAAAATACTCGATGTACGATTGAAAGCACAATAAAAATACTAACAGTTCTAAATTATCATTTATTTTCAAGCACACCCAAAAACCACATGTAATTGTAAGTAAATTACACATGTAACTTTGTGTAGGATCGCGTTGCCATATCCTTGCTTTTAAAAAACCTACAAATTTCATCCAGCTAATTAAGGTAGACAGTAATACACAAGCTTGACAGCAAAATAAGAGAAGTTTCACCCATGAAACTTGCACGTACAAACACACACTGCCAGTCGAACTCACTCAAATCAAGAAATTTTAGAGCTCATGAAACTTTAGAGCTCAAAAGAATCAGTCGAACTCACTCAAATCAAACTGGACGAAATTTTAGAGCTCCAAAGAATCATTCGATCTCTTGAATCAACGTTAACTAAAATTGTACGACCTCAATGAACGTCATTGCAGGGTCCGAATATTCTGGCTAGTGAGTTATGGACATGACACTCCAGCTGGAAAGGTCATCATCAGAGAGCACATAGTTGGAGCATCGTGACCATGGTTGGTGAGCCATGATATTTTTTTTAAATAATCAACTTCAGGTTTCATACAATGATTGTTGCGAAAAACGAGAAACGAAATTTTCGAGTTCAAACATTTTTATTAACGATTTCACGAAATTAGACCCTGTCAATGTGTTCTTTTGAACTGATTATAATTCCAGATCTTGATCGATCCGCGAATTGTCTCAACTAATCAAGATCTTTTTTGAATGAAAATGGTGACACAACGTAGATCTTCGTGATTCTTGCTGAGAAGATATTTCCATAGAACATTGCGTTCACGCTAACACTGTGCGTCCTGAACGCCAGGCAGTATGTATCGTACGCATCGTCCACGCTCACTTGGTTAGCTCATGTTGACATGTGCTGACCAACACAAAAATTTTCCTGTTATCCGTGCCCAGCTACACTCTCCTCTCGCCGGAAGTAAAACAAAGAAGCCTCTCATTCATGCCGACTTTTTGAACGAGCCTAACCTACGATAGAATCTTTTCATCACGAATATACGTTTTCTATTCAAACGTGAATGAAAAATTCAATCCCCAATTTCACAGGTATTCGTTGGCGCCACTTTCTACCTAATGGAAATATCGCAACTACACCGTTCAATAATGTCCAAACAGCACTGACGGCCCATTTGTTAGCATAAAGCACAGTCCCAAAACGCAACTTGACGTAACTACAAAGAGCCTCCCAGGCGACGTCTCGCGGGTGCCGGATGGTCAGAACCTTATGCATAATTCATTCCTGGCGTGAACTGAATCTCTCGACTCTCGCAGCTGCCGTTACCACGTTGGTTGTATTCGAAACCGTGCGAGATGGACTGCAAAATCAACAGATTTAGGACACGATTGTCAAATTAACAAATGATATCAACTTGGCTGCATGATTAGGACGCGAACAACCAGTTATTCTGAATAGAGAGCAAGCCACCATGAGGCGCAGAACGAGTCATGCGATACTTCCAACTTAGAAATCTTATAGGTTCCCATTTGAATATTGCGGTTTTTTGCTCACGGCAAAAAGCACAAACGAGATTAAAATTGTTCTTGATGGATTAAATTGAAGTTAAATAGATTATGAATAAATAAAATACATTTTTAAAAGATGTCGCAATAGGAGTCACACAAAAATCAACGCTACTTGCCACGCTAGTATACGAGTTCGATTGAGTGGGAGCATCTTAATCGATGGGTAAATTTTGATTACATGCATCACTTACTGTAACAACGCATTTAAATAGATAGAATAGAGCTAACACTGGTGATAAACCCAGTATGATTTCTCAGCTACACAAAAACACCCTAAAGGTGCTAGAACGTTACCAAATTTTAAAAAATTCCATTAGCCCGAGAGACTTTCACGCTAGAAAACTACTAGCCCGGACCATCGCGTTTTCACGAAGCAGATGTTCACGAACAACGGGGAGGATTTAATTTGCGAAAGTCAATTACAGTTACTGAACAGCATGAAGCAGCTTAAGTTTTGGTGAGCTAACAGACCAGGACGCGCGACGGTCGAGACAACAAGGGTGTCGCAACCATGCTCGTCTCCGCAATGTACCTATTTCTCCTCGCTCTGATTGCCAGCGCTTGGGTGAGTTCTCTATCTTCCATCCATAAATTTGTTCTGATAATAAATATAATGAGAGCGTACAGCACGCTCTAGAGACGCGTTATTTTATTAACTCCCGACACCCTTTCGGTATAAGCAAAATGAAATATGACTGTAACAAGTGTGTATGAACTCAAGTGGGGGATAAAGTGTAGTTAAGGTGGAATCTCATTCGATTTTATCGGTCGAACTCAGTTCATACTGAACAACAAATGAAATAAATTAGAATAAAAAAAATTTTACCGTGAAGAAACCTAGATTTTTTCATTTTTTTCACAGGCTGTCCCGATAAGGAGGGAGGGCACAGTACCTAGCGGCAGGGAGCTTCCAAACCTTGATGAAGATGACGTGCAAGGGCTGGACTTGACGTTACTATTCAACAACCTTCTGCCCACGCAGGACCATCCTGTTCCCCTCAAGCCCCACGACGACCTCGACGAAATTGTTCCTTCTACAGTAGTCAACAAACATCTCTCACAAACTCCCTCTAGCCCTTCGACTGTTACAGATCAAGAGTCGTATTTCAGTGAGGAACTGACAATTGAAGATAGTCGAGACCAGCAAACACTCTCAACAAGACGTGAACAGCCCGAGTCAACGACTGCAACTTCTACCTCAGGGTACACGCCAACTGAAAATTCTACTCCACTTACATTACATTCCACCAAAAATAACAAGTTGAAATACAATGAGATTCATGCCCAAAATATTTCAACAGCTTCAGTTAACAACCTAAGCAGTACTACCATCAAAGAAAAATTGGAAAAAAGATTAAAGCCGACAAAAATTTATACAAGGTTTGTCGAAGCAAAACCATATTCAACACGTAAAACCCCTACTGTAAAATATACTACCACCAGAATCAATCGATCAGCTACCAACGGAAGTAAACGTGTTCAAACCATTACACCAAGCATTGAACAATCAACTACCAACGTCGGGAGTAAACGTGTTCAAACTAATACACCGAACATTGAACAACCAACGAGCAATAGCGGAAATGAACGTATTCAAATGAAGAAACCAGACGAACAGTCAAGAAGGCAGAAGAGTACCACACAATTAAGTGTAACAAAATCTGGTCAACATGAAGCAGCTCAGGACCCAACTACCGCTCCCAACGCTCAAAGTTTGAATAGAGGCACCAGAACAGGGTCGCGTCGTTCTCCAACAAATGCCATGACTCACAGTTCAATACTGCGAAAAAATCTTCAACCGAACCCGAGTCAACCCACAGTGAAATGGACTAACGCTGTACGTTATCGCCCTACACAACCCTACAGGCAACCTGTTTTCATTTACACACGCCCTACTACAAGACATAGAAGCAAGAAGACGACCACAGCAAGATCATCGTTTTACGATTCAACCGATTACCCGACAACAGACGAAGTTGACGTACAAACGAGCACTTTATCTTCAATTTCAAAAGTCAAAACTCAGAGTAATTTCCATGCTAAGCCGTTTTTCGAAATCTCCAAGACAAAATTGAAACAAATCAACACAGAGGAACAGCATCCACCACATCTAGGTTTCACAACTGAAACAATAATAATCCCAACAGTGCTTTCATCTGAACCGACGCAAAAGAACGATGTTGCCCAAACATTACGTATGAAACTCTCGGCTTCGACTTCGACTGAAGGCCCTCGAACAACTGCTAAGTTAGTGAAGATGCCGACTAGCAGACCTGTGACCAGAGCACCACCACACAGAAGGGTACAGATGACGCAAACGCCAAATTACTCAATAATTACAGAGTTCAATTCAGAGATTTCAAACGCCCAATCAGTGGTATCTGTTCATCCTTTGACAATGCCCCCGAAATTAATATCAGCACAGAAGCACTCACATAAAATAACCAACACTATGTACAACCGACCTGCAATTGGTCATGTCAAAATAACTGAAAAAAGGCCCGCAACTCGTATCCCGCCAACTGAGGACAAGCGTTCTACGCAAGCCTCTCCGAATTCGAAGATCAAGAAAGTATCGGCGAACAAGACAAAGCATTACGCAACAAGTTACGTGATACCGAACAACACGTTGCGTGCAACGCATTAGAAAGTTAACGTTTTGTATCATGCCTTTACAAGGCGAGCAAAAACAAATTAGGTGGCCGGCCAGATATTGACGAAATAAAATGTAAGTTATTCACATTTCAATTGTCGTGTGTTATTGTGTGCATGAAATTTTCACGAGGGACGAACATTTTTCAAGTCCACACGAAAGGTCGTGGTTCCGAAAGTTGTGACGAAATCCACGCGCAGGCATCAGAGCGGTGCGGATGGAATAGGAGCTAGTGAGGCAACTTGCGCTGCTCTCTGCATCATGCTGGCAACGCTGGGACTTCAATGCTCTCACACGGTGATCCGTGTATTTGGGCACTCATCTTTAATGAGGGATCTATAAGCAATGCTCAAACGAGCACGGTCACATTTTTTCCCTCGGCCGTACATAGCCCAAAAAAAGAGGCGATAGCGAAATATTGAATACTTCAGTGGTTAGTTTTAGGCTCGGTTGCCGCAGCAAAAAGATGCTTTCACAAAGAAAAAAGGACCATTCGGTATGATACCCTGCACTTAGAAACCACAAGTCAGGAAAGATGAGAAATGAAAGATGAAGCAAAGTCGGTACCAAAGATAGAAATCCCAAAGGCCTGTTTATTGTTGAGGTTAACCTAACAGCATCTCCCTAAGATCGCCAGTCCCTACAGCATCGCGCACACAAACCTAACTAACCTAAACCCATTGCCTATCCTATCTTATGCCCCTGAGGAGATTGACTGACATTACAAATGCACACAAACCACGTATGTAATTTAGCTCGTGTTCGTAAATTGTGATTCGGAGTCGACGGAGTAACCAATCGGGAAGTGAGAATAAATGTAATTTTGAAATCGAATTTGGTAATAAACGTGAGAAAATGCAGGGTCAGAAAACACTAAAGCTTCCCGATCTTTTACACGAATTATTAAAAATTTAGTTAAAGTGTAAAGAACACACTACCAAAAAGTTATAATAAATTGGCATTTAGAGAAAATTTCAATGGAATAATTTTTACTTGCAGTATAATGATAGATCACTGATCCTCAGAAGTTATTCGTCAAGGCTCAATTTCGGGAGACTGTGAGTTCTACGAAATGTAAAATAAAAGGATGCATGTATTTGAATACTATACCTGAATTTCGTGAATTTATTTCATCCCTTTCGTCGGACACATTAAAACCAATTATTCGACTGCTTACAAAATACTTATTCAGCTCAAGTAAAACTAGCATGCAGAAAAAACTCCCCTTGTAAACCGATTTTCTGAAACAGGAAATTCCATTGCAAAGAAAAAAAACTAAGCATAGCATACTATTGACATGGATGGAAAAACTACTTAGAAAATTTAATCAATCTTTTTATTGCAACGCTGATTCGTTAAAAAAAGCTCTCCATAATGCAGAAACAGAAGAGAAGTAATTAGTAGCTGTGATTAATCACACGAAATAGCCGCACTTAAGCGGTGGCAAAGGCTAGAGAACCAAACAGCCGCACGACTACCACACAGAGTGTCGTGAGTGTCTGAATCAACTGAAAATTAACACGAACATTGAAAGTACAGATTGCTTCGTACATCTATCCTAAACGCCGGTAGACAGGATACACAACGAAGTTTTGGCATTTCGATCTTAATATGGCACAGATCGAGTGGGATGCTCGAATCACCTGACGGAGCACAGCGCTGCTTTGCTCACCCACAGCAACGTCAGCGTCAGAATTTCCACTCACCTGCGGACAAAAAAAAACATTAATTTGCACCACATACTGCGCACTTCAACACTTAATAAAGTTGTGCATATCGATAAGATGTGCAACAAAAATGCTCGATATTTTAGGCGCATTTCAAATCAGTACAGCATGTCACATTTACATGGCATGCTCATTTTTTCAAAGTTATTCATCTCAAACAACTTCAAAAAAGTAAGGAACAATCCTACTTAACAGTGTGCATTCAAGTAAAAAGCACCACAATTATTGAATTTTATTCGAGCATGTAAAGAAAACTTAGGTTCTATATTTACTTTTGTAAGCAGAGTACCATAAATTATTAATATGCAATTGAAAGGAAAAGACAAGACGGATCATAGAAGGAAAAATATACAATCATCAAGGATCAAATAAGCAGTTCTTTCTCGACACATATTCAGAATTTACAAGTAGTTAACATGCCAGTTAGTTTTTCAAGCTCACATCTCAGAACCTAACAGAAGCACAAAACGAGGTTGAATCATATTTCGGAAACTGAGATGCATTATTTTAACGTGAACAACAATGAAATTATACCTGCGCAGAAAATAATGAAAGGAAGAACATCAAATACGCACGACTAGAATAATGGACTCCCGTCAGTGCCCATAGAAAACACAATAAGGTGGCATTTAAGACTTCAGCGCGACATTGTGAGTTATGACGAGAGAAGGCGAGGTAAATAAACGAGGGACTCTAAAATGCATCCATCCCTCAAGCATCTGGCCACACTTTCACTGCCTCACACAAAGTCTCCATAATCGCATCGAAGAATCCTAGGGAAATTGAAACACTCTCTCTCATCCGCCGGCTAACTTTCGCGACAGGCCAGCGGTCGTGATGGCAGAAATGAGGCAATCAAGCGCACATGCACCTTTGTGCGCTCTGCATGCGTCACAATGGCGCGCAGGCGAACTGGCGCACACTCCCACGTCTGTCTGCCTGAACTCAGGTTCTAGTTTCCCCAGTGACGAAGGCCTTGCAAAAAACGCGTCGCTTTCCAAAAGGATAATTGTTCTTAGTCAGCGCGCGTGATAACTGAAGCACTGAGAAGTGTAGGCAGAGTGATTAAGTCGACAGATGGATGAAAAATATACCAAATTTCTGACGTACGTTTATCACAGAATAGTTGTACAAAAAATTACAGACATATTCCCTCTAAGAGCGCTAATTCCCATAGATACAATAGTTGCATCCTCTGAGTGGTATTTTCGGAGATGTAACGATAATATATCTGTATGAAATTAGCACAGTACAAAGCGTCATTCTTAAGAGCTAAAATAAATTGTATGTCACCGTTTCAACCGGAAGTTCGGAGCGGAAAGCTTTAGACTCACAAGTTTACGGCCGCCGAGTGCCTCGCACCGCACAATTAGAGCTCCCAAGCAGCAGCGGAAACGGCCACATGATGAAATTGATGTTAGAAAGTTCAGCGTACACGTTCTCTCATAGTTCCCTCAAAATTCTCTTAGCGCTTTACGATCTCGCACCCAAAGTAATTATGTATACGATGCTCACGCTCGGAATGACACGTACAATTTTAGTGATGACACAGGTATGATGAACGAGTCACTCTACGCAACTTTTCTCACATAAATAATTTTCACAGTTACGTGAGATTTTATAATGCTGACGAAATTCTACCCTGTTGTTGAAAAAATAAACTTTGGCGTTATATCCGTAAGGCAATCACATAATGAGGACTGGACTGGGATAAATGCCAAGGTTGTGGATAAGATGCACGTGGCCTACATAACATTATCTGTAGAACTATTAAAAGAAAAAGTTACACCAGAACTTTCCGATTGCACTTCGAAACTCGAACCAAAGAAAATGCAATACGTCAGGAACGTCAGATGGCAAGAAAGCGAGGAGAAAAGGCAAGTAACTAACCCGAGGCGAAGAGTCATGTGGGACAGTCATCGCTCACACCAACAGCCGGCATCACTGCGCAAACTCACTCAACTTTCTGTCCTGTCAGAGAAATTAAATCTGGCAGCTTGCACTTGTAATCACAAAGAATGGCAGTATGCCAGAAGCTTGATATTTGAGAACAAGATAATGGATTCAGATGAAGTAGGGAGATGGCAATGCGCTAACTAGCAAGGTGAATCCACACAAGACGTTCTTACAACTGAGTAAATTACTTGTGAAAACAATGCGAATTGCATAAAACTTTCAAAGCTGCGAGAAAGCTTGGAAGTTTCTCTCACAAGTGGAAATTATCAGTCAACAAATAGCTTCTCCATGATAAAAGGACAATGCAACACGGCGTCGTAACAATAACATGTAGCACCTATGTTCGCAATCAAATCCCCCAATCAGTCTGAGTTAAATAGATGAAAGGTAAAATAAACGGGGGAAACGCACAACCAACACACACAAGAACGGTCTTTTAATAAATCAAGCGATTAACATCAAGCAGACCAGTTTCTAGGTCAAGCCGAGAACGCTGCTTGCTGACACATGATAGATGAAGTTCGGCATCTTTACATGGCAGCGCAAGCGAAGTGAGATCAGGAGAAGGAGCACGTGGCGATACAGGTTAATGATGGAATAATGAACGAAATAAAAGTACGACAACTTTTGAAAAGGCAATATTAATGCGTTCCTCTGTTGGCCGCTGGCTCTACAAAGAGCGAAGACTGGAAGGAAGACAAACCTATATAAGGTTTGGGCCACCGACTCAGTCACGGCACTTCCTGACTGCACATCGCAACGAAAGCAGCTCTCCGCTTTTGCGCAACATCATGATCAAGGTAAACAATTTACGAATTTAAAATCATCAACAACAAAGAAAGGCAAACATTTCTTTTGAATGATTGAAATTTAAAATAAAAATCTGCACTCATCAGCGTGTGATATGAAATAAAAGGCAACCAATGGTCGAGTTCGACGTACTCGTTCAGTCACTCATACGAGTTATGAATCATGCTAATTTAAACGCCAATTCAAATTTCACATCACAAAAAAGTTAAGCGAAATTTCAGAATTCTTCTATACATGTGCGCCACTGTGCTTGCATTAACTGCACCAGTAAATGATTAATTACTTGACGCAATGTCGCGTCATAATCAAATTTACAAAGCTCAACTTTAAAAAAAAATCAGTGCAAACAATTTTTAGGTTCTACAGATCTAATAACCAAATTTAAATGATGACGATAGTGAAGTAATCTGGAAGGAAAACAAAAAATTCGTGCATGGACGCCTACAAGGTTTAAAGCTTATCATACTTAAACGATTTTTTTTGAGTCATTAAACTTTAATTGAAGCTACCACATCAAAACAAATGCAACCGTTGAAAAAAATTGCGTATTCTAGAAATAGGATCATAAGTAGCGTCTCAAATGTATATGAATTTATATGACCGGCACACTAACTGTCAAAACTGAAGACGTTAACGTGCATCTCAGATGTGATAGCAACGAAACTTATGAAAAATTGTTCATAAAGTCAGGTTCAATAATAATGTGTTGATTTTTGATAACCTAATTCATAAAATGCCCATTATAACATGACATTCAAAGCATTTTTACCCTAAAGACTTTATGCAATTATTTTAACTATGCTACTTAAATTATAGCTTTATTTTTTATTTATTAGAAACACTATTAGCGAGATTTCATTCGCATATAAAATTCAATAATCATTAAGATGAAATACAAAATTGCCATGCCTCAACGAGAAATGAGCGCAAACCATAGGACAGCTTAAATGAAAAAACCCTGCGATCGATCAGCAACCCAGCAGCAGCTAAAATTTAAATATTTCAGCTTAGAGAACAGCGTTTACCGCTAACGCAATGATGTTACTCTTCAATCGAAAAAACGGCAGAGACGATGGTTATGATCACGGAGAAAAGACACAGGCGCTGCCCACCGAGATGCTGATGAGTCATGACTTGCAGGTAACGCTGGCAGTGACAGCAGTTGTGGCGCTGGCATCAGCGCTGCCGCTGCCTGACGAGCGGCTGCAGCAGTTCGAGGCCCAGCAGCCGCAGTACGGACACGAGCCTGAGCTCAGGGCTCACCCCAGCCCTTACAAGGAACCCAGCCCATACAAGGAGGTAACTGCTCCAGTCTTGTTATCTCGAGTCAGCCACACACGTAGGTAACTGCCCCAGTCTTGTTATCTCGAGTCAGCCACACACATACTTAGTTGAGGTAGTTTGGTCTGTGTTTCAGGTTAAACCTCGGGAATGTGTTGAATTGAAACGCTTGTTTAATTCACATCAAACAGTCACATCATAGAAAGATAAAAATATGATGAGAGCACAAACGCCTTCATTATACACGCAAGGCTCACTTGATCCTATTCACGGGGAAAAAACAAATACGACTAATTTACTTCCACATCTCTACACACGCGAAATTTTCCAATTTTAACATATACGCTTCAATTTCTAAAGTAAAAAATACTTGACTCAAATAGTAGGATTCCGTTCAGGAAAAGAATAAACAATATTTAATAACATTATTCAATCGATTTTAAAAATTGACTAATAACTCAAATGCTTACGCTGCTACACTAAGAAGTCACAGACGAAAGCATCAAATAAATCATTCCAACTAAATAGGCACATTAGTAAGTTTAAGACTCCCTAACAGCAACAACGGCGTTACAAAGAGAGGAAGGATGACGGCAGCATTTCGTAACGAGTTAAAAGGAAACGCGTAATCTATGCACAAGGTGTGTTCCAACTCAAAATCTCCTGCGTATGGAAACAGTAAGTTTAGAAGTACAGCTATGAAACAAGATAAAAGTTAAAAAGTAGGCTAGACATAATGGTATAATATTTCAAAGAAATGATTTTTGTTTTTTCACTGGTGATAGGTGCTGACGCGAGCAGATGCACAACCAAACAACAGGCGGGATCCGCTGTTGCGAGCTGCGGCGTGTCAGTGAAGATGTTGTTCAAGGGCGGCATGTTATAATAAATGCCCGCGCGTTCCCTTCCAATACGTGCGACGTGACACTTGCAGCAGTATTTTCCATTTGCTTTCATACGCGCGGCCAGATTTAGCATCAATGTTATCGTCATATTAAAAATTAGTCTCTTTGAGCACCCCCACACCAGCTACATACCAGGCACGTAATGACGCGAAATGGTTTCTGATATTGAAACCATTATGACAGAATTATTGATGGAATGATGGTGATACTAAAAATTTAATTTTTGCAAATGGAAAGTAACGTAAGAAAAAGTCAGAAGAAATTAATTTGTTTTCATTCATTTACTATAATGTGTGTTTTGAAAATAACTCTAAAATTAACGACATTAATACATTACAATTGTAATATCATACTACATTTACTACACTGCAAAAATACCTTGCGTTAGTTACCCCAAATAAAATATTTCAAGAGAATATTATCTCACATCTTCACTAAACCCGAGCAATTCATGGGAGTAAGTACCACATCCTGCCCAATTTACCAGTGGTTTTTGAACGGGTTGGAGGTACTGAACCCCATAAGTTCCATCCATGCATTCATCGAACCCTTCTTAGTTGCAAAAAGGAAATGTGCTTTTTGTTCTTCAAATTCAGTGCAAATGTATAAAACTATGTACAGTATAAGTGCACAAACTCTACCATGCCGAACCCAGAGGTTCGATCAAACCCAGGTTAAGAACCACTGAATTAGACCCATATTCACCAGGAGTACAACTCACACGAGAAGTGTTCACGTAAACAATAATGAGTCCCAATTCGCAGGATCCCCCGAAGCCGTACGCATTCGACTACGGCGTGCACGACGACTACTCTGGCGCGAACTACGGCCACTCAGAGACGTCAAACGGCAACTCGGTAGAGGGCTCGTACCAGGTCGCGCTGCCCGACGGCCGCATCCAGATCGTGAAGTACATCGCTGACCATCACAACGGCTTCCAGGCGCAGGTTGAGTACGAAGGAGAAGCCCGGTATCCCGAACACAAGCCTCAGGAGCCTTCATACAAACCTCAAGAGCCTTCATACAAGCCTCAGCCATACCAGCCTCCTCAGCCGCAATACCAGCCACAGCCACATCAGCCTCAGCCACACCAGCCACCGGCCTACAAGCAAGCTCCCCAGCCTCAGCCCTCGTACCAAGAGATCCCCGAGGAGATCCCCATCTACCACCCTGATGCGGGCCTCGACTATAACTGAACATCCAGCCGTTGCAATGGGGACACTAGTCTCCTGCTGCGGGGAAGTTATTAATTATAAACTGAAATTTCTGAAAGACGAGCAAGACAGATTTGTGGAAAAAAATTTCATCCACATATGAACATTTATTCGGTTAGAACGGAAAGAAGAGCCTTAAATCATGAATATGGAAGTTAAGGTACTGCCTCTTCAGAATTTCTCTTCATAGCAAAATAAAAGGTTTGTTATTGAATACGCTTTAGCGCATCGGTAGTTTCGTTTATGATTAAGTATAAATTTTGTTGATTATTTATAGATGTTTATAATATAACCAGGCATTGAACTTAGATTGCCTAGTCATAAACAATGTAGTGAAATGAATAAAAATATCACTACTGGAAGCCCTTTTATTTTCACGAAATATTTCAATGGAAATGTAAGAAGAGACTCCAGTTCCTTCTATTGTTACAGCTTGTGAGCAACTGGACGTTTTCAGAATACTCTAAGCGACAATAGCCTCAAAGTTTGAGTTTTGAATTTTTGGAAGCGGAATTTTAGGTTTCATAAATTCATAGAACGTTCCTTCATTCCTCATAAAGGACTTCTTACTCTGCACTTAACATCAACACATTTCGTGTAAAAACTCTGGCAATGAAGTACAAAACGTATTTATGAAACCAAATTCAAGCAGCCATATCTTATTCTTAAATGTTTTTTCAGAATAAAAACAGTTAGGCCAATCCCTTTTTCAAGCACGAAATGAAACCTAATCAGAACAGTAGAAACAAGTCCATCCACAACCGTGTGCTGAATTTATGCAAATTGCGTGAAGAAACACAGACGCTGGCTTTTTTATTGAATGAGAAACAAAAATAGAGAACTAATATTACAAATATACGCTTTAAACACTCAACTTAGCAATGAGTCATCCACCAGCGTTTGAGTGAGCCACCTAAATTTGGTGATTTAACTCAGAACAGCTTGAAAAAAATTCGAGCTTTAGGCTAAGAAAATGCCACTTTTTTACGCTACTTTTAACACGATCATATTTCTAAATTAGAAAAGTTAATTTTTGCACCCTATTCACAATAAAGGCATTCTAAAGAAAGGAAGGAGGGAGGCATCATTTAGTACGGAGTTGAATGATTGGGGAATCTAAGCCCAAGGTGTGTCCCCACACAAGATTCCCTGGTCATAGAAATAGCGAGGTGAGAAAGAAATTTATCAAATAAGATAATAGATTAAGAAAAAGTAATAGATGCTGAGAAACAGGACAACCGTGAACTGAAAAAAGATGGTCCGTAATGAAGCAAAAAACCCAGTCTATATAAACAAAAGGAACACCTACCAAATCTTCAGCTCGCCTCCCCTTTCCATCCAGGGAGTGCTAATAAACACTTTTATAATATACCACATTACGAGTAAGATGTAACAGATGATAGAAGACAGGAAAAAAATTTATAGAACTTTCAGCACATTGCACAAAAGAAGAGAAAAAGACAAGTTTCACCACGGCACACGTAGAGATGTGACTCAAAAAAAACAGTGCTGTTTTTTTTAAAAAAAAAACATGTTTTTTTTATAAAAAAAACAA
>JACJUY010000150.1:172124-292900 GCA_014220935.1 Platorchestia sp. MABIK
TTTGACAGTGTGCAAAAAAAAACGAAAAAAAAACAAAAAAAACACATAAAAAACATGTTTTTTTTTGCAAAAAAAACTGCCGCCAAATAAAACCGTTTTTTTTGCACCACTAGGCACACGTCACTAATTACCACTGTTCCTCCATCAATGCATTCCCGAGTAGCAATGAACATTTTATTGCATCGGAAGCTGATTTCCTAAATCATTAAACCTCGCACCACGAGCATCAGAACAATGTAGAATGTGTCAGTAAACCACACTTTTACATGATGACTCGTGGAACGAGTGAATTTTAATATCGCAGATCTCATAACAGATTTCAGTTTGCCAGGTACGCGTAATCCGGTCAGAAAATTTTGAGAGCGACGAAAGAAATCCTATGAACTGGTCATAATTTTACTGTAATAATCTCGGGAGCGCTGTGTGCGTGGAATAATTGCATTATTGAATTAATAGTTTGACGCTACTTCACACATCTTTTCATCAATCATGTTTGAACTCTCAATAAAAAAGAAAATTGCGCTCAGGTTTATGGACATTTACAAATGATTTATTTATGCATCTCATTTTTGATGAAATTATGTGAAATGAGGAAGCAATAGTCAACCAAAGATGTGCCACCTTTGGTAACACTAACATATTAATATGAAAATTCGTCAACCTCTTCACATCCCAGAGGATTTTAAAGCCCTCTTTCAAAAATAGCCACTCTACACTGTATTTCTTGTCCAATTTGTTCTCTAACATGCTTTTTGAAGTTCACTGCCATGTGACAATAACTTCCTCATACTGATGCTGGCGAAAAGTAGATACACTTCATTTCGATGCACTGAAAATACAATATAATCGATTACACCAATTTTTTTTTTCTTAAAATATTTTGGAACAATTTAATTTACATGTGTGGTTAGTAACTTTTTCAATAAATACAAACTTCTATTCGTGTTTTCGGCGGTTAAAGTTTGGTCATCGTCCTCCAATGGAGTAAAAAATAAATACTTATAAAGTAACTATTATTCAATATAATGAATTCAAATTCATTGAATCCGCTTCGAAGAAAAAATGACATTTTACCCAAGAAACGGAAAATATTGGTTACGGTATACAGTATATCCGTGTATACAAAATAAGGCTTCAGCAACGCACTATCAAAATCCATAAGCTAGAATCTAAGTAGAATTTTATAGCACCTAACACGAGGGGAGATAGGCTGGTACCCATCGCCGTGTTGGAAATTGAACATTTCAGGGATATATCCAAGTTTATTCAACCATTAATGCAAATATCTCAACCAACAACGCTGTCCACTGGAATGAAAACGGTACGAATCCTCTTCAATCAAAGTAAACGTAACTATTGCGGGCGAGTACATGATCCACTACTTCAATAGATTTGAACAGATTTGAACTGTTCCAGTAACAATGCCAACTATTCGAGTACATGATTCATAAAGAAATCTGTTTTAAATAAAAAATAACAAGTAAAAATCACAATTTTTCTTCACTCTGAACAATAACCCTTTGGTTCACAAAGTAAATAAATATACAATAATTCCCTAATCCAAATTGGAACGTGAGTAATAGAAACGTCCAATAATTTTTTCAACAATACAACATTTTCTGATCATAGAGGGTAATGATAACGCACACTACCACAGCATGAAAAGAGAAACAACCTTCACCTTGAGCGAGCTGCTAGAGAAGCATCATTGTTCGAAAGGAATAAGGTGCGGTTCATTTAAAATTAAAAAATCTGAAAGTGGCATAAACAAACGGAGCGGGTCATTAAGTGGGTTCTCATCATTACGCTGAGTGGTGGGGAGCGAGCGCTGTCTGGAGCCGAGCGACGGAGCAGAAGAACACGATTTCAATCTCCGCAGCGCCGAGAGAAGGGCAAAGAACATCGTGCAATCAGCTGGTGCTGCTACAGTGCTCAGCGTAACAGCAAAATATCACACAAAAGAAGTAGTACAGAAACCTGCTGTGGGGTGAGCGTAGACGAATTACCTCATTCATGCAAAAGTTACAACACCAGCAAGTTACAAGTTCTAACCGATGTTCAATGTACAGCGTAAGAGCCAAATCCTTCCAAACACATATTTAGAGATTAGTACAAGAAACTAGTGTTATGAATAAAATTTATATTTATTTTCATTCAATGGTTAACGTTCCATGCAAAACAAATCTGAAATATTCAAATATACGAGTATAGCTCGCTTTGCAAGCCACTTAAATCTACTTTTTTCAGTAAATAGTTTTTCACCGAGGATTTTAGTAACATTTTGTTCTAATAGTTTTATTCAAACTAAAATACAGCCGACACGGCTGCACGAAAGACTCGAAATCTGACCTACCGTCGAAATATCTTTTCACTGATACGTTAATTTCTAGGAGATAACAGAATAAAACTTAATCTCGGGACTGGAATTATAGACGGACCTTCACGTCACTTAAAGCACAAAATAACACTAGAATTCGCACAGAGACCATGGTAGTATCTAATGGTACTTCCAACTCATATCGCTCTGATCCAACACATCATAAATTAGAAAGAGGAAAAGTTACAGGAATTAGAGCGTCAACGACTCGATAAGTGCGGTATTTCGTCACGTAAGTGAACATTTCTGGAAGGCACCGAGTGATTCATTTCCCGCCTCAAAAGTGACGGTCATGAGTGCAAGCAGGTTAAGGTTACTGACCACACCCTCACACCACATTCGAAAACGTGGGAGTGTTACAAATATTCTACTTATTACACAAAAAAAGTAGTGAGTCATGAACTTATCGAACACTAGCGTGAGTAATCACATTGCCATGGATGAAGGAAACGCTATTTCCACTATCACTAAAACGAAATATTGAGTAAAGTCCGCTTAAAGTTATGAATGTCACCAACCGTCACGGAACCACCAAAAGCAGATATTTTAACACATTATTAAAAAATCGTTAACAGACAAAGTGCATGAAAAGGGGGCGATTAAAAGCTACCTCATTTTAATTCATTAAATTCAATAAATTTGTGTAGATTAATAAAACGCTGAACGCCCAAGAAAAACGACAGAGCGAAAACCTGAAAACAAAATACTTCACTACAAATTTTAACTAAATGAATTACCATTTCAAAAGACACGTCTTTCCTTATATCACGAAGCAATAATTGCGCGAAAGCTAAAAGCCGAAGAAAAATAAACAATAACGTTTGATCACACTACAATCACGGTAACAAGTTCTTCAAACAAACCTAGTGTGAGGGAGTATTTAATGAGACAGAGCAGCAAAAACCAAGTCCAGACTTGCCGGAGTCGCACACTCCGAGCTGAAGACGCGGCAGCTCCACCTGCCGCAGCGCATGCATGCCTTGTAATTACCGGACGCACGCTCGCGTAAAGGATCGGTCGAGGCTGGCAACAAAATTGAAAACTGCGAGAAAAATAAACCAATTATAGAGCGTTACAATAAAATCAACTTAATATGAAAGTCATCAGCGAATGTGGTTTTGTATGATGGCCAAGCAGCGCGATAGAATAATCCTTCTAGGCCAAGCGGCGGTAGAATAGGAAAGAAATACTTTCTTAAGGTCACACAAAACAGCAAGTAACGTAGCGAGTGAGCTGCTCTAAAGAAATTCAATTCATTGCAGAGCGGCGAGACTGAATGCATTCCGCCACGCAACCTAAACACGGTCATGCTGCCACGAGTTCGATTTCAATAAATCATCCTAGAAAAGCGCTGCTTCAAGATTCATGATAACGAACCTCTCTCACGGTATTGTGAACATTGAGAAATGCTGAGTGCATGCTTAGCAAGATCATTTTTATTTCTTGTTCAAGTATCTGAATAACCCACAAGCACGCAATTTTCGGCAGAGATAATTAGTCGCATCGCAGATTATTATGACAAAGCAACTGCATTTAAAACTCACATTTCAACGACGGCGTAGGCAATTTTCAACAGAAGTAATACATGAAATCTTTCGATCACATGCGATGTGTTTGGTCACTGCCTTCCAAGAAAAAGCTGCTTCGATGCAGTGTGTACCTTGTCAGCAGCAGTGAAATGTCCGCGTCAGCAGCAGTGAAATGCTGTGGGCAATGCCTCATAAGCTGCAGCAATTTTGTCCTGTGAAGCGCAGCCATATCACCTTTGCGACAGTCAATCGAGGTCAGAATCATCATGGGATCGGCCTGCAGCGTTCTACAAAACTCAGACAAGCATGGAGAAAGGTGCAAAGTATCAAGATATCTATTCATATCGAAGGCAGTTCGTATCCTTCTATAAACGCAGGAAAATTTAGTTGATTTTGTGAAACATCCTAAACCAATTTTTGAAGACCGAACATTCTCTAGGCATATCTGAAACGAATGAACAACTTGTACAAACAAACCAAATAAAATTGATGTAAGCAACTTGCGAGCAATGATAAATTATTCAAAAAGGCCAAAGCTGCAAGGATATTTCGGGGCGGAGCACTGAAGAGGTCGGAAGTGGAAATATGACCCCATGAATTGGGCCGCACAATGGATCTTGGCAATCAAACTCGCTGCAAATTTATGGCCGTGTAAGACCGGGCGCCAGCCAGTAGCTGCAGGCCAGAGAGCGCAATAAGCGCCTGTAGTCATCTTGTGAAATGAAAGCGCCCGCGTGAACTCGGCCCAGATCTTACGCACAGAATCACGCCAACAAAGGAAATGGCTCATAAAGACTATGAATGTGGAGCCATCATTTCAGATAATCAGAACGGATGAATCGGAAACTCAAGAAGCGTCCCGAAATAAATCAACAGTACGAAATTAAAAATGCCTTATTTTAAACATCATTGACGATGAATATTTGGGGAAAATTAAAAAAATAAAAATTAGGCGCTTGTGAATTAAACCAGCACACTTCTTACGCACTGATATATTACTTTTAAGCCCACATAAATACAATAACGTAGTGGCTGGAAGTATCATAAGTAAAACCCCCATTTAAATCATCCATTCAAATTTGAATCCATTTCTCTTGAAGTTTTGTCTTACAACTTCCACGAATGACTGAAATTTTACGTGTCTGAATAAGGGTTCAAAAAAGTTGAACCATTAACTCAATTGACATCACCGCGCATTAACTGGCGGAAGGCGATTTATGAATAATATACTATAATGAGCCGCTCTTTCCAAACGAAGTGAACAACTTGGGGGAGGTTAATGAAATGTTGCAAGAGCGCAAAGCGAGGAGTGTGTTAAGAGGAAACAGAAGATAGCAGGAGACCAGCAGGCAGAGGCAGGTTAAGGCCACGACACACCGCAGCCATGCTTCAGCTTTTTGCGCTGCACAAGCAAACCGAGCTAATAACTGCTTCGCCCAATATCACTTAACAACATGCGAAAAATAACTTTAGCGACTCTTGTGTAACTAACTGAATTCAACAACATGCGACAAAAAATTACTTTAGCGACTCTTGTGTAACTAACTGAATTCAACAACATGCGACAAAAAATTACTTTAGCGACTCTTGTGTAACTAACTGAATTCAACAACACGCGCAAAAAAAATTACTTTAGTGACTCTTGTGTAACTCACTGAATTCAACTACATGCGACAAAAAATTATTTCAGCGACTCTTGTGTAACTAACTGAATTCAACAACATGCGAAAAATTACTTTAGCGACTCTTGTGTAACTAACTGAATTCAACAACATGCGAAAAATTACTTTAGCGACTCTTGTGTAACTAACTGACTTCAACAACATGCGGCAAAAAATTACTTTAGCGACTCTAGTGTAACTAACTGAATTCAATAACATGCGACAAAAAATTACTTTAGCGACTGATGTGTACTAACTGAATTCTACATGTGACAAAAAATACTTTAGAGACTCTTGTGAGCACCCTGTGTAATAAATTCACCCTCTAAGAATGAGCCGACTCCGAAATACAAAAAAAAAAATATTGAAATTGGAGCAGTGTGTCTGTAGAAGGTAAAATTGAAACAATTGAACTCATACTTCTCATTTAAAAGAAGTAAAATCATGATGCTTATATAATACCGAGAAAATATAAAATCCCGGAAAATTGAAGCGTCTAACAAAAGAAAGACAATATGTACCTCGCCGAAACTAGTTTATGGACAAATTTCAGGTGACCGGAGAATATTTAAAAAATTTTAGTCACTGCAAACGCTGTTTGTTTCTAATCGAAGATCACGAGTCATATCAGCGTAATTGGGACGGAGGATACACGGCGGTACACAAAACAACAAAAAAACTCATAACCACTTCTTAGTCAACCTGCACTTAACGAATTTAAGAAGATAATTGTCAATAGGTGCCATTGTTCTGCTTCAATCGAAAATCCTTTCTCGAATGCCAACCATAACCTGTCAGATAACAAGACATCGCAGGTTGAACCCTTGTCAATGGGAATCATTACCTTTCAAACCACGCATAAAAACGGATTCATTTGACCGCAGTAAGGTGGCTAGCGTAGTTCGAGCAACGCTAATGTACGTTTACGAACATCATTCATACAAACCAGGAAATGCGGACAAAAAATTTCAGCGGCGAAGTAATGCGAATGCAAGGAATGCCGAGCGTTGACCGCAAGCGCATTCCAGTTGGTTATTCGAACTTTCTGGTGCACTGCCATGGTGTAGCTATGAATATATCAAGTCAGGTGCATAAAAGCGAGAAACTGGAGTGTTATTGAGGTTTTTACATGCATTCAAAACAAATTAAAAACATCTTAAAATCAGTAAATTACGTTAAAACACAATATAAAGATTTAATTGAAAAATAAGTCGCGAAAGACTAATTCGAGATACTAATTAATGACTTGGTAAAGGAAGTTATCAGAATTCCGTTTATAACTGGGAAATGGAGCAGCAATGTGGCTCTCGTGTTCTCTACTTACATCGCATAAACCTCAAAAAATGCTGTACACCATTATATGCAGTAACTAAACCGTCACACCAAATGCCATAGAAACTCACTTCACAATTCTAATTTTTCAGTGACAAACGCTTAGCTTAATCGGGGGAATACTTTGTTACTTCACATACAAAAAATGAATTAAGAACATTGAATGCAATTAAAAGTATTCTGATTTATTAATTTGCGATCTTCTATTTTTGTAAGCAATGAATCATTCTCCTTATTATCAGTTATCAGGATAAATTTTCTTTGACAGAAATATGATAATTCACGCAAGACATTTTACCATAATTTATTGTTTCGGAATCATACGCATTGGCTAAAGTTTGTTAATACGAGGACCATAACGACAGCACAACTGACCTCATTTCAAAACCCCAAGTTCTGCGGACATAACAGTGCGTCCTCAGCTATTCAACAATTTCGTAGGTTATTCAATAGCAATATTGAAACTTGCTCATCTCCACTTCAGAGCATGGGAACCTAATGAACTGCGAATTTAACTCGCCTTAACACAAGACCAGACACTCACGCTGCCGCTCACAGAAACATTGGGACTAGAAGTGAGCGAGTACCAAAAAATATACGCAAGCCAACTGAAATATTCGGTCGCAGTAAGAAAATAACTGACAACAAAATCCGAACAACTTGATGATGACAGCTTAATAATGGAAGTGCACAAGCTGAGACTACCGAGTCATCCAGAAATGAACAAGATGAAGTACGGAACTATTCGAATTTTTTTTCATTTCCATCCACAACAGACGTTTTACTTTCTTTAGTATCATTTGCAAAACACTACAACATGAGCAATTACACGCATTACCGGCAAACTATAAAGGAAGTTTTAGAACTCTCTACTTAACAGCAAATGTTAAATACTCGACCGTCAAACGCAATTACTTCTTACTCACGACTAAATGACCGTAAAAAATACAAGTAACTTTGAGATTTTTCTACAGCGTAAAATTATTGCAGATGTTCATCATGAGATACGCTTACGTTATTTAATCACTTCCGGAGTCAAAGTTCGGAGGAAACGAACTCCAAGTTAACGATAGTACCCCCAAATATTTAAAAAAGAACTGGAAACAAATGTCAGAAAATGTAGCACATTCTGAGAACGATAGTTGTACCAGGCGTTATTCACCGTTTATAACTGGAGAAATCTAGCGTAAAATTCTACAGGAAAGTGAAACCAATCTGACCAAGCCTCTTGTTATTGCAGCTTGCGAAGTTTCCCTACAAATATATGGTACACGTGAAATTACAATCCTGGCACGCAATGCTTTCGATCGAAAGTGAAGCGCTATGCATAAAGTGCAGAGACACTACTATACACTGCGACTGTTCATATGAAAAGCGAAGTATGCGACGACCCGAGGGTCAGACCGCAAGCATTTGACCGATTTAGAGAAGCACCGTACACCCCTCACACGACCCTCACTCCAGTCCGCAGCGACCTTGTCATGTGCTGACGCCGCCGCTTATCGTCAGTGGGTGAGAAGGCAGGTCGAGGTATATAAGCAAGAGAAGGCTTCAGTGTTTCATCAAACGTCCAACGCCTTCACATCGGACAACACCTGCACCTCAGCTCTTCCTAACGAATTTGTAAAACTATATCCGAAATGAAGGTGAGCGATAAAAACTAGGATTTATTTATCACTGCGCGAAAATATATTAATGAATTATATACCAAGAATTTTCTAGTCTACAGGCCACGTTGAACAGTGCAAGTCTCATTGGATACCTGACCTATATCTAATGACGAAGTTTTGTGGGATTAAAATGCTCCTAATTTGATATTGTACCTGATTTTGCAGTAAAATTTTGAAACAATGAGTGAAACGTATTCCTATACTAACAATGAAACCATTGAGAGAAATGTAAGCAAAATTGTCAATTCTGCTAAATGAAATTAGAACAAACCCGAACGAAACGAAATACCAATTCTACCACAAATTTGCCATAAGCACAAACTATTTTTTAATTCCCTCTGTAGTCGTGAAGCTTCAGTTCCACGTGGTTAATTTAAATAAACAAAGAATGATGAAACATATTCCAAACCCAATCTCAAAAATATGTTTCATGACTAGGAATTGAAAATAACACCCAACAAAATCCCAGTGAGGGTAATAACAATAAATAAAAGTCTTTATCAAAATTGGACGCCAATGAAAAGACAAGTAACCACTTGAAATTAACCAATTTTCCCTGATTGTAAACAAGTAATTTTCGCAATAAAATAGTCTCACACTTGTTATTTCTTGAGGAAGGTTTCATTAGGAAATACATAAGTTATGAATGATAACAACTAGTTCTGACAGCTGTACATTTTTAGCGTGTTTTTTTCTTGAGCTTTCATTCACATCAATCCGTTTGCGAATTCTATGTCGTAAATTTACAAGGATTTCCTGTAATTCTTGAAGATAATTTTCATAAAGTTAATACGTTCCATTTCGAACATTCATCGTAAAAAAGTTACATCAATACTCAGTACGAAGTGATTTTCATCATGCTTATGTGCAATAATTAAGTCAATAGTCGTTTGAATGAAAGTCATATGAATAACTTCGAACCATCCAAGTACACCTAAAATTTAAAATTTTCATAAAATTTTCTATTTTTTCCGTGACCATAGAATAACGTTTGAATTATCAAAGGTTCCAGTCATATTTTTTTCCGGGAGCACAATTGATTGACACTGATATTAATATGAGCACCCTTGGACTGCATGAGGAAAGGAAATGGAAGCAGCTCGAAACAAGAATACAAATGCGTAAATACTCAGCGTTGAATTAATCCCGTGATGATGGAGAATTTTATAGTCTTCAAAATTAAATTAAAACATTTTGAATAGAATTTAACGACTGCACTGCGAATTCTTATATTCGTGGTGAGCTATTGATTCTCCCCCACACGTAGATTGCACTTTGGCTGATATTTCATGGAAAGATTACAATTTTAGAACGCCGACTGTGCTCAAATGTTTCAAAATTAATAAGGTAGTATCTTCCCATTGAAAGTTAAAATAGAACCCCTGCTAAGACGAAATCACATCGTAGAATGAATGTTTCATAATTGAATGAACAATTAAAGGTAAAAAATGTATAATTTTTTCATGAAATTCGTCAATTTATAACCTTAATCGTTGCGAGTGAGAAAATTTTTCTCAAAAAGAATTCAGTAATTATTACCTTTCATCATTTCCGATCGCAGATTTTGAAAAAATTAATGCTACATCACACTAAAATTATGTTTTCGTTTGAAGGACAGCCTCACTCAACCGTAATTTCCATATTGAGGTAGAAAATTCAGAACTCTTTATTTAAAAATAATTGATTTGAATACATCCGCTTCTCCCAGAAAAAGTAATATTGAACATGATCTTCATCATTTGCAACGCAGCACACCATCAACATAGTCAATTCTGCTGCTGACATCCAGACAACTCTAACACATGATAAAGATCTTAAAGTACTTTTTTGATGCTGTAAGACTGCACCAAACTGTACAGAGGTAACATTAAACGCAGCTCGAGGTGAAACTTCCGATTCCCTTGGCAGGTCCTCGCATCAGCAGTGACAGCAGTAGCGATGCTGGTCGTCATCGTGACGGCTGAGAGGCCGCAGTATCCTTCACACCAGCCTCTGTACAAGGAGGTACCGTCATCGCGTCTTTACGCGCACGCCACCACTTAATAATTATTATTACTCTTGCGCAGGTTTTTATGGATGCGTACTGCGTAGCCACACGCAACGTATTGTGCACACGGGTGAAACAAACGGACTGCGTTCTGACGCGCAATGTAAATTTTGAACTTAGATTCAAGATGTGATAATAAATATACGTATTCAGGCGAGCGTAACTGCTGCACGCACACCTCATCTCAGTATACGTGAAATATGTTATATACTTAAACAATTCTTTATTTCATGAAAAAACTGATTATAAATACTAAAATACTAATAGTTAGGTAGACGAGAGAAACATTGAACTGGAAAGAGAATTTCATACAACGTAAACTTCGAGTAGTGGTACTATCAGTGGTACTATCATCACACTGTACAGAAAAAACATGGTCGATAACTCAGGTTACTGTGTTTTAAACAGAGCATTAAATATTAATCAATCACAATAATGTTCAGTGGGCATTACATCCGATAACTTATTGCCGTAACCATTGGAGCATATTCTAGTCTAATTTACAGAAAAGCTGAGTACAGAGCACATTACCTCCATGACGCTTCGAAACAAAGAAAAGATTGTACCATTTTTACAAAACAAACCACATTCTCTTGCAGGAGCCTAGACCGTACCAGTTCAACTATGGAGTCCAGGACCAATACTCCGGAGCGAACTTCGGACATACCGAGAAGTCTGACGGAAACGCAGTTCAGGGCAGTTATCAAGTGGCTTTGCCGGACGGACGTATTCAGATTGTCAGGTGCGACTTTGACAGTCATAACTTCTAGTCCACTTCTTCCCCATGCTGTCCACACACACCTATGTTCCAACATCTCTAAGAATTCTCCAATTCGCATGAATTAAAGATGCTTGAAACTGAATTTGAAGACTCGCGAATATTTTCCAATGTAACAGAATCTCGTAAGATATATTGAGTGGTAATCTGAATCATTTTTCTTCTTTCCAATGAGCATGCAAGCAAGCAAGTAAATAGCGAGCATGATCAATGCCATGACTCACAATAACGCACAATATTTAACACTAAAAATCGTTGCTGTAGAAGTTATTCCTTCCTCAGTGATTCCGCTAAGGTAAGTGACTATAGGAAGCGGCGAAGTGATAATATACCGCGACAAAAATTTGAGCTCATACAAGCTTGAATTTTATTAAGCAATTTGGCTCATGTTGCAAGAAATGCGGTAAAAATTAAGACAAATACAAAACATAATAAAACGAAATAATAATGTCAAAAGCTGGTTGCGTGATGCTCGAGTGAACTTAATATTTTATCAACATGAAATTTGATTCCCCACCATTTCGAAGCCCCCAACTCCTCGAGTAAGCGTCAGTTAAATGGGGTACATCATAAAAACAAAAATATATGAGAGAAGAAAAATTAATGGCAAACGCTCAACAAACTAATTCTCTCACCATAGCGAACGTAACTTTCAGAAGTGCATTAATTTGAAATTTAATTTCTGCACGTCAAATATATGACTAACTGTTTTCTGATTCCAGGTACGTTGCTGATCATGTGAACGGGTACCAAGCTGAAGTAGAGTACCAGGGAGAAGCTCAGTTCCCCGAGCAGCAGCAGTACCAGCAGCCCCAGCAGTTTGGCTCCCAGTACAACTGAATGAAGTAACTATTAACTTACCTACTCGCACGCCACCGACGTCACTCGCGGAGTAAACTATGTAACTCAACCGACGACATTACGACTTCAAAGTTGCAAATAAATATAAATATCACGAGTCACCGTTTGGTTTTTCTTTGATTCATCAACACCAAACCGTGGAAAGTGGCAAAGTTCTACACTTGAAAAATGTCCCCATAACCAAACTCATTACGATATAATCCGAAAAACTTCACAATGCAAGAAAACGCAAACTATGTACGTAGTACCATACTTTCATACCCACGTATGAAATAGACAGTTGACTAAAAAGAGGAATTATGTTTTAATTACGCCTTATGCCCTTCTCTCAAACTCGAGAATCAAACACTATCAACATTCACGTTAAATATATCGCGTACATTATCAAGTTTTTCTCAAGTTACACAGTACTGTTAAATATTTATTTAAGTGTTAATATTTATCAAAATTCAGAAAATAAATATGGGCGATAAAACATCGAAAGCATTGAACAGTAATTGAAAATTTTTACAAAGAAGTTCAATATCAGGAAAACGCTCACACATGAGGAAACAACTGAAAAAGAACTATGAACAGCAAATTAGAACACAAGCAAGGCGGCTGCAGCTCACGCATGCTGAAATGACCTTTTTCATTACAGAGAAGATGCCTCACAATTCAACCGATGTATTTTCATACAGTGTAGTCGTAAACTATTGCAGTAAAAATCGAATCAAAATTCAGATTTTGTGACCAACATAGGAAATTGAGAGACTCAGCCGATTTGAGCAGCACAGATAGATAGTCGAACTATCAGTTGCAGCTTTCCCGCAAACATTTCTCCGCAGCGTAGGAATAATAAATCTGCCATAGAAGTGAAGTACTCAAAATGAGCAGTTGAAAAACGTACAATCACTCATTAATTAGAAGCATTCTGCATAGCATCCATTCTGCATAGCATCCATTCTGCATAGCATCCATTCTGCATAGCATCCATTCTGCATAGCATCCATTCTGCATAGCATCCATTCTGCATAGCATCCATTCTGCATAGCATCCATTCTGTATAGCATCAGGGATTTCAAACATGAACAGATCAAATTTTACGGTATAAATTAATGAGTCAAGCTTCTCAGCACGCATGCAATTATAGTCACATAAAATAACAGAAACGCTCACGGGACTATCATCGCTGACAAATGCATAAATAATAGAACCAAAAGAGGTTAAAAACACAGACGCACACATCAGTTTCAAGGACATAAAAAATTGATAAAATCAAAGAAAAAATAAGTTCAATAGCAGGCGATGGGCTAAATATACTGAATACAACGCTAAGCATATTTGAGTTGGGTACCATTTTAGGACAACTTTGCCATGGATTTCAGGTTCCGCTAGACACAGGCAGCCAACGAATGATGGTATATTTTTTGCTGATAAATAAAATTTTCGAGATGGATCTATGTATGCAAGGAAAATAAATTGACAAATAAATGAACTGTGAACTACTACGGGTGGTGTAGATCTTACAACGACAATATGGGTATTTTCGGCATTAAAATTTAGTTATTTATTTTCACTGAAGTCTATCACATGAGACTAATTCATGCATGTGCACAAATTAAAAATTAACGTCAATGTTGCAGCTTTTGTGTGCATTTAGCATGGCAACTGAAGTGTGAAATAGTTGTCAGAATATCGTCGGTCTTCATCTGAGAGTTGTTGCCCTCTCGTCTTCGGAGCAGACATATTGATTTAAACGTATAAAATCACGGTACGGCTCCAACAGCCGCACTGCTGCAACAACCCCAATGTTGGAACAGCCGCACTGCTGCAACAACTTCAACGTTGAAACAGCCGCACTGCTGCAACAACTTCAACGTTGAAACAGCCGCACTGCTGCAACAACTTCAACGTTGAAACAGCCGCACTGCTGCAACAACCCCAATGTTGAAACAGCCGCACTGCTGCAACAATCCCAATGTTGAAACAGCCGCACTGCTGCAACAACTTCAACGTTGAAACAGCAGCACTGCTGCAACAAATTTTACGTTGAAACAGCCAAACTGCTGCAACAACCCCAATGTTGAAACAGCCGCACTGCTGCAACAACTTCAACGTTGAAACAGCCGCACTGCTGCAACAACTTCAACGTTGAAACAGCCGCACTGCTGCAACAACTTCAACGTTGAAACAGCCGCACTGCTGCAACAACTTCAACGTTGAAACAGCCGCACTGCTGCAACAATCCCAATGTTGAAACAGCCGCACTGCTGCAACAACTTTTACGTTGAAACAGCCGCACTGCTGCAACAACTTCAACGTTGAAACAGCCGCACTGCTGCAACAACTTCAACGTTGAAACAGCCGCACTGCAACAGCCGCACTGAAGTGCATCACTGTCGAAGGCGGACACTAACTTCGCAGGTTTCAGTGACGCACGTCCAATACTTTAATGCGCTTCCAAATTAAAAAATAGAGCAGCCTTTCCGTTCAACGATTGGCTCTAAACTTTTTTAGGATCAAATGGAGTTGCTTTCGTGAATCGGAAGGAAACTCAAGTTTTATCGAATTATAGTGCGCGGAGGAAACATACTTTGACATTGAGAAACTCTCTTAAATACACTGAAGTGATAACAAAATACGGTTCAGGCATACTCAATCGTTTCGCACACTGAATGAATGGTGAACTAAGCTTCGTAAAAAGGGCCATAGATATATCATACGAACAGCAATAACGTTCTGGCCATAGTGACTTGCATTTCTGACCATGTTATCATTTCATTCCCATTCGATTTACGTACTACGACGGAAGCACTGCAACCCACTGAACCCGTAGAAATAACATGCCTAACAATTGCTACTTGCACGGCAACGCTAAATGAGAACTTGCCCGCAACTCAGGAGTCCAACGGAAGCACTTCCAATGACATCAACTTCACTTATAGATCAGTCAATTGTACTCTCACCTGCAGGTAATAAAATTCTATTTTAGAACAACATCCGTGCACACAACATGTTAAACGGTTCCTACAGCATTGTATGAAAGAAGGGGATGCACATACAAAGGATGCTATTTCCTCCGTAACCCATGACCATGCGTCACAGCGAATTAATGACTAAACAACAAACAAATGAGCTCCTGCTTCCCCTGTAGAGGAAACCTAATCCAGACCTCCCTTGGAGCTTGCTGTCTGTGTAATTAAATTGTCGAATGGATAATTTCCGAAGTATCAGCCTGTGTATGAGATAAATTTTATTCTTGTGTGAACTGGTTTCGATGACCAGCTATTTCTAATTATCCAAATACTATAAGGCAAAAAACAGTGGCACGTTGTAGATTTTAAAGATTTCCACATAATTTTTGAACAACTCTTACACGATCGTAAAACCACATAAAATTTTGAAATTGCAGTCAGTATAATGGTTTGGACAGTGAGAGTGAACATCTTTATGAAACCATTTAATGAATAACGTAACCTTGTACAGTGGCCAGGACTCGCGCACGAATTTGTGACACAATTGGTAATCTCTCCTTCAAATTAAAATAGAAAAAACAACACAAGACAAAAATTACACAACTACAAATAATACTAAATATTATAACCTTTTCTTCTAATAAAATAAAATTCAAAATTACACAACTACAAAAGATTAAATTATAAAGAAGATGCCAAAAGATTATAAACGTTATGGCCTCTCCTTAAGTAAAATGGAAAAAAAAGACAAAGCTGACATCGTTACGAATAAAACTAAACCTTATGACCCCTCCTCAAGGAGAGTGGGAAAAACAAGGCGAAGCCAACCTAACCACAAGTAAAACAACACCACACGTGAAGCAAGAAGTACCGGCATGGCGGTGTGTACGAGGGAAGCGACCAGTTCCCAAGGTGTGGTCACGCGGGCGGTCCGTCTTCACCAGTTCACTTCTTCGAATAGCTCTACGTTCCCGAAATGAGCATGGAGATTTCCCTTCGGAGCATCAACCTTACGACTTGAATCATTACACAGTCATACAATAACATATAATACTAAGTGTTCTTTTATGTAAGCAGAGAGAATAAAAAAAAATATAATAGCAATACACAAAGCATATTATACAGAAAATATTTAGTACTTTTACTGAGCCACAAAGAAGTACTGGGCCACAAAAGTATTTATGGTCAAGTACTTTTAAGCACAACAATACAATATACAGATAATAAAGACAAACAAACGCTCTAGAAAGCGATTGAACGGGAAAGGATTAAGATGGCAGGTCGGAGTCGTGATGAGCGTGGTAGTCGACTGGCATCGACACAACCGCAAACTACTATCCCCTTACACTATAAACTCCTAATCAATGCAGGCAAATATTGCACGTTTTGAAAATTTTGACGCGGCCTCATTGTTTATCTAAGGCAGAACCATAATTTCTGATGAATAGTCATCAGTAAGTATATACAAAATAAAGTACCGCCAACGTCGATCCCCTTACATCAGAAACCTTTATCAATCCAGGCAAATATTGCACGCTATGGATGTCTTAGTGCGGCCTCATAGTTAATTCGAGGCAGCACCATCATTTCTCATGAATTCTCATCAGTGAGTATGTAGAAAATAAAGTAGTTACCCATATGGATGGGCTTCTTAAATGGCTTTTGTTCAAAGCAGAAAACGAACCTCTATGGCTAACAAAATAATTTGCAACTCCTGAAAAGTTTGAATACACTTTCTTTTGAAGGTCAAAGGGTGCTCGAAGACTCAAAAATATCACTGTAAAAGGAGGCGTTTTGGTAGGTATAATACCTGAAACCAAATCAAATCAAAGTAAGATACACGGTCGGAGAAGCAAGCAAATTGGAAAAGCTTCACTGTGCTTTTACAGTGAAAAACATCAGTGACGTCTGAAGTATAATGGAGTATAATGTATAATAAATAATTTCATATCAAAAGTATAATGGATATGAAAAATTCAGAGGCTGCTCTCAACTTGGAAGTCAAAACCTTGAACTGTTAAAAAGCTCTTTACACAACCGACCATTCGATAGAGCAAGAAAGAATAAAATGAACACCATAGCCTACGAATCACTCATCAAATTTCACCTGTACGAAGAAAATTACATGAAAGTTTCATTACTCAAACTGTAGAAAAAGACAATGTTACAAGATTTTAGGGTCTAACACTTTACACTCGGAGCAGTACAACGAATAGAGACAAGTGCGTCGACCTGTACAACAGGCACCCGAATAAGAATCCTAGTACAAAGTAATTTCATCCGTTTTTGTAGCGAAGTTGAGGTCCGAGTTGCGGATTTCAGCGAGCTGTCGAGCGTGATGGAGAACCGAGGCAACTAATCTCCAGAGACCGCATTTCGCCAATAAAGAAGTCCCCGATAGCAAAATTAGTACAGGGGACGGGAAAAAGAAAGCCAAGTATTTTATTCCGAGAAAAGTAAAGTTTTAATAGGGTCTGAAGTTGTGGCAGGAGGGGCTAAGTTGCTTGTACCCAGCGAGGGCGAAGCGGAGCAATAATGCCTGGGCACAGTTGGCTCAGTTAGAACGTTTGGCTTATCTTGCGCGGGCAACCCGCGACTGAAGACGATATAGCATCCGCATTAGCATAATGACAATGCTTAGCCCGACTCCACAGTTGAAGGTATATATGATCAATGAGCCAACGAACTTGTCTTCTTCAACAAGAGAAGATAAACAACTTAAAATTAAACAAACCAGCAATGCAGTGAGGCACAGTTTTTTTTTCGCAGTATGTAGCTTTCCTAACTCTTTTAACCGATTAACTCACGCAGCAAGAGAAACACATTTGATGCCAGCACTAAGAGACCTCGAAAGCAAATATGCTCTCAAAATGTGTTCTTTCATGACAAATAGATGAAACACTGAAGGATAAGTTAGGATAAAGAAATAACAGAAGTAAACATCGAGCACGAGATGCGACTACTGCAGCACGCTTTACGCAGCATGTTACTGAATTAATATCAGAAAACGAGTAATCACCGAAAAATGTTATTAAGTGGAAGAATAATGATAAAAAACATCACAGCACAGCCGGTTTCAATTAAATATTTCATATTAAAGCAACGGATGTCGTATTCTTGCTAGTTCAAGTTTGTCTCTTCAATATCTCGCAGCGCATTGAACGAGGATCATTTACTCCAAGGTGAGCATCAACGGTAGAATGTTCAAAAAATTGCAGCCAAAAACCAATGACGCTTCACAGCAATTTTTTTTAGATTGCCACACCGAATTAATTATTAGACGATGTTCTTTCACAATAATTACTCGAGAATAACTACAGCTAAATGCTCAAAATAAATCGCGCATTGAAAAAAATTGAAAACTCAATTTTCAATAGTGAAAAATTCTACAACGCAAATCTCCGTTATCGCAAATCTCCGCAGCGGAGCAACGCAAATCTCCGTTATCTCCGCTTTGCAGTCAGGACGCAAAAAGCACGAGAAATTTACTCATCGGGGCAAAATCCGCAATTTATCTCTGTCGAAGAAGTACACAAGCTCATTTTGCAGGAAAAGATGCTTGCGAAATACGCGAGTGAAACACTAGATTGTCATTAAAAGTAAATTGCTTTCAGAATGGATATGCCTCAAGGTGGGGGCTCCCGTCGCGGTAACCGATACGCAAGAACGCACTGAAAGATTTTTTTCTAGATTGCAAAAGGAAGATACTCGTGAAAGCGATAAACTGATTTTTTAAAGCTTTTAATTTATTGCGAACGCTCGGTAGAAGAACAAGTTCTGAACAAAGGCTCGAGGCTTTCCTCGTTCTGCAAGTGCCGAGCTTTAAATCGATGAGCACTTTCAACTAAAAAGAAAACAGGCGCGTTTAGTGGAGATAATGGCAAAACTTGATTGAAATTTCTGTTTAACTCGTGTGTTTCTCCAAGGCATTTAATTCGTTAGTTTAAGACTCTCTAAGCCCCATTAAAGACGATCTCAAACACTATCAGAAGAGCGAAGAAGGAACCATTTGATTTTCACAATTGAAAATGGGAAATCTGTGCACAAGGTGTGTTACCACACAAGATGCTCTGAACGTAGAGACAAGCAATTTGTAAGAGGAAGAAAATATAAAGAAGAGGGAGAAACGACAAAGAAGAGATAGTAAAGAAGGTATGTGAATAGAAAGAAACAAAGTGGGCACAAAAGATGGAAATCCCTTAGGCCTATTAGCCTATTAATAGCTGTAGTACACTATAAGAGTGTCCCCTGGAGGCACTAGTCTCCACAACCAGAAGATTTACGAATCTTACTAACCTGGAGCTATAGCTTATCCAATGTTTCTTGGGTTTTTTAAGTAATCTCAAAGGATAGATGAAAGAAAGATCAGGAATCTTCTTAATTTTAAATAAATATTGATTAAATAAAGTATCTTTTAATACACCTCATCCTTTCACACGTCAACTTAGCCATTAAGGGTTACTAAAAAAAGAGAAATGAATTAAAAATAATTTATTGAAGTTTTAAACAACTCCGGCAACTAAAAATGACTACTCAAATCAGAGCATGTATTTTTATCCAAAGCAATAACAATGAGAAAGTCAACATTGTACAAACGATATTTTAATTTCTATGAAATACGTTCAGATACAGAGTTCTTCGACATTTTAGATTCGAAAGCAATACTGACTCTAGACTGGAGGCTCTGGCACATCTACAAATGATCAAGAGCGCTATGTTCGGTCGGTGTTCCTCAAAGAAGCCGCCAGTTCGCTTGGAATCATAATATTTACCAGATCTTGATGAGCAATTAAGGAACCGAGGCTCACACTTGAGGAGAGAATTCAAGAGTTCAAGTATTTCGGAGAGATTAGCAAGTGCATGGAGCTTCTTGGCGGGAGGAAAGAGCTGGAAGAACTCATTTAAACAGAAAATAGAGCAATCAACGAAGAGAGTGAGATATATCTCACATGAATGAAGAAGAAATATTTCTTCAACTTTAAAAATCTCATGAAAAAAAAACAGTAACAGCCAATTAAAATCGAGGTCAGGTTGCAGTGAGAACGTAATTTCTGCGCCCACTGCCTTGATTATTGCTACTTTTTACAGAATACAATTATACAATAGGCCACAAGGAAGGCCTAGACAAAAAAACGCCAGATTTACATCTAGGAAAGTGCAGAGACAAAAAAAACTCGAACAAAGCGACCGTAAAGTAATGATTTGTCGGCCGCCTTCGTGTAAAGGAAGAGCCAGAAAATTCAACGTGCCTATTTTGCAGCGTGATTTTGAACAGACTTTCACAGTGATCTGAATGAGCTGTGGGTAGTGATAACTGCTTCAGAGGGGCGCCGCATAGATTCTCTCACGGGCAGTACTGATAGTCCTATCCTTGGCGTACCTCAACACTTTGACTGCGACGTGAGCCATATTTGGTCACTGAGGGATTTATGACAATGCTGCTGACCAACCAACAGTCACAAACTTAATTTTTAAAAATATTAAATCAACACTAAATGAAAACATGAATCAGTTAACATTTTTTTTTTCGACATTGCTTACTGCAATTGACTGTAATTTGAATTGAATATTCAACTTCAGTTTCACTTGCCAGTCAAAGTGCTAAATAATCCTTCCCCTCAGTACACAGGGAGCATAGGTGTACGTCTTTCATAGGCGCCAAGTATTCAACATTAACAGGACGATGGTCCCCTTCGATTCAGTTGAAATATGCTGCAAATTTTGGCAACACTCACTGGTGGTGTGCATTTCAATCAAGTTAAAACGTACACTTTCAGAGCAGCAATCGATCCTCGAGCGAAGGCGCGAGAGTAATTGCAGGAGGACCAAGTCCTGAATTCAAAATGGGAATTTCTATAAATACGCTAGAATAGAATGCAAATTAGACAACCAGGAGAGAAAAGTGAACAATGTACGCACATAATCTAAATGTAGACGATATTTAAAACTAATTTGCAGCGTAGAATGTAAAGCACGCTTGCAAAATTGAGACCAGAACAATAAAGGCGCGCGTACAAGTAGACGCTAAAAAATAATTTACTTGGAGAAACTCTTAAGGCTGTCCAAAGACTTCCTCGCCAGCAAATTTTACTCGTTATTTCACTCCATTTTAACTTGCGAGAGTAACACAGAACGTTACTAGTCTGGTGCGTAAACAGCGATTTGTGGAAAACAAATCCTGAAACGTACGAGCCTCGAAAGTAGTAGTACTTCCAATGTATTGGGTTGACCAAAAAGTTCGTTCGTTTTTTGAATATCATCTTTCAGACCTTCTAAAGATCTTTTTAGTTTTCTTATTCTTGAAATCCTTTATTCGGTACAGCGAGCATGTTTACGTCAGTGTGCGATAAGCCTTCAAGTAGAGAAGCTCTAACATTTTTGCTTGCATTCGAGCTCTTGAAATGGTGGACCAAGCAGAGCACTACCGACATCTGTTTTTTTTATTTCAAAAAAGGAAAGAAAGGAACAGAAACTTGAAGAAATACATACCGTGTGTATGAAGTAATTTCCGTTTCATTTCTTTTGTGAAGTAAAAAAGCATTAAATGTCGGTAGTGTTCTGCTTGGTTCACCATTTCAAGGGCTCGAATACAAGCAAAAATGTTAGAGATTCTCGTCTTGAAGGCATGTTGCACACTACCGTCAACACGCTCACTGTACCGAATGCAGGATTTAGAAAATGAAAACATAAAAAAGATTTTCAAAAGATCGGAAAGATGACGCTCAAAACACGATCGAACTTTTTGGCCAACCCAATATTACATCCGTACTTGTTATTGCTATAAAAAGGCATTTCTTATCGTCAAAAAGGAGAGCGAGAAATAACTTACGTTGCCTTAGACGGACGCAAAATTTTACTATTTCAGAGTCGACACCCCGAAGAGCCGAAAAAGAAGTAAAACCTGGACACTAATGAAAGAAGTGAATGTTAGGCGCAATCCTCTCCAGCGTACTTTACTGCTAGTACTACACGTACATTTCTCAAGCGCAATTCTAATATTATAATTAACATGAAGATTATCATTACTCTATTAGTTGTATTAAAACTACTTGGCCACAACAAAACAAGGTAACCTCATGAGAGCAAAAAGAGGGGGCCATTTTCTATGGTGGAATCTATGTATGCCGAAAGTGTGCTCTCACACACGATAACGTAGAAACAAGTTAGGAAGGAAGAAGAAAGAAAAACAAATAAGATGCAGCGAAAAACTCATGGAAACTTAACATTTTGATAGCGGCGGGTAAAACTGAAGTTCAACATTGAACTCAAATTTACAGTCAATTGTAGTACGCAATGTTGAAAATAGCAAGCATTAACTGGATCGTCCCTTCATTTAGTTTCGATCAAATATTCATGGAAATTAAGTTCGTGACTGCTGTTCGGTCAACAGCATTATGAAAATTCCCTCCGTGTACCACCAGTGGCTCACATCGCAGTCAAGGTGTTAAAGAGACAAAATGGGGTTCGAAAGATATAAGTGCTGAAAGCTTTGCCTGAAGCTGAGGTTACCTCACAGTCTCCCGTCTAGGGCGCCAGTCCCCAAACCATCAGCCCGACTCAACTAAGCTAAACCTATTGCTTATCCTGTGCCCGTAGCGGGGTCTGCAACCCAACGGAGATATGAAAGTCTATGTACGAAAATGACACTCAGATACAATGTCAATTCTGAAACAGAATTAGAAGTTCATCAAATCTGTGCTCAATAAAACCCAACATTCTTTGGGTCCGAAAGTAATCTGCGGAAATGAGGGCCTCGGAAGCGAATTCGAAAAGCAAATGAAGTCCCGTTGAATCCAAATGAGAACATTTCAATCGCGCATTTGGCAACAAGTCTGCCATAATTTGATTCCAAAAATAAAGTTACAGAGCTGGATGATTTGCAACGCAAATTGGAGATTTTTCGTTGGCCACAAATGTGAACGAATTTGCAGGCATTCCCTGAGACGCGAATTTTGAGACGCACTGCATGGATTCGTCAGCTAAACTAATGCGTTGGTAAAATTACCATACGTTAAAATTGAAACTCGCATGAATGGATATCATAGAAATTCCGACATAATATGACGATGCGACATGAAACCCGACGAAACTCAATCCCTAAAGCAACGGCATACACAGGTTTTTTTGCAGCAGTTACAAATATGAATCATTTCATTCCGTTTTGCAGCCCATACTTAAATTTTTATAACATTATCTGGTAATGCACAACAAACGAAGATAATATAAATAGCACATCTAAATCCAGCTAAAAAATTAAAATGTCTGCATGACGCATCGAACGCATAATGAAACATTTGTGATAGAAAGAGACCAGTACAATTATTCTGCATGACATTTGATGGCAAGAGCACATCGCACAAGTTCGTCCTTGGTTCCAGTTGTGTTTTTGATGTGAAGGTGGAATTCTTGAAAAGATACTTTGGCATAGCGCACTCGATGTGAAAGAGGAATTCTTGAAAAGATACCTTGGCATAGCGCACTCGATGTGAAAGAGGAATTCTTGAAAAGATACCTTGGCATAGCACACTTGACAAAAGCTAAGTTCATCAGCCAAGATTATTTTACCACCTTACAACACATTCCTCTCGAAATTTCAATTCATTAATTCATTTCTCTTTTTTTAGTGACACTTAAGGGTTTAGACAAAATTTACTTCCGCAAAAAATAGTAGTGTGTTAATTTGTAATCTAGGAAAAATGATGCTATAGAAAATCTATTGATTTTAATTTTAAAGCGAGCAATACCGAACGCGGAAACTTTCGCAGTTCCAACATTTCTTTAAATCACAATTTTTGCACTACAGTAGAACACACAATCAAATTCAAATGACTCTGTAGCACACACACAGTTTCCGCTTTTGAAAATATTTCAAAAGACGCCAATTCTTAGCTAAACGTTAACCTGGATTTAAGTTATTTACATATAGCTCAATAGAAATCCGAAAACACTTTTACAGCAGGCGAGCAGCGAAACTCTGTGACAAAAACAACACGGCACTCAGCGCGCAGAGTTACGACCTGCTTTAATGTAATGAACGCAGAAGTGCACTCTAGCAATGAGCAAATTACAAATAATTCAGCAGAGGGAAGCTCCGGAGCCAAGAGAGGTAGAAGAAGAGGACAGGAGCGCGGCTGAGCGCCAGATGGATGAGACCGCGGGGGCGAAACACAGGCCGCTAATGGAACTCCACCAAAGCAGAATTAATGATCTTCTTCACTGCCAACTCCTTTACCTAAGATATATTTTTTCGCAAATCGTACACCAGACTTTGACAAGAGGGTAAAAATAACGCGATCAAATAGTGTGAGGACGAGTTCAGCAGGAGATGATTACAAAATTGCACACGAAATAAGTTCATTAAAAGGGATTAACTACCATAATACCAGAGTGACTTTATTAAGCCGTAATATTTTATCAAGCCGTAATATTTTATTAAGCCGTAATATTAAAAAAAATAGAAGTGAATAATATAATGAACAACGAGAGAAACAACACGGTATCGAGAACATAAAACGATTCCACATTGTCTCTTACGAGAGGTCGATTGCAGAGGCAGCCTGCATGACGAATGAACAATTAATTACAGGACAAATTTAGACTCGAAATTTTCCTATGATACTCCTTGAGAGCTCAGTGCCTTTAACTGACCCCTCTACTAAAGGCAATTAGAGGCAGCATTAGCATCTAAAGGGAGAGCTAGGAGAGGGCATAGAATGGAACAAATAAAAACGTGGACACCCGTGAAAACGTAGTTTACACAGTGCACTGACCACTTCCATGTTTTAACAGTTTTAAACTGATACCTTTAGCGATGATTCCCCACGAGTATATTAGAACAGAACTAGAAAGCAATAACTCCTCGACATTGATAATCATCATTTTCTCAAACAGACGTTACATGCGTATTTAACGAAAATTAATCTACAACACACCTATAATAACAAAAACGGTTCACGAAAACACAGCATCCGGTACATTTGCGCCACAAATATCCCGGCATGCAGCCATGGTTAACCAATTCAAGTATAGTGCTTCACAAGAAACCCGCTCTTAACTCCAGCGTCCCTCGTGTGCCAACAGCTCGGGCCGAAGTATAGCACAATATAATAGAAGTAAATTAAATTTCCGTGCTTGGCTCGCCGCCGAGCCAGGCCAGACTTCAGAGAGAAGCGCTGCAGGATAATTATTTGTAACAACCGCAGTGCAATTAAGACTCAACGCGCATGTCACAAACTTTGATGCCAAACAAGAACTTGAAGCAAACTTGGGCGAGCAAGAAGCGCTAACAAGCCGACGTAACGAGGCCCTAACTGGATAAAATGAACATAGCACACGATGCTATTACATATTCACGACCATGCGTGAGCCGCTCCCGTCAACTCACGAATTTGAAACGCACAAGCTGGTAAGATTAAATTTTTTCATGAAGTGATTCAGGCGAGTAAAAACAACTCTGAAATTCTCTAACTGGCATAAGAAAATTCTTCAAGGAAATGATTGAGGTGAGTCACAATGCAAATGAAAGATTTAATCGAATGGAATTGAAATTGAGCACTTGCTTGAAAACAGATACAATAGCAGTCCATTTAAGAGAAAAGAAAACCTTGCATGCTACTACGCAAAAAAATCAGATAGAAACTGAAACATACGCGTGACAAATGGTATTAAGACACTGAGTAACGTTCGAAATGTCAGTATTAAATAAAAAAATTGAAGTTTTGTAAAGTATTAACGAATAGTGATGAACAATTCTTAATACACTCGGAATGCACGCATAAACCTAATGGGTAAAAAAAGAAGACAACAGAAAATTTAAGTCATAGTTACTACTAACTAAATCACTCAAAATTCAGAAGTAATCAGCACTATAGCAAGACACACAAGCCAAATACCAGCTATTCATCTGTCAATTTTCTGGTTTAAATTACAAGTCATTGCTTGAGCATGAAATATCTAAACGCGGTCAGTTTAATGTAAACTTGCTTTCAAGACGACGGTACACAATTCAGATCAAACGGAAAATAATTAAATAGTAAAAGAGACCGGTTGTATTTAAGCATGGTAGTGTAAAACCATTCTAGGATTTGCCAGCAGCAACAACTACCATTAAAAAGATTTAGTAGTACTGATTGATTAAAAGAAAGTTTTAGCCTCCCTTTACCCTAACAAAGATATTCAAAGAGAGGAAAGATGAAGGCACCATTTTGTATGGAATTAAGGGAACGCGGAATCTACGCACAAGGTGCATAAAAACAGTAAGCTTTGAAAGGTCATGAAACAAGATAAAAGTTGAAGAAGAAAGTAGTTGGTGCTGAAAAACAAGACAACGGTGAATTGAAAAAAGATAGTCTGTACCAAAACAAAAAACTTATTCTATTTCATTCAACAAAAAGAAGGCCTACCTGACCTTTAGCTCGGGACCTCACATAATCCCCCTGGAGATTTAGTAGTAACATAAGATTCGGTTTATATCAGTTATTTCAAGCAATTTCTATTGAGTATCAGCGTTGACCAAAAAATGCTTGGAGTATTAATATCGTCTTTAATATATACAGGAGTATACCTCAAAATGAAAAACCTTGATAACACAAGCAGTTGATGGATGACAAGGAAGATACTTGAAGGATTTTTTATTTTGTCGGTAAAAGTGTGCAATGAATTAACGCGTTTTACTTAGCTTACTTAGAAGAAGTATGCTTTATTTTCATTAAATACATAAAATCACTGTAGAAAATAGCAAACTGAGGCATCAATAAATGTTTCCAAGAAAGAATAATTCAAGTATAAGATGATGTACGTTGAAAAGAAAAATTACGATACGTAACTGTTAATTTATGCGCTTGATCACAATAGTTTATTGAAAATAAATTACTGCCTTTAGCGAAATTAAAAAAATTGCGCTTCCTCTCATTTTTCGGATTTAAAATTAATTTGAATCTAACTTTGTGAACTTTTACGTTAATAGTCACAAGAAGAAATTTTTACCTACAATTTTGTTGATTTATCAATACATTGGCAAGAATTAAATAATTTCAATTAACATTAATTTACAATTTCAACGATCTGCGAGCTCTTGAGTAAAGCTAGGAATAATTGCTCCTATCAATCCAGGAGATCAATTTTGATCTACCGCAGCTCTTGCTTGTTCTCAATGCATTCCAGCACATACGAGCCAAAGTCATTGAGTAATATTCCGTCTTACATTTATTCTTACAAAATTCTCTATTGCAACTGATACATGAAACGTTAACTTGTCAAGTTCACAAAAGCTTTCATTAAAAAAATGTGATAATAGATCTGCATGGAAAGACAAAAAGCGTTTGCTAGAATCACTAACAACATATTGTAACTGGTTCAATTACGCAACCCATCAAACTGTGCTTGAACTCGAACGCTATATTTTAACATTCAACTGTTACAGAACAATATGCATTTCTCACAAGCAGCTGGTTTATACTCTGGTAATGTGTTTTCCTCAAGATTAATAGTTGCTTTATACGCTGGTAATGTTTTTACCTAAAGACCAAAAGATAAAAGTTAGCGAGTAGACGAGACGCAACCTCGAGAGCAGCATCACGCAACACCGACCGCGCCCGCCACACGCTTTATGAACACCTCGCACTCCCGCCCTCTTAAGCCACGACTGCTAGATTGAGATATTTTCTGAATTTCCTAAAATTTGGCCCTTTCAAATGAATTTACACATGAACAGAGCTCCGTATCTTGCAGAATACTGGGCGGTCATCATGGTCGAATTTAATTTTAAACTCGATAAATTTGGGCAGAAAACGGTCAATCTGGCAGCCGTGATCGACCTAAGACGCACAAAAAGAACCTGAGATGCGGAGACACTCAATATCGTGCGCTGCATGACACATCTCGTCAACGCTCAGCTAATTTCGAGTTTATGCGGGGTCGCCACTCGTAAAGACACAATAGCGGGATCTGATATGACGCGTCTCAGTTTCGTGACTTACTAAACAAGCAAGTCGTTCACAGCTTTTGCTTCACCTCTATGCAAAGTCATATCTTTCTTCTCTCATTTCCCAACAAACGCCGAGACCAGCTATAACCTTTTATTTGAAATAAAGTGTCTGAAGTGTGGTGTCTGATTTGAGATGGCAAGTTTCGAGTCAGTTGCCCTCGTGCACCGGAGCAGCTCCATCACACTCATGAAAGCAAACGCCACTGACGATGCGGATAACTAAAATGATGATAAAATCAAAACTGGAATATTATTTGAAGGATAGGAAGACTTTTGAGAGGGTGTGCGAAAACCTAAACAAAGCCTCCCAAAGCAGTAAGAGATTATTGATTGATTGATTATTAGTTAGTTTAAGCCTCCCTTTCCGCAACAAAGGCGATCCAAAGAGAGGAAGGAAGAAGGCACCATTTAGTGTGGAGTTAAGGGAACGCGGAATCTATGCAGAAAGGGCATAGAAACAGTAAGATAAGAAAGAAGTTCATGAAACAAGGTCAAAGTTGAAGATGAAAGTAGTAGGTGCTGAAAAAAACATTACAGCAGTGAACCGAAAAAAAGTTGGTCCGTAACAAAACAAAAACCTATGATATTTCAACAAAACGAAAGCCTACCTAACCTTTAGCTCAGGCCCTCACATTGTCCCCCTGGGAGCGCCAATTCCCATAGATACAATAGTTGTATCCCCCTGAGGGGCGCAGTAAGAGAAACTGACAACTATGGATGCGAGTACTTCACGGAATTACAGAATGAAATCACTTTTTATTTAATAAATTTTATAGAAACCTCAATAATTGGCAAAGAAACTATGCAACACTACATCTGAGGAATGTACGAGATAGAATTGTACTACGAATTACGCAGTTAAATTTCCGAGCAATTTTTTTCTGACAGGGTATCACAAAGAAGTGAAATTCTTTTACTTGAACGCTGTTACATCTCACGACCTTGCTAAACTAAATCAGCATATTACCTCTGATGAATAATAGGACAAATGGGAATTTTATGTCTTGGTTTTTTCATCGCTAATATCATTTATTAGGTCTACACAACAGATAAGGTTCATTCATTTAGAGCTGACAAAAGCACTAACTGCACACCTTGACATCGATGATACCGTGTCAGATTACATTTGATGGAGAGCGGATGCCGCCATTCTGTCCTCAATTGTTACAGAGCATACACGTTCAATAAGGATTAATGGTAACTCTAGCCAATTACAGAAAAAATCATTGATAAATAGGTGGAGTGACGGCACGCTACGCACAGTGCATAGAAATTTATTGGAGCGCTGAGCTTTCACTTTTGTCGCTTGGTAAATAGAGGGCATCCATCGTGCCAACGGAAATGAAGCCAAAAACTGGAGCAAAAGTTTCGACACGAATCGGTCGTCAATACATCACCTTGAGTGTCTCTCGATGCTGCTTCGCCTAAACTTTTCAAAGCACTGGCTAAAGGAACCTGGGATTGCTCGCAAAAAACTGCTCAACACGGAACTGAATTTCACGAAATGAAGTAATGCTGCTAGAGGTAGACTTTAACGTCGTGGTCTTCAAGATTTCAGATTAAAACTGAGAGAGACATCTACTGCTTATCAGTTCGAACTGGTCATGTCACCTCACGGTTCCCTGTTCCACGTGAGACGACTGAGGCACAGGTAACCCTTTGATGCCTCGCAGGAATTTTTGGTCTACTTTTGAAAATAGCTTCACTATATTGCGTTTCTTGTTAAAGTAGGCCCCTATAATGTGTCCGTTACAATTCTGGCGAGGAGCAGTCCCTTCCTCATTCTGATATCGGTAATTACCTGATGTCAGCGCCAGTTTAGGGACGGCCGTTGTGACAATGGGAGTAAGAGTAAAAAATTGCTAACGTTAAAGGGTTAAATGAAAATGCCAGAAACACAGGCTACACATAACACCAGCACGTTACACCCAAGTAGTATACCACTTCTGAGCAACAGAACAAGAAAATGTGACGCAGTATCATTCGCTTTGTTAAAATGAAAATAATTTAAATGACGCTAAACTAGAACTTTTTCACTTAGAATCGCGTTATATCGACAGCGTTAACAAGAAATAATTTAAATGACGTTAAATTAAAAATTATTCACATAGAATCGTGTGATTAGGACAGCGTTACCAAGTTGAGCAGCACGAGGCGGCGGCCACGAGGGCGAGGTGGGGCTGTGGGCCGCACGAAGCGATCGATAGCTGAAAAATATTTGACTCAATCCTTCGAACAATCAATTGCTGGCTCGACGGAAGGCTAGGGAACGTTCACTGCTCTGAATTTGAAATACCACTAATAACCACTTCATTTCAAACCAATACATTTTTGAGACAAAAAACGTTTGAGCAAGCTTTACAAAAGTGGATGAGCACGAAAATTTAGGGAGCAGTGGTTATTCTAAGCGAGAAAAGCCATACAGAACGCTAATTACGTTTTAAAACCAAGTATCGCATTACGGAAACCTTGAATCTTTGTGAACATACAACAAACGTGAACTATGCATGGCAACAGGACACAGAATAAGCGAGTGGAAAAAGGAGCATAGAAAGATTTGTGATGAGGTAGTCAGCATGTATTGGCGATGCGTTAGCGACTTAAGCGAAAAGAACATATATTCAATACAAGCATGCCAATTTGAGAATAATCACTAGCTAGAGTAAGAAAATTTGCCATTCGAAGCACGAAAATCTACGTGGCAACAATGGCAAATAAAAAAAATGGACAATTGTGAAATACGCATTAAAAGTTTGAATAATTCGTTCAATGCAGAGCGTTGGCCGATTAGGCCAAATAAGACGAAATAGGTACGGCAAAGTATCTCATTGAAAGAACGACATAATAAGGAAAGATGGGAAAGACACAGAAAAGCAGGGAAGTCAGGAGGAAGAACAGATCAGAGCAAGAAGATCACACACAGCAAAAGAAAGTAGGCAATGAGGGCAGGCAGGCAGGGCAGGCAGCGCAGAAGTGCATGGAGCTCATAAGCCAAAGCTCGGCTCATGGAAATGTGCGCCCATAAAGGGACCTCTAATGGTATCTTATTGCAGACCTCCAGAGTGGGCCAAGTTGAGAAAATTCTGAGCACAGAAGCAGAGGATATCCGAGCCCTGAGGGCACGACACGAAGATAGATTATGGACCATTGTTGCAGGGCGGCCGCGTTTTGGAAGTGATATCTGCAGCTGCTCAAAACAGCGAGCCAAGCAACGTCGAGCTCTTCCAGGCAAATGGCCGAGAACGAGAGCCTAAAGGCACACCATTACTCATGAGTATACACCTTACAACAGCACACTTCGCAATACCCCAGCAGGCACAGAAGAACATGAATGCCCGCAAATTACCTGGAGCAAGATGCGTCAATTTATGGTGTGAAAAACTCTCTAGACGCCTATCGTTCGCAGAACATAAATTTTCAAGAAGTTCAACATGAAAAGCGCACGCATTATGAAAGAGGAAGCGCAATAATGATGAGCCAGAGAGAAGCATCGCAGTTGCATCTGTGAGTGAGAGTGGCGATGTCTGACGAATCCTCACAAGGGCTTCCATGGAGGTTTTTTAGCGGTCCTTTCTGCGGCAGCTCGAGTATATTGGACGAAAAGTTCAGCAATTTATACAAATAGAAATTCATCAAAACCTGCAGATAAATGTAAATCAGACATTGGATGAAAAAAAGAAAAAAAATTATGCACTGCGTGTTGCAGATCGATTTAAATCTGAGTACGTAGATCAATTTGAATGAGAGATCAACTAAGAAAATGAAAAAGACCAATATTGTTTTTGAGACCCGACGCTTTTGAAGATATAACAGAGAAGTCTCAAAACTTTATGTTCGTCTAAGTTGCAAACAGCTTTTTAACATTATTTTAAATTTCCAATTGTCATAAAAACCTAATTGACCCTCAACAGCACTCACTGAGTTCAACAGCACTCATCTACAATCCGCGCTGAGTTGAAGTGCCACTGAATACTATCCATACAGCACACATGCTATATTAGAAACATTATATAATTAAAAAAAAACTTTTTTTTCCTCATGCTGTATTTCAAATGTTACCAGCATAACCGACACACGAGCCAACCAAGTACGTAGATTGAAAAGTATAACTTCCTAATAAATTAAGAAGGCAGATATTGAACCAAGATACGAGCGGAGTCATTTCTTGCTTATTCAACCAACGATAAAATTAGTCATCTTTTTAGGAAGAAAAATAAATCATTCAACTGGATCAAAAATTAAAATCTTTGAAATTTGCGGGTAGTAATTCATGCAGCAAATTAAAAAACACTCCGATTAAATACCTTCAATCATTCTGTAAAGTCTCTCAAATGTAAAAAATGGGCACAACGAGAAGCTTTTAAAATTAGAGGTTTGCAGCCAAATTTTTAAAAGCAAAGCAATTTTCCACTTATTTTTTGCTAAGGTAAGACATAGGGAGCACATTTATAGCACTAAATAGGTATGTATTAGATGATGGGGCACGACAGCCGCTAACGATAGCGCTTTAATGTTCAGAAATTTGCTCTAATTACGGAGGACCGAAATAGGCGTGATCATTCAATATTTGGACATGACCTGACCGCGCAGCACGCAATGTTAACCGCTGCGTTATTGCTGCCAACATATGAATTGATGGGAAAGCCACAATACATTGAAATGCTAAAAAACGTATTCAATAGTATCTCCGCCTAGTAAATTGGACACTTAGAATTTATGAAAACGAAAATGCACGAAAAATCTTTGTAGTTTTCAAAATTTCAACTAACGAACAAACAACAATTATTGAAGGATATAACTTTTCTCACACTGAAATCCCTGAGTTAACGCATGGGATCAAGAAATCGACTCCCGAGTTCATAGACTCAAGATAAATTTCCGGTACAACATCAATAATTTGTTTTCGCTCAATTCTCCAAGAGACGTTCTTAAAATTTATTAAATACGACCATTATGAATTTATCATTATCAGCTGAATCTTTTTCAAGTAATTGGAGAAGAAATGGGTCTCTCAAAGAAAAACCTTGATATCTTAGAGAGCACAGCATTTCAGACTCGACCCAACAAAAACTATATCTATAGAAGGTTATCGTAATCTACTCGCTAGCTTCGTTCAGAACGAATCCAAATTTTTACGAGGTCAATGTCGTGGTTTCACCCGCACATAAATGAAATTCATACCTATCCAGAATACAAATTAGGGAGAAAATTACGAAGATAATTCGAAACATTTGCCGGAATTGGGTAGAGGAGGTAGGCCTAGCACTTTTGGGGTTATTGGTGGGGCAATAGAGAGCCATTAAAGTTACGCGATAAGCGATGGCTGCCGCCCAAATGTAGCGAGAAAACCCGAAAGCTTCCAAAAGCGATCGTGCACCTCTGAAATCTCTCAAAAAATATCACGCTCGGCAGACTGGCTGGACCGCGAACAGGTACGTACGGCGAGCGTTAACCGACACGAAAAACTCCTAAAATATTCGATTAAAAATTTCCGAGCATGCGAGCGGATATATTATTCCCGCCCGCTACTCCGATTGAACTAAGGAATGCGTAAAGAATGTGAATTATTTCGGCTACGGCGATTCAATAAGGGAGAGTGTTGGAGCAAAAATACATGAGTATCAAAAATTGCGTTGGAGTAATATAAATTACAAGCATGGCAGGTTCAAATATTGTATTATCCATGAGCCACTACATATGCATTTACGGGGATTTTTTTAGTAAGCAAATTCCTATTTCAACACAACAATTATCGGCAAAATCTTACATGTACCTCAATACATTTACGAAGTATGAGAGTTCAAATATTGAAAATACGTTCATTCAACCAGCGTACATCTTTTCCGACGTACATCAAAACAATTATCCTCTGAGGTGAATTCAATAGCAAGTATTTGAACCTAAGACCATGAATTAATGAGATCTTGGTTGAACGAGCGCTAAACCGACAGACAAACACGAGCAACTAATTGCCCGTCGCAGAATTCGCAAGATGCAACAAACAACTTCGTACGTACTCCAGGAACATACAGGGCCGAAGAACGTGAACAAATCGTGTCTGAAAAGTATCGATAAGAACGGCTGGCGCATATTTTCAAACAATTCACATCGTTGTTGAGACATAACTGGCATGCCATCGACCTGGTTACACTATGTTTTTTTCGCACAGAATCCAATTTCAGTTTTTTTCTACGTCGTTGTAACGACATAACTGGCATCTAACTACTGCCATCGACCTGGTTACAGTAAGTTTTTTTCACATTATTTCATTTTCTTTCGGTAAATTTTGGGCCATATTTGACAACCTGCGCGCACACCGCGGTCGGGCTGGGAGGAGCGGCCAACACCGACGGATGCTAATGAGCGGCCCACGACTCGGTGACTCCGCAAGGTAAGGCGTCTCGGCTTCCGGGATGTACTTTGATTTTCCCCTCATTTCAAGTTCACAGATCGCATAAAGAATGGCGAAACCCTCGCAAGACAAAAACAAAGATTGGATGCCAGAATGTGATTTGTGATAACCTAACGCGATGCAACTCACATACTTTTACATGTGAAAATATTCATGGGTAATTTTCAAGTTTGTGGGAACTGACGTTATTTGGCTCTCTAAAAACATGTTCGAAATCCAATGGGAAAAAATTACGCAGTGTTCGAACTTTGGGAACCGTAACACAAACAGAAAAGTACTTACCCGATATTATTGCAATGTGCTTTGCTCCTCATAACTTCCCTTCGTAATTCTTAGAGTTCATAATAAACCCTTACATACAAATTGGTCTCATGGTAAAAATTAAATTTACACTACAATTTGTTATTTTTACCAATGTCAACAGTGCTTCAAAACCACATTCCCTCATGAATTAATCCATTGAGATCAGTAGGCAATAACCAGAAGTTGGAATCACGATATCCAGCCTTTATGGCCGTAATACCGGCAGATATTTTCATTATCTGAGAAAGCTCAGAGCCAGTTATCATCACCAGCTGAAACAAAGATGACGTAAAGCTCAGCACAAAGCGACAATGGTAAAAACAGTGCCTTCAAATTCGCACGCACTCCTTGAGTAGGAATGTTAGAGTACACAAACAGAGCGAAAAAAAACATGCAAAACCAAACAAATTATATAACTTGCTACTTCTTCATGATGAGCTCTCGCTCCTACAGTAGCTTTCATTGAGCACTGTTTTCACTTCTCACATTTGTACCAGTGCGTGAAAGGATTTAACAAGTTGCAGCGTATTAGACTTCGCCCATAGCTTCCAACTAATTCCAGAAATTTAACCTTATCAGAAAAAAAATACTTTACTTTTCTTTTCCTCTATAATTTAAATTTGACTAGAACACGATACTTTTACGACAGACTCCAATACCAAGGACCCGATGCAGGTCCATTTCGATCCTGATTACTGAATGCGGCTTGATGTCGGGCACTGATGACAGTTACAGAGACCTCGTTTTACTGATCTAAACGCTGCTGCGGCCCACTGTTACAGGAGACGCCGCTGAGGTCTCGAGCTACAAGAGAACACTTCTGAGGTTTTGTGCACCAAGAGCAGACTCAACTTTGAATCGTGCTAAAAGCGAACGCTGCTGCGGTTTCGCGCACGAAAAGTAAACTGCGCAGGTCTCGTGCTACAAGAGACCACCGGTGCGGTTTCTCGCACCATTACAAGAGTAAACTCTGCTGAGATCTCGAGCTACAAGAGAACACTTCTGAGGTTTTGTGCACCAAGCGCAAACGCTGCTGTGGTTTCGTGCTCGAAAAGTAAACTCTGCGCAGGTCTCGTGCTACATGAGACCACTGGTGTGTTTTCCAGGACCAAGACGAGAGTAAAATCTGCTGAGGTTTCGAGCTACAAGAGAACGCTGCCGCGGTTTCGTGACTGCGGGCTAGTGCATCACAGACGCCTTTCATCAAAGGGGCGCGGTGCACGAGCACGAGTCACCGTAGCGTGTCATGACCAGCAAGAAAAGAGGGTTTAAGATCATCACGCATGCGAGATGATCTCAATACGACGCGTGCAAGGTCAATAACAAGGTCCGGAGATTTGATCAGATTTTAAAATAAAAATAAAGAGTAATCTAGCAACCATCATCAAAATAAAGAGCTAAAGGCCAAAAAGTCGAGGGAGGAAAGAAGACGCCGTAGCGTCTTTCAGTTCCTAGAGGCAAATCGTTACTACAGAGCGCTGATACAGAACTAATGATCCAACTACGCTGTAGAAATCAAGAAAACCAGCGCACAACTGTACATCAATGAACACTTCACGTCACTTGCTCGTCCTGAAGCTTTAACGCATGTGTGAGAGCAGAGAAAATCGCCCTAAATTCGTGACACTAAAACGACCTCATCTCAATTTTGCAGAGGTTGCACAACTAAACTCGAAGGAATCCTAAACATAAGGAGACGCTGCGTCGCCAGAAATTTACTTCCAAGTGTAAATCTTAACCTAACACGATGAGAAAAGATAACTCGTTCTTCATGGTGGAAAAAACAGTTGCACAGTCTGTTATATAACAGCAAAGATGGCACGTTAAAAATTCTGTGAAAAGAATACCATCGCTTAAGAAGCAGCATTCGAATAAGAAGCTGCTTTTATACTAGACTCAAAAAGCAAAAAACTGACAATTTTACGCAAGGGACGAAGAATCATCGTCATGTACAGTCAGTAACTTTTAGAGAATCATCAAATTGTCAAAATTGTCTACAACCTTTGAATAGATTAGCATTAGCCACTTCACTTTTGCATCCGTATTTATATCAATAACTATCGGAGATTTTCGAGTATCGCATCAGGGTCTCAGGTAAATTTTACACAGCGTACACAAACCCCTAGCGATTGTCATTTGGTGTAGACGCATCTGATGACAGCTCTGAGATTCCCCAAGATACTCACACTAACAAGGAGAAGTGAGCATGTGGAGCTAGGAACTAGAGAGTCACTCGTAGCAGCAGCAGCAGCCCGGTAGGAGCATTACAGGCCGCAACTCTTCATGTTATTAGCACTGCGCCTAAGCTTCAAGATTCGTACTTATACATCATTTCCAGCAAGGAAAATGACGCTCAAAAAATGTATATTTACTAGGTAAACAAACTACAATTTATCTAAGGAAAAATTCGAAAAATGATTTTACTTGGAACAATCTCATCAAATTACGGCTGCGGTGAAAAGAAATTCAAAAAATATAAATTCAACGGCTTTTCAATAACGGGTGTACAGAAATTATATAAATATACTTCCATTCAACTTCAACCTGGAAGATATTAAAAGAACCAGTGAGACTTTTCCTGACAGGGGTGAGCGCCGAAAGAATGTTCAACACCGTTAAAGATCTCATCATTTTCTTGAAAAAGAAATAACGGGAAAGTATCACGTAAATAATCCCTCATAGCTTGCTGCAAAGAGCTAAGTCTCCAGTAAAAAACACTTAAAGTACAATTGAGAGCTTCATAAATTATTCCTTTTGTCTTCCGGAAGAATGGTGGACTTTACATAATTAATGAAGTGTACGGGAAACGAGTCGCGTCAGTGATCAATGTTTGCACTGCTCACAATTTTCCACAAATCACTTCGAAATCAAGTTCGCTGCAGCGCAATTTACCGAACCCTTTCCCTGATACCCTGCGCAGCTGACGCGTTTTTTCCTCGGATGTAACTCTCCTTGTTTCTTCCCAAATCATTCGGGGTACTCTGCGCGCGCCCCATTAGTCGGACAAGCGAACAGTTCAAAAGTTGGCAGACTTTTTAACAGCTCGTGTGATGGGAACGGAATAGTTTCAGCAGCAACGATGCAAAAAAGAGGAATTTCTTGATATGTTACTGAGACTGATATTCAAGGATGATGCAAAATTTCTCGATATCAATAAATGAGAGCATTTTATCATCCGAGCGTCTATCTACGCGGCGATCATATCTAGAAGCACGTGCAGACTATTTAGTGACCAATTGAGTGATGATAATCTTTGTTTGAAATCGAGGGGAAACTTCCATTCCCCCGAGTATTTCTGGGGTGTACGTTAAGATACACTCTTTGAACACGTGATTCGTAACCCACAATATTATGATCATAAAGGGAGTTCATAAAATAAACCAAAGCATGAAATGTAGGAGCTACCTGATACTTCAGCACTCAGTTAGAAAACTCGATCCAGTGAGCACCTTTACGAGAGAGCTTTTCTTTCATCCCCTGAAGATGATGGTACTTCAGCACAACTCCAGTCGTACATATTCCGGTGATCCTACCTACTAATTGGTATCTTGAGCTTCCCAAGCAAATTAAGAAGTTCAATCTACTTTAAAAAGCAGCTAGTCTCAATTAACGATAAGAAAATGTAAAAAAGATAAAATAAAATTACACTGATCTCAATTTCACTATTGCGTAACTTTGGATTATAACTACTGCTTTCAAAACTACCTAACCGAAAGTGAATCAATTCCAAGTATATAAAATTTTAATTTTTACGATTCAAAATAAAAAATCCATCAAAATAAAAATCCGTGCAATACATTCTCAAAAACAATGAGAACAAACAACTGTTGAGGTGAAAATAAATCTAAGCCTGTCACTCAAGAAAAGAAAACAAGGGAAACTACAATTCACACCATAAAGAAGCGCTCGATTTGGGCTGATCACTTCAAGGCCACACGAGAAATTCTGTGCAGTAAATTTACCCACGAAAACGAGAGCAAATTTCAAGGGACGTAAGAGAAATGGCGAGGGATTCAGCTGATCAAGACCTCGAATGGCGGCCCAGATGAAGACGTGTAGTTTGGTGTTGGTGACGGTTGGGTGGTGGTCTGCACACGGGTGCAGACATGATCTCTGCTGTCCGAGATACGTCATATCTGCGACGCTCATCACGACTGAGACTAGCGAAATTCACTGGTAAAAATTTCTATGAAAATCAGAAAATGTTGAAAATATCTTCTCTCCATGGAAAGCTTGAGATTAATAACTGCGCGTTACCATGCGCGTTAAAATTCGTAGGATAGATAATGAGTTAGTTTAAGCGTCCTTATTTACAACAAAGGTGTTCCCAAGAGAGGAAGGAGAAAGGCTCCATTTAGTGTAGAATTTTAGAGAATGAAGAATCTACGTACAAGGTGTTTCTCTTCCATCTTGCGCACAGAATGAGCAAGATTAAAAGAAGTTTATAAAAGATGAAAGAAGAATTAGAAAGAAATATATGCTGAAAAAAGCATAACAGTGAATCGAAAAATCATGGTCCATCGTAAAACAAAAAGCTATTTCATTTCAACAAAAGGAATGCTTACCTAACCTTCGGCTCCGTACCTCACATTGCCCATTAGCACCAGAAAGAAAAACAAATTAGAAAAGCTCCAATCAATTTCACCGACGTTCAAGAGATGGAAGTATATTTCCGAGACCGCAAATGAAACTTCATTTGTGAGCAGAAATGTGGTTAGCCGCAACACCCACTTGTCGAATCAGTCCCTACGCAGCACGCAGTAAAGCCGCGGGCCCCAGCGAATATATTATTATGGCTCACCAATTTATTGTTTGGTGAGGAATAGCAATTATTGACGCGGCACGGGGGTCACGCCTCCGCTAAATCCAGTACTTTTGATCCTTTATGGCTGCTATCGGCGTAGGCGTCATGCAATTAACAAACGGCGATGAGGGAAGCTTTCAGCACGAAATCTTTTCATCATAAATGAACACCTAATCCCATGGTTCGAAAATAGAGCAGCTGAGAATTTGGAAATCACAGTAACGTACGTAAGCCAACATAACGCTGATCGAAAAACTTGCAAAACGACAGCATTAGAGTAGAGTTGAAATATTACCATTTGAATTTCTGAGAAACTAAGACAACCGCAATAAGGAGCTATTCATTCAGAATTTAATTGCATGAAAAGCAGTCAGATACAAAATAAAAGCAAATTCGCATTGAAACATGTATGAAGATATTCCGGTGAGAGTAAAATTTAAAATGAAAATAACTATGACAATTCTATCTCTTGCATAGATAACGACAAGCTTTCCAGTAGTGATGTACCGATGTATCGGTATCGGCAAGTATCGGTCATTTTACTGGTATCGGTATCGGCAAAATTCGGCCGATACTTTACCGACACTTTTCAATAATACGTATTTTATCATGAAAATGAAAGTCATAAATCGTGAAAGTGAAAGTGCCTAACCTAATAATACCCGTTGTGTGTTTATTTATCTATTTATTTATGTATTTGTTTGGTGTTTGCTTCTTAGAAACATAGGATGCCTGAGTGTGCGGTATGATGGATAACAAACATCTCAGTGTAACATTCAAAGATGGCCCTTACATGCATTGATATGTTTGATATTTTATCAGGATAGCTTCGGTTAGGATCGGTTAGGACAGGACAGGAAAGGTTGAGTAATGTTGAAGGAATTTTTTCACGGGTCCGCCTAGCTTAACTATGACATTGTCCATAGAATTTCCACGAGTCCTGCTACTCCCTGAAAATGCCCTTGGTTTATTTGTTTGGAGTCTGCTTCTTCCATTTTTCTGTCACGCTCATAAATGCAGCCATAATGACCGTATCTGTGATACGAGTTTCACCAGTGCGCAAGTACAATAATATTTTTTATCACGGGTACTGTTACGATAAATATATTTGTTAGTCATCCGCGTCTGGAAAGTTTGTTCAAGAAAGGTATTGAATCCCGTCATTTTTGGCGGGCCGTGCACACTAGTAATCAACTAAAGCGCCTATTCATAACTAGTAAATAAGTTAGCTAACTGTTGAATTATAATAGCGTTTAATCAGGCCCGCTAACTGAATTTACTACTTTTAACTCCCGATGAGTCACCTACGGTCAGTGAGTGAATGCTATGTAGCATGAATAGTGAAACACAGTAAAAACACAGCAGCGACATCAAATTATTATTCTTTTACAACTAAAATTTATATAGTTTGACCTAATTTTCATTTCTTAACGTATGTGACAGGCTAACAAAAATTAAACCAAATAAATAAAGTTGAAGGCGCATCTTGAAGTTTTTGTAAATTTAATTTAGAAGTAGCTGAAAAATTTTATTTTAATTCAGCATGTAAATCGCCGTACACTACGAATCTAGCATTTTTCTTCTATTTTAAGATGTTTGAAAAATTCACGAACAATCTTTTAGTTGGTTGCGTATTTGCAGATCTTTTCGGTTTTGGGGCCTATCGAATTTTAATGTTTTCTTTCCGCCAAATTATGTATTTTGGTGTGAAAAACACGAAAATAATGATCATTTTGTGGAGAAATTATTCATTAGGTGTTACTAACCTAAACAAGGTTATAATTTCAAACACCTCCCTGTTAATCATGGTGAAAACTTTGTAGACCCTGCAACAGGTGCACACACTCAAATGATTGAGAGTGCACAGCTTAGTCTGAAAATGAAAAAAAAACGTCAGGGAGGCACTCACCGACAAATGATGGACTCGTATCTATGTGAATTTGTGTGGTGAAAACGTACCGAGAAACCGCAGTATTTTCACAAAATATTAATGGATATAAGCAAATTTCAGGCTTAATAAATAATTAATCCACAAAATGGTTACCATTTATGTGTTTTTCACACCAAAATACATAGTTTGGCGAAAAAAATATAAAATTCGATAGGCCCCCAAACCGAAAAGAGCCGTGTTTGCTTCTGTACACTGTGTGGGTTAGTACATACGAGTACGCATACTACTTGCGTTCACGCTGCTATTTCTGAGACTAAATGCTACATTATACTACCAGTTTACGCCTGTAAATGGAGGAAAATATTTTTAATTAATTTAGTGGGATAATAACCTCAGTTGGTAAATAAAGATTGCTAAACAGTGAATACTTGTTTGTTCATACATGCTGAAATAGGTATCATACGAAATAAAGCGGAAAGATGACGCAATCGAAAAACTTTGGGCGGGAAACGAATCAAACGATATAGTTAACATAGCAAGAGCAATTTTATCATTCCTAATCGAAAACTTTATTGTCAATATTGTAATATTATTAGATATGTAAGTAAATAATTTTATTATAAAACCCATGTAGGGCTTATAATGGTTTAATTTTCATATAATTGTAAAAGTATCGGTATTTCCAAGTATCGGAGTATCGGTATCGGTCAAAAAATGGGTATCGGTATCGGCCAAAAAAATGGTATCGGTACATCACTACTTTCCAGTACTCTTCTGGTACAAATACAAAATTTCACCCACAGTCATCGCGTGCTCCAACACAAGCCACAGTTCACCACAAGTGGATTTAACATCCAATCAATGTACGGATGAGGGTTGTGGTCACCTCAAAAATAACAGGTTTGGCTTCAAACACCCATGGGCATACCTAGCAACTACGAGCAGCGTTAGCGCAGGTAGCGGAACAACAAACTAGAAAAATATGAAATTTTCAACGAAAAATAAAAATTTCCCCGACTCGACTCTTTATTCGCATAACAGAGCACAAACAAACTTTTTGCTGGGAACAAAGCATTCTTTAGAGCGGGCAAAAGAACAACGGCAGCTACGTTCCAGCGTCAGATTTTTAGCTCAAACCGCAACGATGTAGACTGAGGGTCCAGTTCCGCAGTCGTCACTCACTCGAGCGCTCTCCACATGGTCGGAGCTAATGATAGATCCCAGCATCCGATTACATCCGAATTTCAAAACGCAGCCAACTTTGCAATTGTTAGCACGTCTAACCGCCTAAATATACTAGGAATTGCTTAGATCTGTAACTGAGGATAGAAGGTGGGAAGATATTTCAAATATTCTGAGCAAAGTAGTCAATGGAAGTAGCTCATTGCCGTAGAGTAAACTAACCAGCGATTGCAGACAGTGCGGATACAATGGAGAATGAGCCATGGTCTGGTGAAGTTTGATAGATATTCCGCACTAAATTGCGGATGATATTGCATTGTCATCCTAGGATTTAATTTTAAAGGACTTGGAAGACAAAACCGCTCCGCAGAAACAAGGGGAGATCAAAGTTGACTCTATACTGGCCTGGAAAAGTCCAGGTCAAAATGAAAGGAGCCACGTAATATCTGCATGAAAGCAACGAGACGCAATCCTCTGAAAAATGAAACTTTTACCGAACACAAAAGGTGTCAAATATAAACGTGAGATGCAACTTAAATGTAGTTAGTAAAGTTAAATTTGGTATAAAATGGCCTCACAAAAACAAAAATAAATTTCGAAAGCATTACAATTACGATTTTACTTAAGATTGCGTTCGAGCTTTGCGTAAATACAATTTTGATTACCTTCTACGAGAAACACCGCGTTTGAGACGAATTTACCACAACTGCAGGTAGTTCTCTGAACGCTGAATCGTACACTAGACCATTGAAATAATTTAAGAGCACCTGAAATACTTCACTCAACGAACAAAGAGACCGTTTCAAAATGTGTGGTCACGTCTCATAGAGCACCACTTCGTATACTTTGGCAGTGGTCAAATTTCGATGACAAACTTACCTTCATTTCAATTTGAAAGCAAAACCAACTCTTAATGAGTGGATGTGGAAGAATTACTTCGCACCTAAATACTGACGCAGTCTACTAACACTAATAAAAGTAGCACAAGGTTGACGTTCAGCCTCCTTGTAGACGAACGCTTGTTCAAACTTTTTTTTTCATTTGTACACCATATTATAAACGAATAATGAAACCATCAATTTAAGAACAAGCACGTAAGGGGATAAGAGAGATCTTGTGCAACGCACTGCAAAGAAAAGCTAAGATAAAAAGTGGTGGCAGTCAGATGTAAGGTCAAGAAATCTATAACAGGTTATAACGTATACGCTTCCATGCCACGCAATGATGCATTCCAAACCACCTTTACGGCGCGTCGTCACAAACTTTTCCTTTCACTCGAGAACGGGGGAAATTATATAGTCGATGGTATGAAATGATAGACCTACGCCTAAACACACCCCGAAGAGTGCAGATCAGAGTACCACCTGCTATGCGGAAATAGTGAACAGAATTCTCATCTGACGAAGAAACAACACTAAAGACCAAACCAGTAATACTGCAGTGGGCCGCACGTTTTTTAAGTGAAGTGACATACATGAAACGAATTGGGTGCAAAGTTTAACTGAATTTTCAGCTAAAAAATCTGATACCCTGGTACAGATTATGTAATGAAACTACGCTAAATGCAGCATTAGGGCAGGGCTGCGGGGATACTTTTACATGAGTAAATTACTGAGAGTTCAACTAATCACGATGTCTGGCATAAGAGAGGTTTCCTTATTTAAATCGACAAGATTACATCAATAAAGGAATCAATGCAAATATACCCCAGTAACACTAACGTTTACGAAGATTTACTTCCCGAATAGCCACGCACTAGCCCTCGTTGGTATGCTCAGCTTGCACATGAATAAGGCAAGGAGCACGCAGGTCTTACGAGGCTCACCTCCGATCAACGCTTCACTCAATTTGGTCGTGAACTGAACCGCGAAATAGAAGTCATCTCTGCATCAAAATAATGCAGCAAAAACGTAGCTTGAGGCCGCCTCCAAAATATTTGCTCAAGGCACGCATTGCAATTTAGTACACCGGTCTTCGCTTGCATCAATTGCCGGACTGCTATTCTAACTTGCATGATGGAGAATCTGGTGCATTTCCAGTTAATATGAATGCTAATCTCACAATTCCACCAGACGGCAAAACACAAAATGAAATTTCTGCTTTCCAAGTTGAAGAGCAAGAGAAGCTTTGGTGCTACACGAATGCTGAATGATTGGTTGTGAGTTAATTCCAGCCTCCCTTCCCACAACAAAGATGTTCAAAAAGAAAAAGGATGAAAGCACCATTTGGTTTGGAGTTAAGAGAACGCGGAATATATGCACAAGGTATGTTCCCGCACAGGACCCTGTAAACATAAAACATTAAATAGAGAAGGAAGTTTATGAAACAAGATAAAAGTTGAAAAAGAAAGTCAGAGGTGCTGAAAAATAGAACATCAGTGAACCGAAGAAATTGGTCATTAACAAAACAAAAAACCTTTCATTTCAACAGTAAGAAGGCCTACCTGACTCTCAGCTTGAGCCCTCACATTTTTCCGCAGGGAGTGTAAATTCCTACTAGTATAGATAAAATAATGTTCCCTCCTATGAGCACGAATGAAGAAGATGTAATTTCGGTTTACAATGCGAACTCCCACATCAAATACAGTTAACAAGCAACAGACTAAACACACGAACTAAATTTTTAGCACAATATTTCTATCGCAGCATTACAGTCTTTTCAACCCAGCTGCAACACTACGATCATCACCGTAGTAGCTCGGCTCATTTGGGTATGATGCAAGTCGCTAAAATTCAAGGATTCGTAACACGCCCAAGACAAGCAAGTGCTAGGCTTCACTCAAAGCGAATTGTACAGTAGATAATAAGAATCCCATTTCCTAGCATAATCAACACAATCAATTTCAAATTGGTCTTCGACCTGTGCTCATGACAGTCGTTGAACAGAGTGATGTCTTCACAAATGGCGATAAAATGTATTCCTCGTACTGAATAACAGGTCGTCGACTGTGACACGTTTTTCCTGGCGTTACGCGGTTCACAACTCGGGCATCCGAGATGAAAGAATTTGAGCGACGATATTCAAGTAAACGCAAGGTCACAGCAAGAATATTTCACCAAGTATTTGTAGACTACTTTCTTCAAAATCTTGCCAATATCCGAGTTAAAAGTTTTTGAGTATCTTTCCAGGAATAAACCTTCGTTTAGAGTCGGAATAAAAGTTGTGTGCCTAAAGCAACTGATCTAGTTGTAAGTTCAATATCCGAAGCAAAACCATAAAACTAACGTTGCGCAGTAAACAATCAAGACAGCGCGACCAGAAATCAGAGTCATTTTCAATCGTAATTTCTAGAACTGACAAGATTTTATAAGTTCTAAATTGGAGGAAAAGCGAAGCCAAAGTTAACACTAGTTTCAGCCGGTGCATGAGCAGTGCGCAGTAACGTAACGCATTGTTAAGAACAAAAGCACGCTCCAAATTATCATGCCCATGTCAATGCTGATTTCAACTGAGCGAGAGAGGAATGAGGAAGTTCAAGAGCAAAGCCCCTTAGTAATATTAATGATTCATGACCTCAACAACATTGAACTATACATTCATTACCAAGGATGACCAGTTGAAATATGGCATGGCTTCACCGATTTTTTCATGAAATAGCAAAAATAGAGCGCGAAGTTCTGAAGCTGCTAAATACGAATTGACCTTCAAAACGATGATAAATCGCACGTAGCAAAACTTGAGATCAACATCTATCACAATCCACGTACAATGCTTGCATTACTTGACCCACATGGCGGCGGAACGATCGCTCAAGTGCGGGGCGTGAAGATAGGAAAGTCAAGTCAGAGAACACGTAAGTCGCGTCTGGTTACCGCGTCATTATGTGTTGCTACATACATTAATTCCACATCCTACGATGAATGTATCCACAGCGCTACACATCGCGATCTGGTTACCGTTAAGTGCATTGACACACTTCAATTGTACATTCTACTCTACGTCGTGTATCGTGTCTACCAAGGCACTGATGTGTCATTACTTGGACCCATGCAAAACGGCTCAGTTTGAATAAACTACTCATCTCACACAAAGCGTAACGAGCGATATTCTGAGTTGCTAACGAAGAACAAATTAAAACCATCATAACGAGATGATAACTACTATTAAAAAAAATTCGAATGTATTTGTAGCCTATTCCTCCAAGAGAATTAGCATTTCTTTCTCCATCATAAATGTAATGCTGTTGAAGAGCTTGAGAAACATAATTATCAGAAACTGAAAGCACAGAGAGAAGTGTTTAACATGGGCGGAGAACATATCAATTGAAATGAGCCAGAAGCGCAGGGCGAGACCCCCCAAAATTGGTTTGGTTAGCACAAAGCACGAAAACACACGAGGGAGAGTTGATGCATGTGAAAAAAAGGCAACGCTTCGTGCAGCTAATGAACTTCAAGTGCGCTCGAGCTGTGCACGAGCGTTACCTCAGCTTATTGGAAGTTTCAAGGTTAAGCCAAACAAAGTAAAGCAGGTCACGAGACTTTCCCGTATATGTAACGATGCAATAAGAATTCACACACCCAAAACACAGCGCGGACTCACCATAATGACACGCGACCTTACCCATAAAAGTGCTACACAGAACCGCTGCTTAGTACAAAGAAATATTTAGTGCAGGCATTCGGCATTCCTTCATTCTTATATGATGACTACCAGGCAAAAAGAATTGGTGTCTTCACAGGTAACGAGTAGATAAATGAAACAGGTAAGCAAAACAAAATTAATTTTTTAGATCGATGTACAACGATAGAGTTGACGTCAAACTGTACGTACAAATTTAGCGCCAAAATTAGACAAAAAGTAAAAGCTGAAGAATGCACTAATCGACTTTCCGGCACAGTAATCCTGCGAGGTGAACTTACTCTCAAGATCGGACAAGCGTTTGTGTTCCGAGCAAACGCGAAAGCAAAATAAGTAGGAAGAGCCTTAATGGCAAGAATTTTCCCGCGCGTGAGCGCCTGCGCGAGAATGCTACTTCCTCGACATAACAGGCGCTATATGTGATGACACGCCCGGTAGCGGTCCTGCGTCCTTAGTTTCGACACTAATGGCTGTACATTCTATCATTAGGGACATTTAGGCGAACGGTTTACAGACGGATCAGTTAAAAACACAACAACGATGGCAGTCAGACACTGGAGATAACCAGAAACCATTAATAAACTCTTTCGTTGGCTCAAATTACGCCATAGCATAAAATAAGCGTTAGCGTACGAGGTTCCCCAGGCTTGTCATTCAAACAAACACAGGAAACGGTAAGAGTAAAGCGATACAGACACTGCCATAGACATCATGCTCACATTGGGGGCATATAAGCGATATGAACAGAAGGGAGCATGAATGAGTACACTTCAGGGGCACTAATCACCACAACGAAGTACGCAATACGGGCAAGTATAGCCAGCCTGACATCGTGTTAGGCAATGGCGAGTAGCTTCACTAGATGTATTTCATTAAATCAAAACTTGCGCCTGACGGTCACAGAGAGGATATGAAAATGGAACTTCCACGTGTGCTTGAACAATGAGATCACAGTAGCATAAAAATATAAATTTTGACGAAAGGTTTGAAATTTTTGGAAAATTGAAAAGCATTTTCAGGAAAACTGAGAAGTGTTCTAGCTGAACACAGCAACAAAACCGGCTCAAGACAAATTTGTAAATGTAAAAAAATAAAAGAGAGGAGCCTCGCAACACAAGTTAAGTTCATTCCATAAGAGAATTGACATAATCGCCTCACGACGCATGTTTTCTACCTAGACATGCATGCCGAGATTTCAATGATCCTTTCCAGCAATAAAAAAAATTTTTACGAGGATTTTAAGCAAAGCAACCAGTAGCGCAGACATCAGTGCCTATTGATTAGATATGTGTCCACTGAATCCCCTCCATCTTCGACACGGATTATAGTCCCTTAAAACCCCTATAACAAATTTTTTCGCGTCAGCCCTACACTCAGCAAAATTATCCTCGCGCTCATGACTAACACAATTAATTAGCATGAAATAACTAGAAGCGATGTTACGTAGATGAGATGCAAACACACCTTAGATTCGAGATTAATTTGAAGCTCGCACTCCAGATTTCCCCTCGCGCTGCATGTCAGAAATACTCACGAGCTGCTGCCCTTAAATCCAATTACTCGTACATCAGACGCTCGTACTGTGAAGTTCCGGAGTACTTTATTGAAGTGAAATAAAAACCGGAACCTTGTACTGGAAGTAAATTTCTTGCTAATGCAGATACACAATTAGCGGGGGAGTGGATGTTTATTTTCGACATCGACTCGAAAATCAAGTACGTCTAACATGAAAGAAAGCGTGAAAATTTGCTAGCTCGATACAAGCAATTTTAAAGCATTGCTCGTTATTTGGTGCGCAGCTAAATATTTCGAAACGTTGAAAAAACCCAATTCGTTATTTCGAAAACAGTTCCCCCCAAAAATGTATCAATACCCAAAGCGCTTATCGCAGCAACCTGTAAAAGCTCAAGAGGAAATAGGAGACTCGGATTATCGCTTAGCACCGGGAAAGCAGAGGTGGCAGTAAGTAAGAGCAAAATGCTCTCGAGAGAATCGCATCGATCTGAAGCATCGCCGTAGCGCCATCAATCTCACACCAGCCGCTGCCGGCCAACAAATTGCAACTCAAGTCTATTAACTGAACATCTGCAGACTGGACACGACAGCGAGTCGTAAATAAAAGCCAACGACCAAAACATAACAGCACCGTTGCGAATAGCGCCAAAAATCGCGAGGACTTCTAATCGTCACGAAAAAACGAACAGAGGACCAATTAATCTCTCTCACGCCACAGCGATATGTAAGGTTAGAAAAATTGGCACGAAAATGTTTCTTGCAATGTAAAAATAAAAACTTCAAAAACAAAAAACTGTAGAATTGCGAGAAGGGAAACTGGAAGCGGAGCCACAGGGAGTCCCGAATGGATGTTAAAACTTCTTCTTCAATTGACACGGGAAAACTATGAATATTTTGCCTTGTAAGTTATTGCCAACGTACGAGAAGTCAAAGACCGCATATAAAGTAAACTGCGAAATATGTTCGAGCTATAAACTTTAGCTCCCAAATCATTTGATCTGATACTTCACTATTCACAATTGATCAGCAATTCAAACGTAGAAACAAAATTTAAAACTTACCTGACACAAAGTCATAAGATAAAAGAAACCAAAATTTCGTTAAAATAAATGAAAACACTTTTTGCGATCAATGTTTATGCAAATTAACAAGAGTCCACTACATTATTTAGTCCACTACAGCGCTTTTATTTCGAAAATGTCGCTACCGACGAACAGAAATGAGCGGAGAACGAACAAAATGCTCAACTGTAACTTTCAGTGAATTAAGAATAACAAGACGAGTGTGGTAAGGAGAGAGGCTGCATAACTCGCGCTACTAAAGAGAAACGACGCACCTCCCAACAACAGCCATGCAAGGTTGCTGCACCGCAATTGCATTGTTGACACAATTCTACATTTATCACTTTCCTACCAGTACTGACATGTTCACGAAACAAGGATTCCCAATTTTTCACTTTTCGTCATGAGTAGTAAGCAGCTTTCAGGAAAAAAATAAAATAAGGAGTATGCATTACTATGACACTTCACTGGGAGCTAACAGTTTAATAAAACTGACATACAAAAAGGATAACGAAGAAATACCATTGACGACAAATGAAAATCTACCGAACACATCACAACACCACTGGTGTATCACGGCAATCTAAAAAAAACACAAGCTCATGGATGTCAAAGCTATTCGGAGTTTTGACTTTAAAAAAGACTAAAAAGAAAGGTAGCCAAGGTGGCCGCTGCTGCCGCTGACGATAAAATACGACTTGCGGCCCAGACACCTGATCGGGACCAAATTTATGACCGTGATTCTCCCTGCCATTTATATTCGGCAGGTTTCCGGCACGAAAATCAAACAGACTTCAAAACAGGAGAACATCCATGGAATGAGAAGCTTATAACAGTCGTAGTCTAGATCTCCGATAATTAGTAGAGTCCCGAAAGGGGAATAGAATTCAAGTAACAACACATAAGAATAGAATCCACGAAATCCATCATTAAATAATACGTGAGGCATTCATTATTTCTCTAGAGCAAGCCCCTGAACCTCTTCGGTCATTTAGATTATCTCCAACTGCAGAAAATAAATACACGCGTCAATTTCCTTTACCAGCTCCTGTAGTGGTAGCTCACAGAAAGGCAAAGTGAACTAAAATACTGAAATGGGTGCCCGTGTTCAAAACTACGATTCTTAAACACAGAGATTTCTCTAGGTAGCTCGAGATAAGAGAATGGCAGCAACATTCCCACGTAAGTGCGTGAGCAGCAGACACTAACTATGCCCATTCACACCTTCTTAGTCGCTGCATGTAAGCAGCACAAACAGAACCGAGAAATTTGTGGAGAATAATCCCTCGACTCTGTTACTGAAGTGTTCGCGCGCCAAGCGCTGGAAGGAAGGCTCAAAGCGGGACAAGTGCCACCCGAGGCGTGCTCAGACGCCCGTCCGAGTTTCCAGAAGAAAAAAAGATCCCACATAAAACAAGTACTTGACACAACTGCAATAAAGTAATGGTGCCCCACAGCAGTGAATCTAAGATTTTAGACACCCCAAAATTCTGGACAGTAATGGCACTGCGAAAACAGCTTGTTTTCAGGGCAACATCTCAAAATCTAGCAGGAAAATATCTTACCAGTAAATGTTGAACGCACGTGATTTACATAAATTTTTCTTTCTGAAGAAAACATGTTCGAACGAAAAGAATAAAAACTCCTGTATGCTAGTGCTGAAAAACAAATGCTATAATTTTAAAGAAAATTAAATTGTTTAATTCCGTAATCGATGCTGAGGTGAGGCCGAGTCATAACTTCAAGCTTAATTTGCAAACTTCGAGGATATTAACGTTGTAGTTAGCAACTCGCGCGCAGCACAAAAAAGCCCTTGCATTATTCACGCATCGGAAAAGATAATGAACACTACAGGGCTGATCGTGGCGTGGAAGCAGCCGGGGAAAAATACCGCTCAGGAGAAATGCACGCTTCGGCAAGCTCTGACGTGAGCAGAAAACTGCGCTCTGGAATTATACACATCAATGACTCTGAACTTCACATAAAAGAACTCAGAGCCACGGTTTCTAGCAGCAGTATTTTGAAAACGTTTGTCTTAAAATGTACCAGGTAACGTAGAAAACTCTCCTCTTACTTATGCAAATGATTTTACATAAGAAGTGGACTGTAAAATGGGTTCCGATATCATATTCACACCGAAAAATGTCCTCAAATTTATGGAATAGAAAAAGGAATCAATTCTCAAACGGCGCCATACGTAATGAATGTTTTTTCCAGACTTGATTCTAGTTAAGCGCATGTGCTGTGTCAACCATGCAGAGTTTAAAATAACTTCAATCTATCTTAAGTGATTAGCACTTGCGTATAAAGGTACAAAATGTAGCTATACGAGATCAAATATACAATCGTGAAGATGAGACACCATGGGCAACAATGCAATTCAAAATGTGATCTTGCCACAATGATTGACTATGAATTAGTTTTAGTCTCCCTTTACCATAACAAAGATGTTCAAAGAGAGGAAGGATGAAGGCACCATTTAGTATGGAGTTACGGAAACATGAAATGTAAGCATAAAGGGTGTTCCCGTAAGAGATCCCGTGCGCATAGAAACAGTAGGATAAGAAAGAAGGTTATGAAACAAGATAAAAGTTGAAGAAGAAAGTTAGAGGTGCTGAAAAACAGGACAGCAGTGAACCGAAAAAAGATGGTCCGTAACAACACGAAAAATTTTATTTCAACAAAAAGAAGGCCTACCTAACTCTCAGCTCAGGACCTCACATTTTCCCTCTGGGAGCGACCTTGCCACATAATTTGGCAGCAGCACGGCATTCATTAGGAGAGATCATACCATACAACTCAGTTTTGTTCAGCTCACCTAGGGGTCAATTCATTTCCTCCTGCATAACTACTGATGATCGCAAAATACTGAATGTTTACACTAACGAGATAAAAAATGCATTTTCTTCCTAAGATCAATATTAATCTGTAATCAGTTTTTCAGGAACAATAAGAGTACTATTACTTTTCTTTTACAAAGTAGAGGTTTTTGCAAATCAAAGAGCAGCGCACGGACTACCAAAGACCACTACGTACGAACAATTACAGGCGACTTCGTCAAGAGGAGAGATTGCCCAGGAGGAGCGCACGCACCAGAGAGACATTTCCATCTCGATCTCCTCAACAAATAAAAGACCAAACTAAAAGAGTAAGAACGGAATCCATGGAAGGGTCTGGAGGGACTGCATTTTTATTTTCGATTCCACACAATTCACAATGGACTGCAACATGAATGGTTGTTAAATCTACGATGAGTTTAAAACTTCCACGTGCTTTGGGCATGAGAACGTCCGTCACGACTTTTCGTAGACACGCGGGAATTTATCAGTCGTCAGATGCGTAAATATTATAGTTATAGATATCGTATAATTTGTACAAATATAACACATAGAATCGTTTATGACCAAGCCGCTACCTGGAGTGTGCTGACGGATTGTGCCGAGGAAAAGTGCTCATGTTTCTATCTTGTGTTCACATTTAACTGAAATGCAAGAGCGATGTACGCCATTCATTCAACGACTTACTTCTGTTTCCACTCTAAGAAAACGCACGAAGAAAAAAAACTTTGGTTTCCCCTAAAGTAGATATAAACGAATCACACAATTCTGGCACACTATTAAAAAAAACCCTTGGCATTAACCCAGAACAACAGCAGCGTTCATCGTTTTATTTACACGGCCATACGAACTTTGGAACAAACTGACAGCAGACAAAGGCAAAGACGCCACACACCAAGTTACTTACTCTGCATAATTGGCGTAAAGAGACCAGTGATGATAACCTACAGTTTTGAAATGGGAGGAATTCGCGGATCATGATGATCGGCCGCTTCGACGGGAAAGGCAATTCGTGGCGGTTTTGCATGGCTTATGCTCGGTTCATTTGATAATAATTTCATTTGTGGTAGAAATAGGAAATGGGAAAAATATGAGGGATAAGATACGAAGACGAGACAGAAATATTTGAGTACCACAGAAAAGATTGGTGAATTTCAACACGAAGTCATTACCACAGCGCAGATTTGCGCTTCTGACTAAGCTGTCGCTAACATTTCCTGTCACAGGATTTGGCGATTGCTTTCAAATGGCTGGTATGAATGAGACAACCAATTTTTATTAATTGACTTGTAAAAATTAGCTCACTTTTACCTCTCGAAACTTGGATAGCACGTTTAAAAATGATCATTTCAGCAGCTAACGATGATGGATGATATGTGCACATTTCAGAGAACAAAACGACTCGAGATTTGTCAGAAAGCGTCGAAAATGAATGAAGAGAAGAGCCCTTGCGGGCGGCCGAAGGGCACGGAGGAGCAAGGGCACCAATTTTCGCGACACAACTACGGTTCCAACACCAATCAAGGTGTTAAAAGATCAGCGGCAACTTGGATCGGAAGGCACTTCGCAATTACAGGCACACTTTGCGCTGGGCGGAGCCGGAGAGACTGCTGTAACCCCAAAGTAACTGATGCAACATGTCAGAAACAAGGCTACGTTTTCCCCTCACTTGTGTGTATGGAAATAAATCACACCTCCAACAAAATAGCAGCGACCTTTTTCGAAGTGGAAATTTTCGTCTGGCAACTCACTTCGAAAATGAAGTGTTTAAACAAGCGCTGATCCCGTGAGAAAGGTAAAATGTAACGACAAAAAAACAACGCAACGCAATTTTGCGGCTACACGTCCTGAATTCAAACTGAAGCCAGACAACTACGGAAGTACTGATCAGACAACCAATCTCGTAATTAAAATCAGTGCGAGTCGATGCACTCAAAACGATAGAAATTGAAACTAGCTAGATGTATTGTTAATCCTTTTTCATTTATTGGAAAACCACAGGATTGAATGATTTTCAATCATTTGACGAAACCATTTCGATAAGTCACACGGGAGATTTGGAGGAAACTAAGAGTATTTTTGTTAGTGCTTAACTGTTTGAAAAAGTATGCAAAAAATATCAACTTATTGAGCCACCCAATCGATCAGTAGATCAAACAACGTAAGAGAAAATCGTACGTAGCTTCATTACCATAAAAATGAGTATTCAAAATTTCTTTCTTGATTTTCATGCAGAAATAGTTCATCGTGCGATTACTTTTGGGCAGATAGACACTGGTCTACACTAAACTGTCTGAACGGCGTCAAGCTCGGGGGCAACAAAATAAATTGTCGTGGTTGTTTTAACCTCGAAATTATCAAAAATCTAAGCATGGGTGTGACCTGCACCACCGCAGCTTGGCGGGCTGTGGCAACGCGCAGAGCTTCGCAGGCATCCTCTGATTAACGAGAAATTGTGGCCCTCGATTTCAGCTAATACAATCCACTAGCAAATTCCCTGAACAAGTACTAACATTGGACGAACGCTTCTAATAGAGACTCAATTCAACCGTAAAAAATATGAACTCGAGTTTAAGAATAAGCAACTAGCCTCGATTTAGTAACCTCGCACTATTTGGAGTTATTTCATTCAATTAAAGTGTGTAGTTCTAATGAGAGTTTCCTTCTCAGTAAAATGTCTCCAATAATTCACCTATGCATTTAACACGTAGAATATTTATATAGGAGGGGGAACAGACCTATTCCACTTTGAACACATGAACAGTTATGATTGGGAAGCGACGTCCAAAGAAAGATTTCCCAGTTTTCTTGTCCTCGACTTCCTCAACAGGGAGGGCTGAGCACAGCACTACCGATACAGACACAAGCAAAAATTGCCGCGCCAAGCTCAAGCGATACAAACACGGATGACACTTCAGAAAATAATTTTCTACTTAGAGACATTCCTTCAGAACATATGAGAGCCAAAAGAATATTTTGAACACGTTTCCAGCAAAGGGACTCACTCACTGGTGGTCACCGAGGAAATTTTCATAATGCTGCTAACCGACCTGCAGTCACTAACTCAATTTTTTTCAAATGCTTCATGAAAGCTCGATCCACTTAATGATGGTTATTTTCAAAATTGCTCGCTACAATTGACTTCACACTTGAATTGAATATTGACCTTCAGTAAAACCCATCGCAGGAAAGGTGTTAATCAACGTACAATAAAGCACAGAATGCCTGAAAGGCCCCCTTCACGCAGCAGTTTCAAGGTAGAATACTAATTTCAAGAAGGTAGGGCTATCATTTTCTCCTAAATCGAAATGCAACAACTCTCGACTGCTGCGCGATTCCGAAATGTTGGGCGACTGCATGAGAGAAAGTAATTCCTAATTGCCGTACATGAGAGCGTTTCTCTTTTTATTGTCCTTGCCTTTGTCCATCATTTCATGGAGCAGGCGTGAAAAGAATAAATACTGCAATTGACTACTCTTTCCCTAATCCCCGAAATTTCCTAGACTTGTTTCGTCACTGTCTTTACTAAGCTTCAGAAATGATTTTACAATGATTCAAGAAGATTTTTGAATGCTTCAAAGACATTTTTTATAGCTTAAATGCCAGGAACTATTAAAATATTATTAGGCGATTCACAACATTTTGCAATACGATAATCTATTATTAATTTTGGTGCTAGCACCTTTCCATTGGTGGTGTCATGATCATGAAAATTTTGAAAACGAGAGAAGTTCAGGGGCTAATTAACTTTAAGTGATTTAGTTCTGCGACCAGTTTACTTTTCACGAGACGCTTTTATGGTTAAAGTTGCGGCATCGGAGGCGACTCGAGAATAATCACAGGACTTCAAGAATAATTACGACGAGTGCTCTGAGGAGAGCCTATATTGGAAGCTCTCTGCGTTACGGTCACTTCAAAAAAAAGAAAGAAGAGTCATCAGAAGTTCAGCTTCCTCGTAGAGTTGTCCATGCCATTAAACTCGGCCTGAAGCGTAAGGGAAAGTATTGGCATGGGATTAAAGCAGGTCAATAACACCTGACAGCGTCCGAGGAGGGATCACGCTCCCGGTAATCCAGGAGTCGGCACAGGAAAAAAAATTTCCATTGCACGGCATAAAAAAATACGTTCAACTTTTCCATAGCATACATGGTAGAATAGAAGTAACACTCATGATTAATTTAATAATAAAAAATTGACACAAAAAAAAGAAAATTGTGCAGACAGTAATAACTGAATAAATTAATGTTTAGCTAGGTTTTAAAGTGACTCAAATGTTAGAATATTATTTTCATCCATCAGCTCACTTATTCAACTTCAAACGATGAGCGTTCAAAATTGCAGAAAATGAATCACATTCACGGCGTAGGTTACTTCAGAGTCAGACTGCAAGATAGAAACATGTATTCCACATCCGGACCCATTACCAGGAATAATCTTCCTCCGCGTTTCTTCGAGCCATTCAACACAAGCGTAGCAAATTAAGATGGGCAAATTCAACTAAACAAGACGTGCGACGTTGACACGACCTCAAACGACGGGCGTAGTGCGGTCTGAGTCAGGGAAAAAATGAACAATACAAAAAGTGAAATAAATTATAGTCTGTCGACCGCTATCCACGAAAATTTGGTGATCTCGTGCGCAAGGCATCATTTGCGGTGCCATCCAACGAGTTCGACGAGGTCGGTCCAGCCGAGCAAGATGCCGACCTGCAACGTTTTGCGTAACCATGGAAAGCTTTCATGCCAACCGGCAACATCCATCATGATCAGTGCGAGCTCTTTTCTTTGAAGAAACCATTCGCCGGACTGTTGCTAATAGCACGTGAGTGCAGTAAAACAAGGAATAAATAGAGCTGCGTCAATACCGGCAATTAACAGCGTCCATACGGGAAACTGAGAAGAGATTTACAGATCACAGACCCCGAACATCGCAACCCACGACGCCAATACATCAACAGGAATGTTTAGCTGTGAAGCATTTAAATTTTTCCAAAAATAAATGAAAGTACAACCGTTTTCTTAACGTTATCTTCCTTCACTTGAATGTGGAGTAATCAGCGGTAACATCACAAAAAATTAATGTAAAAAATTACAATAAACTTCATGCATAATTCAGAAACCTTATGAGGTTATTAGCTGCTGAATGTTCTTTACAGCCAAATTTACTTGAAAAAATCACACGCAGAGTGAATAAATTGACTTGAACGAATTTGCACAGTAAGCTGTACCGCTATAACATCAACTGAATAAAATCTAGCCTCAATTTCATCAGCAGCGTTTGTCCCCTACAACTCTACTTTTGATGAGGGTTTTGTCCTGTTGAGGATAACGTAATAGCTTTGTCTCCAACTGATCCAGACTGAACTTAAATGATCTTCTGCGAACGTTCGCCGAATTCCTGGTCCGACTACTGTAGAAATCGCCCATCAGGTGTCCGGATGCTTGAATCGATCACATTTATTCTTCGACATGAAGTATTTGCAACATTGACTATTTTTTGAGTTATTTAACGAATAAAGATTGAATTAAGGCTATTGTAGAATGTTTCTGGTTTTTGTCACGTGTAATAATAATGATGAAAGTTGTGAATATTTATTCATACCGCAGCGTTCATCTCTCCTTCCACGCTTTACTTATTTTCATTGCCTTTAATCTACGGGAAACATGGATATATATGAGGCTCTGTCACACTTAAGTAACATAGGTCCCTACAATAGCAGCTCAGCTGATCCATATATTGGGAGACATGATTTTGGAACACCAGACGGAGGGCTGTAGAATCTGTCTGAGGTCATTTGCGAGCTCACCTGTTTTCCAGTGTCGTCAGAGGATACAAAATCCTGATATGTTAAGAGCATGGTCGTGGATCATGAAATTTTTTTCAAAATTTGTAAAATTCACTCTAAGAAAGTGGTATGGTTCTTGCCACTAAAATCTGGATTTGATTTGAATGTTTTCCATCAATCGTACAAAGGATGCGATGACTAGATGTTGAGTTCAATGCGACAGAGGGAACGCATTGAGCAATTTTCTGAGGTTTTTAAACAAATACTTAAATCCTAATAAATGTTCATCGTTTTCTGCAACGTTAGCAGTGAATTTCCAATCCATTATAACCATTATGTGCGTGGTAAGAACTATATTTAAGAACAGAAAAACACAATAAACTAATGCCCTTGAACGATGTAAAAACTGTAATTGACAAACACAATTATTCGTGCAAAATTCTTCTTAAATGACGGAAAATCAAAGTGCAATTGCAAAATTACGATGAGATGAATGCTCCGTGAATAATTTGGCTCACAAATGCCTTAAAAAATGATTAACCGGTCTAAAACTTTCACACGTCGAATGACTGTACTTTAGGGCGCGAATAATGCTGGCGACCGCAAAGCAAGGTAAGTAGCTAGCACACACACAGCAGCCGAGACGTCAATTCTTGATCAGCGATGAGAGTACGGAGTAGCTTTCAACAGGTTCGACAGATGACCTTTTTTACGGAAATTTTTTTCAAATCTGTTCCTTTTTAAACTACATTTTTGAATGAAATTGTCAACCTTTCATGGTTGCCAAACGCAGAGCGGTCTGTTTGACTGCGTTTCATTAGAGGCAAACATAAAAATTTCGGCTAAAAAAGGACAAAGTGGCAGCCCAAATAGGGAACACAGGCAGGACGCAGTGACGCTCACACCTGAACAAAGAATTGCTCGTTCGAGGCGCGCGTGTTGTGAGGTGGCAACAGGTGACTATGTTACACCATGGACGAAGCCGTGTCGAGATAATTTGGAATGATTACGGTAAATTTTGGCTTTAGGTTAAGCAGAAAGATTGCCAGAAACCCCAGGAGTAGAAAATGAAAATACAACAAAGGTTATATCACGGTAATTTTTGAAGAAAGTCAACTATTGCACTACAGCTAAATGCATTCAAGTGCTTATATTCAACACTTAACCGCAGGTACATTCCATAGAAATTTTCGAAGAACACACGCAGATTTTTTTTAACTATCCAAAATCACATTATGTCTACATTGATACCTAGAAACAGGTTAATTGACGACTAACTTTAATAACATGGATTAAATTATGAATGAGTTTATAACTAAAACCACAAAAAAGTGTTTCCAACAGAGGAAGCAGGAAAACACTATTATTTAATTTAATCTGGAAAAAAGGGAATGGAGAATCTATGCACAAAGTGTGTCTCACAAAGCATAGTATCAACGGACTAGAAAGAAATTAACGAAACAAAGTAAAAGCTAAAGGAGAAATTAACATATGCTGAAAAAAGGACAACCGGGAACAAGGAAAATACTACCCGTAATATGACGAACTATTCTATCCCCCACAAAAGAAGGCCAAGATACTGTAACATCAGATAAGAATTTTACATCTCCCCCATGGGATCGCTAACTATCATAGATACAATAATCGTATCCCCCTGAAGTATTGGTGAAATATAATGCTAAAGGAGAATTCAAATAATTTCATTTTACATTGAGAACACAGCTGTAGCACGAATAATACCCACGCCAACGATACGATCGTATTCACAACTCGCGAATTTTCAATACACTTTCGAGTAAAGGAACACTTCAATCGCAGAACAGCTCGCTCCTCTCTTTCAAGACAATAAAACCAATCAATCGGGACGTAGAGTTTGCTAGCAGGCAAATGTCCAATACTAAATCCAGGGAAATGAAACAAGAATAACGATACCCACGCGCTCTGTCAAGTTTATTGGGAGACCACCGGCTATCAAGACTGCGCCATTGCGAGCACAAACAGCCAAGAAAAGGTAAAATAATTTACGATGGTACGAGAGCAGCAATAAAGTAAAGTTGCAGGGCATTCAGCCGCTAGTCTACCATGCAATGATGCACTCCTGCGCTAACAATGCGGAATAAATTTATCCTGGGCTTAGTCCATTCAGTGTAAGTTGCGAGTTCGGAATTTCGAATTTCCAGAGAACTCGAAGGCAAGGTCAACAAGCGACGCACGTTTCATTACGTATTCCAATTTAAGTGCAGGAAATTGTGACTTTGCCAAGGGATCTTCAGTGAACGCTGAGTAAAGGAAATGATGCGTAAGCACGCGATTATTGATTGTCATGTTGAGGGCATTGACGCTCTCCGCGCAGGACTTAGCTCAACAGTGTTAGAAGGAACATTTCAATGAGACGAACAATATCAAAGAGAAGTGTATGGAGGCTTGAAGATCTCGCACTGGAGGTCGTTGGCCGTTCCTAAAACAGGAAAAGGGATGATGTGGCTGCATATTTAAAGCAACTGTTGCGACCATGTAGCAGATGAAATAAAGGAAGGAGTATTCAAATCGCTTTCTTACCGTGTGAATTGCAACTCAAAATTGTTCACTTTTAATTTAACAAATGTAGGCAAAATACTGTCTCCAAACAAAAGTTTCTGGGGTCAATGCCTGCGGAGAAAATAATTCATGTTCAGTAGCACAAGCGTTCAATAAACGAGGGGGGGAGAATGGGGAATGGGGGAAGGGGGAAGGTGGGAAGAGAGGGAAGGGGAAGGGAGGAGAGAGGGAAAGGAGAGGGGTGGGAGAGGGATAGCAAATATTTACAAATCGGTTGAGCACTTTGGTCTCAAACAATAACCATACACAGAAAGAACTCGGTGAAAACATACGATTGAAGTAGAAATAACCCGAAAAAAACATTCAAATACTTTCTTTGAATTGGTAGAACTGTGAAACTCTAGAATTTGTCAAAATGTATTGCATAATCCTCAAATAATTACATGTTCCGCGAAAACAGAGAAGCTAGATGTCTCGTTTCCTGAAGAGTGAAGGAAGCGCCGTAGCATATTTTCATGCGCAACGATTACTATAAGTTTCCCATTCGTTTATAAATAGGTTATATTTAATAGGGAGGACCAAAAATCAATGCCCAAATATGACAAGAATTATTAAGAAATACCAAAACTACTGCCACTTGAAAACTTCGGAAGAGACCGCAGTGTGATTTACAGCCGACACACTGCAAGCTATTTTTGAGGGCCCATTCAGAAAGCATTAATATTCCTGCAAGAACAAAGTTAGATTGATAAATGCATGAGTCTTTCTGTAAAAAAAAGCACGCTCATTGCAAGAAAAATAAACGAAACAACATTCGCAAATAATCCCAAGAGCACCAACCAAGCGAGCTATTAGTCACAGCACAACAAACAACGTCCAAGTTACACTGATATCTAACATAAGTTGAGCATAATTAGTTCCCAAGCAGCACCGGAACGGCTTCACGCGAGTTAGAAGAAGAAGCAGCACAAGACGAGGAACAAGAAGGCGAGACTGCAGGGAACGTCTGAGGTTGGCCAAGAGGAGCAGACCGCAAGTGGCTGCCGTTGCCTCACCAGCGTGGGACAGCGCGTGTAGGACAGCCCTCGTGTGGCTCGCCACGACCCACTCCAGTGCTTTTAGAAGCGTACTCTTGTAGAAAATCACACCAACCCAATACCTTACTTCATATGAAAGAATCGTGTAAAATGCAGGAGGGTTCTACCATTGAGTTGAAGATTCACAACATCACTGAACTCCACTACACATTAAGGATTCAAATAGTAGTCAACGAACCACAAATTAGCTCACACAAAATAACTCGAACGTCACTGAGTGGCTCGTCAGGATCACATTTGATCTAAGCAGGGAAACGCAAGAGCTAAATTTGATAGTTGTTAGCTGACGTCTTTGTAATGTCAAGTACTTCATAAGTTACGACAAATCTTAGTTCGGGAAACGTATTGTCTCGTTTCGAAGAATGTTTTTCGTTTCATTATTCTCTGCGTTTACGATCGTGAGTTTCTTACGTAATGTGTCACGCTGAAATGATCAATTCGGAGAATGAAAAAGGGTGTTCATAATTTTTTACACGTCACAAATGAAAATGATGCTGGAAAGTTGTGGCCATTACATTTATTAGTAAGAGCAAAATTAAAAAAGTTGTTTGGCAATCAGAATAACTGTCTGTGTTAGGTCAAATGCATACTCAACGTGAACTCTATCGAAGAAAAAATATTCTCATGCAAGGAAATGAGCAATCAACACAGCCAAATGACTACAATCTTGTTCAATCAAAATAAATTATAGAAGCAAGAAAAGTAAATTTTGACTATCTAACGAAACTAACGCACAAATTCCATTAGATAGCCTCATAACAATAACAAATTTGTTTTTCACTAAGTAGGAAAGTGCTGAAAATCGAACGAAAACAATCGAGAAAACTTGTTGCTCTGAGGCAGGATTAAAGAAGAGCCTCCACGAGACGTATTATCAATTTCAGGCAGAAAATAGTTTCAATGGCCCAGCGGTCGCAGATTACTGACAAACGAGAGAAGTCTTAGAAGCCTTCACGAGAAGATTGCGAAGGAAAGACAATTTAATTCCTTGATCTATACTAATATCGAGAACCATTTTGCGAAGATCATAAGAAAACAGAAATTTTCCAAGGCGATAAACAAGATGCCTCTCAGCTCTAAATTGAACCCAAGTCGCGAGCTCGGGAGCAACGACTCAGAATTAGGGCTGCAAAAGAGGTCACAAACTGGTGAATAATGATGGAAACTACGTCAAGGCCGTAGTGGATAACATAAATTCGCCGAGTTAGTAAATCGTTTCGAAGTCGAAACGTTCGAAAAGTCCGGAGACAACGAAAGGACAGAAATTTCACTTATACTCAATCCATTAAGACTGAGCTCTTTCTTCTCTCAGAGAACTTTCCAGGAACAATTTTTCTGCCCCTCTCAATTTATTGGGTTTACTAAAAAATAAAAATAAAAAGTATTCATAAAAAAATAGGCAGTTTTACAAATAAAATAGCGCATAGAACGACGAGCGATACACCAATGGAATCAGTTGTTGAACTCGTTAATGAGGCCAAAGTACTAAGTGGAACACAACCAAGCCAAGAAAAATATTCTGCGTCTGAGCAAAAAATTAAAGAGTTACACCGTGATTTTCAAGAGAATACGCATCGTTGCGAACTGCCCAAATCAGCCTCACCCCAATTACTGTTTTGATCACACGTGACCTACATACGAGAATTTTGTGATCAAACACTGGATTTTGCAATGGCTGAGTGCGTCTCGGCGTATGTCACCAAGGGTTCTGGTACACGAATATACTGTCAGACTAGATTGAATTAAATTTTAAGTTAGTTCAAGCCTCCTTCACTCCAGCATAGGGGTTTCCAAGAGAGGATGGGGAACGGGGACTGAACAACAATAATATTTAAGTTCATGACACATGATGAAGGTTGAAGAAAAAGTTAGGAACCAAAAAACAGCAGTCAATCGAAAAAAAATGCTCGTCTCTAAACAAAAACGCTAAAACCTATTCTAATTCAACAAAAAAAAAGCCTACCTAACTTTAACTCAGGACCTCAAATCTTACTCTGGAAGACTCAAGTCCCACAGATATGTTAGTTATAGCTCTCTGAGGGGAGGTATACTGACAAGGAGAATTATGCCTCAGAGATGAGGATTTTTATTTCTAATAAAAGAATTTCAGTCCTAATCTTGTGTAGATTAGATGTTAGATTAAGCCTCCCTAACCGCAACAAAGGCGATACAAAAAGAAGAAGGAACCATTAGGTGTGGAGTTAAGGGAAAGCGGAATCTATGCACAAGGTGCATAGAAACATTTAGTTGAGAAAGAAGTTTTGGAAACAAGATAAAAATTGAAAAAAAGTAGTAGGTGCTGGAAAACAGGACAGCGGTGAACCGAAAAATAAATTGGCCCGAAACAATACAAAAAACTTATTTCATTTCAACAAAAAGAAAGGCCTACCTAACTCTCATCTCGGGAACTCAACTTTTCCTCCCGAGAGTACTAATTCCTACAGATAAAATAGTTGTATCCCCCTGAGAGGCTAATATCGCGTACACTCACACAACCAACAATATTTAGCGTCAAATCACCCCAGTTGAAAAAGGTTTAAATTGCTCGAACAGAAATCTTGCATCTAATTTCAAGAAAACAACAACGAAGCAGGCACTAGAAATCTAGATGAAATGCATTTATAAAATGTCTTGCACTGCTAACAGAACTAAATCTATGCATTAGCTCGCAATTAAAGAGCTGCGTTCCGATCACGGTAGGTCACGAAAATGCAAAACGCAATGCACTGATTTTGTATGGGATGTTTCCTTGGACTTCAATGCAGGATCGTTTTCTTATCTTCCCGAGCAACGCACACCCGCTTGAAAGTGAACTAAGGTCATCGCGCTTCGAAGAATCAAAGCAGGAAATACGCCAGAAACATTTACGCTCTACAGGGAATGGGATTTTGAATACAAAGTTCAAACCCCAAGGCCGATGAAATTGATATCCACACTGAACTTGCAAACAAATTGAATTTATCGAAAAGCTCAATGGTTCCCTGAAACTGGAACGAGGCACGATATATTCATTCCTAACATAGTATAATGTTTACACATACAATGAGAAGTAAACAAAGAACGGGAACGCGTCTCACGGTACGAGCCACGTAGCCAGTCAAACATCAACGCTCTTTCATTTATGACTATCATGTATATTTTGTGGAAAAAATTGCACTAAATTCATGAAAATACAACGTACGCGATCAGGATACGTTAAGTAATCAAACTTCTCAGCATTAGAATAGAAATTTATTATCCCAATAATATTCAACGTCAATTGTTACTTCATTGTAAAGGCGCGGGACGAATTGTTGAAGACAAAGAGGGAAAAACCTAACATCTAACCATTTAATTAAATGAGATGTACAATAATAATTAGAGATGTACAATAATAATTAGAAATGTAAGTTGCGTGTAGAGAAGATGGCCCCTCATTCTTGCGACAAGAGCGGACACAGGTAGACACAAAGTGCTCATCAGATGCAGGCGTGGGTAGAAAGACGCGAAGAAAAGACGAGAATTCGGGTGAAGTAAATAAAGGACGAAGAACAGTCAACCTGAATGGAGGGACATAAGAGATTTATGGAAGCCATAAGACCATATATGTTTGTAGCTGGGCCGAAAGAATCAATAGAGAGAGACTCGCGGCGTCGCGGCCGCGCCGGGCATCGGGCCAAGTCGTGAGCAGCGGCATCCGGAGACGCGCCGCGGCAGCTGCCCGCCCGCGTAGCTCTCTCGAGTTATTGCCGCCCTACAACTAAAGCACCCATCATCTCCTAACTAACTGCGCTCAACATTTAAGAAATGGCTCTCAGTTCACAAAAGTATAGAGCTCTCAAAAATTCTCGCAATACTGGCTCGTGAAAGTTTAAAGTTTTCGAGTGTAAGATACAATGTTGATTCTAACAAAAAACATATCATAAACGAGAATTTAAGATTAGAAAAATAATCCCATCCGGTGAAAAAGATGGATTTCTTCAAACATAAAGCGTCCAAAAAATAACAAGGACGAACAATTTGAAGAATTCTCTCGTCAGAAATCAAAGCAACACCTGATTTCACAGTATTGGTCTAGGTCTATAAGACTTACTTCAACAATCATTACCAAAAACGGTAGTTGTTTTATGTGAACTAATCGCGTTAAACAGCACCAGAGAGTAAATCCATCAAACATGTTTAGAAAACTATCAAATTTAACAGAAGATATGAAGGAATTCTCACCAAAATAAAACAAAACACTGAACAGAATAATTCGTATTATCGAGTGACAGCGTCAAATACACATCAGTTCTTTTCGCACGAAAACGAATTCCACTTCCGGTAAAACCCGAATGAATTAGAGGTACTAGAAATAAAATTAATTTTCTTTAAAAACTAATGATGGAATTTTACAACAGAGAAGAACAGCTGAAAGCTATAAAATTTAAGTTCAAAATGTGACTTGAACACAACCAAGGCAATAGAAAGGCTTCTTTCATAACAGTTCTAAATAAACTAGAAAAAGGAGAAAAATTTTGATGCAACGCTTTTATTATTTTCGGCCATTTGTTGCAATGTGACGTAAAGATCGACCAAAGACAGTCGCGGATCGAGAGGAGAAGCGGGTAGTAGGGAGTACGGCAGGACAAGATAGTCAACACGGAGAAAGTCGTCGTACGAAACAACAGTCTTCTATAGTCGCTTGCTGTCTTAACACCAGCGAAGGTTTGAACAGCAAAAAAAATTTTCATGAAGCTTTGCCCACCAGAAATTAAGCAGAGACTAGCCAAAAGCACTAGATGCAAATGTGTTATCTTTAAAAGTCTGGTATCTCAGCTGCTGCCAGACTGGGCACATTGAGGCTATAAAATAAACCTAGAAAAATACTTCCAATATAATAGCGTAATCGCACACAACCAAGAAAAATTACTCGCGCAAGGAGCACAACATTCGTGGGCATAAATTGAAAGATTTTCGATTACCCAAAGGGTAAAAATCAGTGCTCTTTGTTTAATGAACATCACACAAATGGGCATTTACTTCCATAGGTTCCGAAACAGCAGATGAAACAGCCTTAACTTAAATTGCCAGATCCGAATTTATAAAATAAATAAATGTGCTTCATGTAAAACATTGCGTTCAACATACAACTTGTAGGAAAAATTTACTTTAGCTAACATATTCCTAAGCACGTTTCTTACGAAAGGTACAACAAATAAGAAACTTCAACAAAATAAGATTAAACGTAACCCCATTCAATAATTTTCCATTCCCCCGATCAAATTAAATATCTGATACAAGTTTTAAGCACTCAAATTGACGTCATCATTCGCAGGGGAATAATTACGAGGAAATATTAATATTCAATTATTGATTACCTTTTTGTTTGATGTTAGGAGTACTGCGTGGGTATGATGATCAAAGTTAAATTTAATTTTACATGGCAGTAAAAAGGTGCTTAGCATAATTTTCTGTGTTTTGACTCTATCTTAAATTCAAGATTTCCTGCAAACTTTTCCCAACGTTAGATTAGATTAGTCGTTAGTTTTAGCCTCCCTACCCGCAGCAACAAATGCGATCCAAAGAGAGGAAGGAAGAAGGCACCATTTAGTATGGAGTGTAGAAAACGCGGAATCTACGCAGAATGGGCATAGAAACAGTAAGTTGGGAAAGAAGATTATGAAACAAGATCAAAGTTGAAGAAGGAAGTAGTAGGTGCTGAAAAACAGGACAGCAGTGAACCGAAAAAAGGGTGGTCCGTCACAAAACAAAATCCTATTCTTTTGCAACAAAAAGAAAGCCTACCTAACCTTTAGCTCGGGCCCTCACATAGTTTCCCAACGTTAATCGTAACGTAAATTTGTAGAAAAATGTGCAGAATATAATTTTTTCGATGATCAGGGGTAAACTTTCCCCACTAATGTGGATGTTATCGAAATAATCCTTGTTTAGAAAAGAAAAAGTGTTTAATTATATTTTGCCGCAAGTAGCGTACTCGGAAAATTCTGCTAATGTTCAAAATATTATGAGAACATATTTTAAAATAAATTGTCGTATTATGAGCTATTTCTGAACAGTAACAGAGAAAAATTTTCACATGTTACATTGGTTGAGCAAGCTGCATCATATGAAGACCTCAAGCTGTAGAGAACAAATGTTCAGTATGAATACATGTATGTTAATACATACATCCATGAACTATATAAATACGCTGAAAGACATTACACACCTACTAGAAAATAAGTTTCAAGACGTATTAGCCCCAACCCTTTTTTTGTAACTGCAATGGATATCACTAGTGCAGCATGAAGAAGAAAATTACAGCTACCAGCGAAATTAATTCATGAAGTAGAACACACACATTTCTTCATATTTCCCAATTCTTTTTAATTGCCTCGTAGAAATTTGCAGAACACAACCGACTATTCATTTAATCAAACGACGCACCAAAGCGACCGCACGCTCGATCATTTTGAACAAAGCAAACCCGAGATTATACAAGAAAACCGACCAAAGGTAACGCGACCGTAACATCCGGACGTGCATTAATGTTCTGACGAGGCAGAAATAACCTGGATGTCTGGAGCACCAACCTGACACAGGGGTCGTGACACGCGAAAGAGCAATGGGCCCCTCCCAGCATGGGGCGCCGAGGGCACGAGAGGTACAAGGTCTCGGTTAAACGACCCTCAATTGGAGCAGGTGAGAGCAGTGCACTTATAAAGAGCCACTCGAAGTCAGCGGATAGCACAGTGAGTGAGGGACCATCCCGCAGTGAACAACTCTCCCATACACCGCCCGCTCAGTCTCCGTCACATCTCTTCGCTCACCATGACTTCCGTGAAGGTATTCACAGTCTCGACAGACGACGCCTCCAGCCGCACGACTGCTATCTTGACCGGACTCGACAGCGATAGCACGTATCGCTGCTTTTGCAATCACTCCGTGTCAGTAATTTCCAATGAAATTTTAATAGCTGACTATTTAGATAGACTTCTGACGACCACCACATCAGCAGCTGCACACATTATTGTTAATTATTCTTGTTTTCAAGTGTCCTTACTGGATGCATGCTGGTCACTGTTACACAAAGTTATCCAGCGAAGCCAATGTGTTAACGGCCAAATATGCTTCAAATTGTTCGACCAAATAACAGGTGTCAACGAGTTAATATCAAACGAGAAGTTCAGTGTTTAATCGCTTTGAACAATGCGCCAAAATGCCACCCACTGCACGAGCAGCTCATTAGTCTATCAATCCACTGCAGCTGTCATGACAAAGCTACACTGAGACTTAAAATAGGCAATATCAAAATTTGAACGAAAGAGAGTGTGTGTGTGTAAAATCAGTCATATCTTATTTTCATGTCAAAGATTAAAGATCGTTGGGGCTTATAAAACATTTAAATGAACGGGCCGGCAACAGCTCACGCGTAAGTAATAAATACAGTAACATACCTTTAATTTTGCAACTAAGGTGAGACCTATAACTAATGAACATTTATAAGAGAATATCGAGGGCTTTTTTTCAACTGAAGAGCCTGAGAGAACGATCCCAGTCTAACTTTTTCGCCGCCTGCATGCATGTTTTTTGCCGTCTAAGCGATTGAAGCGATTAAATCGCTTAGGCGGCGAAAAACACTCATGCAGGCGGCGAAAAAGTAAGACTGGGATTCAGACATAAAAACGTCGCATTGTGCGAATATATTCAGAAAACTCAAATTCGTCCATAAACAAAAATTTCACAGAATTATCATAAATGGCATTTGCGAAAAATTTGCAGGACAATGCTACGTACCAAAATTTAGGAGTCGTCAAACATTCTGCTGGAGATACAGTAACTTACGCTTTTACGCGCCTCAACATTAGCAACTACGACTCGAGCCTCATCCGTTCCTTAATTGAATTCAATACACTATACGAGGAAGATTTTCTCTCGCTCACTCCCACACTTCTAAATTAAACAAACTGCAACCGTTTCATAGTTGGTGATATACTAATAGTTAACTAGGTTCCGATAACGCGCAATTCATACAATCTACTGTTGAGATTGTTTTACATTGATGCAACAGAATCAAGAGACGAAAGTTTTCACTCGTTCGTCTCCAGTTTCACCAGTAAAATCAGGCGGTCTTGAGTCTCCAATCTATTACACTTAAAATTAGAGCTGAAAGGCGGCTGGTTCTGGGGCGCTAATCCGTAAATGGACAGACTGCCTCGATATTGACAGCACCGATTAGGCGAGTAAAGCTTACCTAATACCAAGACATGATACAACCAACAAACTCTTCTCGCAGGCGGACTACTGCAGTGTTTAAAACCATACGGTTAAAAAAAAACGTTCGATAAAAACGAGTGTTTGAAACCGTACAAATCGGTGTCTTAAAGCGCGTCAGTGTGAAATTAAATTTAACATGTTACTGTATTGTTCTATTGTACAACACAATAATTATTAAAACAATTATGTTGCTACTACCTGATCCGAGAAGACTATAAAAGCAACACAGGTATTTGTTACAATTTTGCGAGCGAAAGATTGGCGAGAATGCTGATTTTAAATGTCCTGACTATCTTTGATATTCTGTGCAACAATGCGAGCACCTCATTTGTCTTTAAAGGACTGCGCACAAAAGCATCCAGCGCGATTACTGAACACGAATCACTAACGTATCAGAGGTAAATTGTTCTCTCAAGATTGGACTTCCAATTCCCAACCGGCGGTAACAGAATTTCCACTGGAGCTACTTTAATTTATTTTCGTGGCCAAGAGCCTTCCAATTCTTCCTGCAAGTTAGTGCTCAGAACAGGCTACTAGAAATACTAGAAAGTCTTCAAAAGATCCAAACTAATGAGGCGGTGAGCTCATATTTCAAAGCAGCGCCTGGGACGAGGGCGGCTTCGAAGAACAATGGCACTAAATCAATCCAGGAGTTATACGGAAAAGGCTGTCTTTTTCGCCCAACTCCACGATTGAGGCCGAAGTCCTGGGCAAGCCCGCAAAAAAATAAGGGCCTGGCTTGTCCTTCTATTTTTTTCGCTTCCCTGCACTCGGTGCGGAATAAAAAGTACCCCAGATTTACGGCAAAGCTGCCAATTGGAAATTCCGAAGGAGCCTAAGTTTTCGTCGCGACAACGCCACTTTTCGTGAGTGGGGCGAAGACAGCATCTAATCAACTGATTTGTTTCTATTACGAGTTTTTCAGCCTCAGGCAGATACTCCATTATTACGGAATTTTAACTTGGGCTTTGGCATTAACGTGAATACAAAACTTTGGAAGCGACACTAATCACACACAAGTTACAATTCAAACTTGTTCGCTTGACATCAAAATATGAAATAATTTGAATATCAAAGGACTCATGCGAAGATGGAACGCATCACTTTTTGGTAGGTTACGGGAAGTGAAAGGCAAGCTTGATAAATCTATTCATAAGGGAAGCGTACACAAGAAGTTGTCGAATGACAAAGCGAATAGACCCTCGTCTCTAGGAGAAATTACATGTCATTTCTCAAGGCTGACGTACCCACATGGATTCATAGAAAACTTTCTAAATCTATACGAAGACGACGTTAGTTTGAATAAATTACTGTTATTTTCATCTCCCATGCTATGAGCCAAATGATGTTTTTGGAGAAGTGCAATATTTTCTTCGTTCAAAGCTTAAATCGCAACAGACATGGAAATTTTCAAGCCTGCTTCTTAGCTCATATGCTGATAAATTTCTTTTGAAACGTAAAATATTGCATGTACCAAGTTATACCGGTTTTCATTAATAAATAAATTATAAAATACACGGTTTAATAGTTCATTCTGAAAGAACATTGCGAGAAACAGAAAAAAACATTGATAACCTTCACAATTTCTTTCACGGGAAATTTTTCTCGTAGAAAAATTTGTTCCGTCTGCAGTTAATAACTCGAAAAAGCAAATGCGTGTATTAGTATAACCAACAGTTAACAAGAAATACAAGAGCCATTTTTTACCCGATTCCGAGGGAATAAAAACTGAAGTCCTCAATTTACATTTCATCAGCTGAAGCCAGAAAAATAGAATTCATTTATTCGTTGGTTAGAATTTCATCAGAGGTAGCAGTGGTGCATTCAATACACATTGGCAAAGGTAACTCTATTTTGTGTTCTTCTAGCTGGTATAACTCAACAACAAGCGGTAATTTTTTTCTGCTGGTCGGAGTTGCAGTAGAAACAGAATCGGATTTTGCGTTCTCGCGTGTTCGAATGTCATGACTGTCACTGGCGCCTTTTGTGCCCACGTTCTGCTCTCAGTGACAGACCTGGCTGCCGTAGCGTTAGTGAGGCTCCTTTTACTCGTCCTCCATGACAGCAGGCGCGCATACGGCGACTCGATATCCGGCAACGCTCAAGCCTCCTCATTAGGGGTGCCGGAATGTCAACACTGGAGCTCTACACAATGAGCAGCCCATATTGGCGCAGGTGTCAAATGAAGATCATGAATATTCAAGTAAAAATTCTCTAAGAAGAACCAACCATTTAACAAACAGTCAAGAAATTGATGCCGTAATTGCCGATCAAAAATAATATGTGTAACCTTTTGTGTCAAATAGGAGGGAATTTCGCAAAGAAGCGTCACGCGGCAACAATGTCATGGGTGTGATTAGAGTTTTTAAAGAGACGCTCAACTCTCAAAAAAAAAAAATTCGGAACACAATGATTACACGTAACAATATTAATTAAAGGTTAGAATAATAATGAAATTGAAAAGCGTACCGGTCCAAAAGATCAGCGAACCTCATTCAGTCCCATTGACAGTTTGAAGAGATAAACGTATATTACTCAATAACTGATAGAAGAAAGCGTACTGATGGAAGAACATTCAGGAACTGCTAGAAGAACACAGCCATGTAGCGCATCAGTAACAACACAATGTTGAGCCAAGACACACGTCCTGTTCGTAACAAAGCAATCGACGTGCAGCAAGCCACCAGCGGGTAAGGCAGACTTCAACATTAAACACTTCACTCGGAGACGGACAGCGCAGAGAACGTTTACTGAACGAGGCCATAAAAAACACAAGTCTTAGTCTGACCTCTCCGCATATAACCCCACGACTTTGGATCTTGAAGAGAACCGTAAGTTTTTCACTCATTTTCATCTCCAAATAGACGGAAATCTGCACAGAGTACGAAGATTTTGGTAGTATTTCTGCACAATACCAAGGGGTGAAATTCACCGTAAATCTCTAGAAAAACCAGCTGATCGTCTTTTTAACTACTAGACACAAGAATCTGTTTCGCTAAACTGCATTTGAATTCGTGCTTGTCGCACACGTCATTTCAATAAGCAATATTAAACAAATAAAACAGAAATTAAAATTCATGCAACTTCTAACTTTTACTCAGAGAGACGTAATATAAAACGTAATATAATAGCAATCCGTACTTTGCGTTCATACAATCACTATGTCGGCTTCATTTATTTTACCAGTGCTATTTTACAACGCTACGCCACTCGTAAAATTGAATTTAACACTTTCCCAATAAATTTTTGAATAGATAGTTCTCCCACGTTGAATTAACACTGTGCATCTCTTCCACCAGAAGTCAGCGCTGCTGCTGCTGCTGCTGAGCGCTGTGGCAGCAGCCTTCGCCTCTCCAGTGCCCGCCGCACACGCGGAGCCTGAAGCGTCAGCGAAGGCGGAACCTGAACCAGAAGCGAAAGCGGAAGCCATAGCCACAGCTGACCTGTACCACAGCCCCGTGCTCTTCCACCCATCTGTCCAGTTACTTGAGCCAGTGTTCCACCCAAGCTACAAGCCTGAAGAGCCCACATACCATCTCGAAGGGAAATCCACAGGACACTCAAACTTTTATAAACCTGAACCTGCGTATCATAAACACGAGCCTCTCTTCAAACACGAGACAACCGCCATACACGAGCCCACGCACAAATTTGATGCAGTTTACAAACATGAGCCAGTTCATAAGCACCAATCAGTTTACGTTCATAAGCCAGAGCCTGCTTACAAGCACGAGTTAGAGCATAAACATCAGCCCGTATACAAACACGAACCAGTTTACAAACACGAACCAGTTTACAAACACGAACCAGTGCATAAACACGAACCCGTACACAAGCACGAACCTGCATACAAGCACGAGCCCATATACAACCACGAGCCCGTATACGAACACGAGCCTGCATACAGGCACGAACCAGTACACAAGCCAGTATTCATCAAGCAAGAGCCAGTGTATAAGCACGAACCAGTACACAAGCCAGTATTCAAGCAAGAGCCAGTGTATAAGCACGAACCAGTACACAAGCCAGTATTCAAGCACGAACCAGTGTATAAGCACGAACCAGTGCACAGACACGAGCCTGTGTACAAACACGAGCCGGTACACAAGCCCGCACCTTTTTTCAAACACAAACCAGTACACAAGTTTGAACCAAAATTCCACAAGCCAGAACCAGTGTACGTCTCGGAGCCCTCGTACCACCACCCTGCCCCTGTGTACAAGCCCAAGTCCATCTACAAGCCCGATCCCTACAAGAGCCACCACGTCGAGCACAAACACGTGAGTAGTATGGAGCAAACACTGCTGCTCAGGCTCGAGTAAACAACCATTCAAAATAGAAATGGTCTCCATTGAGATGAAGTCTATTGTTGTGAATTGTTTTTCTTGCAACTGTAGCGTGCTTGAAAAAATAATCATTACAATTGAAGAGAAATTTGGTTTAGATTCAATATGCACTCCACGGTCAATTCTGTAATCCCATGAACAGAATTTTCCCAAAAGTGCATTCGGTTAAAAACAAACAGATGCCTTAAATTTTTGTATCACTAGCTACAACGGCGAGCCATTTCAAGAGCAACGTTCATGTGTAACAAGGCACTCTAAAGAAAAATTGCGCACAAAGAAAGTCCCAACCAAGCATTTTTCACAAATTGCTTTCTTTTCTAAGAAACATGACGAGCTGTGTAACAAGTGAATGCCAGAGTCATTCTCCTTGCCACAAGTCACGTACAGCAATGAGGGACACACAGCGCAAGTCACGTGAACTGAAGGCTGCGCTGATATATCAAATATTGCAGTAGAAATCCAAAAAATTGGAACTTGGTGAATGAGTTGATCCCCTCGGCCGAGCGACAGCGCGACCAGGGTGCAGGGGAGGAGCAGTCCATTAGCAGCGACAGCGCGCCTGAGTGACTCCTGAGCCCCACTACATGACGGGCTCAGGCGGCTTCTCCACAACTCTCACTCCAGCACTTCTAATGCAAGGGATAACTTTATACCTCAGATTAGATTAGGTGTCAGTTTAAGCCTCCCTAACCGCAACAAAGGTGTTAAAAAAAAAAAGGTTAGATTAGATTATTAGTTAGTTTAAGCCTCCCTAACCGCTGAAAAAAAGCGTATCGAAGAGAGGAAGGAGGAAAGCATTATTTAGTAAGGACTTATGAAAACTCAGAATTTATATAGAAGATGGATAGAAATAGTTAAGTTGGGGAAAAGTCCACGAAATAATATAAAAGAAAAACAGAACAACAGTGAACCGAAAAAATATGGTCTTTAATGTAAAAAAAATGTATCAACAAAAAGAAGGCCTACTTAACTTTCAGCTCGGGACCTCACATTTTCCCCCAGTAAAATTTTATACCTATATGTACCAAATGTGAGCCAATAAAAAAATTAACGGTCGAAAAGAAATCTAGCAAATTTCACAACTCTTGCCCATAGCTGTTGCTCAGTCATCCGATAGGGAGATGTCATGTGAAATGATTCAGATTTGAGCGCATGATACAACAGCATTCTCTCAGATGATTAAAAATTTAGTCAGCTTTCACTGCAAGCTTTTTGCAATATTCAGGTAGTAAGAAAAATACTGTCGATAGAACTATAAAAGTTATGACAAGTATGGTAAAGCTAAGTCTATTGCAACGCTACAAACTTGAAGTTTTGACCAGAGAACTCAAAAAGCGAAGCTCATGAATCTCAGTAGCTCTGGAAGTTGCGATTATAAGTAGAAAGAGACTCTATGTGCCGGAGCGATACACCTTGTTCTCAAAAGCAGGATGCATTAAAATATGATCATTTTTATGCGTAAACGGTCTGGGCTTACTACATACATGTTTGAGTTTTGCAACACATTCAAATATTAAATTCATCCAAAAAATTTCATCCCAATTTTAAAATGTGATACCGTTAAATATGGCAACCAATTTAAATATAAAATCGGGTGTCATTTGAGCTAGTTGACATTTCTTGATTCACATTGACCAATATGTGCAGTTTCACAAGAAACAGAGAGATTGTGTGGAATGTCGATGAAGTGGTTCAAATATAAAGTTATTTGCTACAACCATCGAATAATTTAACACAAGATGGTCATGAATTTTACAGTTAAATATTTCAAGAAGCAACATTTAACAAACCGTCAGGAAACTGACGTCGTAACTGCCGATCAAAAAACTTATGCACAACCTTATGTTTCGAATAGGCGGAAATTTCGTAAAGAAGCGTTACGCGACAACGCTGTCATGAGAGTGATTAAAATAAAATGAGTGTTAAAGGTTTAGAATAATACGTCACACCCTGTAATTTACATCATGTTCCCCCAGGACGCGAAGCCCTACGCATTCGACTACGGCGTGAAGGACCACTACACGGGAGCCAACTTCGGCCACTCGGAGTCGTCCGACGGCAAGAACGTGCACGGGTCGTACTCGGTCGCTCTGCCCGACGGCCGCATCCAGCACGTCAAATATGTCGCCGACCACCACAACGGCTTCCAGGCCGAAGTTACGTACGAAGGAGAAGCGCACTTCCCTCAGTACCACGAGTACAAAAAGAACCACCCCACATTTCACCACCACAACGATATTCATCACAAGCACCGAAGCCCTTACTCTCCCTATCACTAAGTGGTTCAAACTATAGAAAGTGTGCCTAATAGAAATAATACGCTCTTCCATTTACATATAAGTCGTACGTAAGTTTCGTACTCGCTTCACCATAAATTTCAACTACTAGCGAATGTGTACGGGCGGCTTTAATGAAGTCTAATCCGTCTATTCGACTGGTGGTAATATTTTGTGAACACTACCGCATGTACAAAATTGTATTTATGATCAAATGCTGAAAGTATTTATGTCGCAAAATATCTATTTATATACGCATGTATCAATCAAAATGTGCCCTTGCGCTTTTATAAACCCTAAGAAAATGTACAGATAAGCCGTTCAGGAATTTTTGTGGTTTCCAAGTATTGAAACAATAAACGTATTAACCAACCATTTCCAATATTTTGATCTACTCCAAGCAGAGGATCTCCCTACATAGATATCATTTGAATATCCAAAAACTTCCCACAACGCCGAAAGACCAAAGGCTTTCCAAAACGAAGCGCATTTAAGAGCGGTTCCTAGAAAAGTTTTAGCGCCCGCCGCGAGCGTTCATCTCCAGGCTGAGAAATACGATGACATGACCGAGGATGCCAAATTGTCCGCCACTTCTTGGTTACTTACGAGATCAATTGTAAGGCAAGGGCATACACAACTGCCTTCCCGACTCGCCACGGCAGCCAGCCTTGCCCTCAAAGCATCGGCTTGAATAAATAAACCAATGTGAACTGAGTACATCGGTGAAGAAAGTCCGAAGTGAGGTTTCACTTATTTATTTCATATTCCAGACATCGGTGACAGTGGAGACAGCAAAAGCATCGACTTTACTGATAGATTTAGAGTTACTGTAATTTCAGTCTCCTTACCACAACAAGGACATTCAAAGAGAGGAAGGATGAAGGTACCATTGAGTATGACGGATAAAGGAAGGCAGAATCTATGCACAAGGTGTTTCCGCATTCCGCAATTTCCCTGCGCATATGAACAGCAAGTTGAAAAGAAAGATTAGGAAACAAGGTGAAATTAAAAGAAGAAAGTCATAGATGCTGAAAAACAGGACAACAGTGAACCGAGAAAAGATGATCCCTAACAAAATAAAAACCTTATATTTCAACAAAGAGAAGGCCTATTTAACTCAGCTCGGAACCTCACATTTTCTCCCTGGGTTGGCAGCATCGTTTATATTTTAAACATCATGAAGTAAAAGCAACAACAGGAAATAAGTTGTGATAACATCACCGTCTTCAGTTCAGTAAAAATGTACAGTAATGGCTTGGTCACTTCATAATGGAAATTTTTGAAACATACTGGCCTTAGGATGATCTAATCAATTTGCCACTCGTAAACGTTTCAGCACGATAAATCACTCGAAAGAATTGGGAAAGGCATATTATCAAGCCATTTTTGACTTGAGAAATAAAAATAATAATAAAAAATTCACACAGAGAGATATGTATATGTGGCAATAACCAATTGAGCGTAAACATGTGGAGCTTGTCATGATTAAAACACAATTAACTCGTTCGTTACCAAACACGGACAAGCTGCACTAAACTTTTATTAAAGATCATAAAACTTAAAAAAATCAGGAGGCAAAATGTCAACGTGATAACAGAACATTGACACAATGATTTAACAATCAAATAATTCAAAGGGTTAATATTCACCCTATTCACAGTTCGTCACAAAATAGAACCAACAAACAGCGCATCATCTGGCAGATTCGTTCGTGAAATATATTTTAGAACAATTGGAAAATATCATGCCACATTTTGGCGTGCCAATAAAGAAGTTCCGCAGCGACAATGGCGGCAAAGAGATAAGGAGTAAGGTACGACGGCAGTAAAAATACGAGAAAACGAGTACAATGTTTTCGTTGCCCGGGGCCATAATCTCCGAAACGAGAAGTGAACTGGTGAAGGTTACACCTGACACAGGAGCTATGTTCTAGTTTGAGGAAGGATTATGTTGTTGTAATAGCTCTTAGGACAGTTATTATGCTGGTGTAATAGTTATCAGGACAGCTATTATGCTGGTGTAATAGTTATCAGGACAGCTATTATGCTGGTGTAAGAACTACCAAGACAACTAATTAAGTTTTGGAAAAATTCCTAAAAGACTTTGTGTCTTCTAATAAATCAAATGAGGGCAACACTCGAGAAAGCATGAATATAGGATGATGGTTTTCAAAACAAAAAAATTACCAAGATTGTTAATCTATCAGTAACAATATATGTATTTCTCTTCTGAACTGCAGTTTGAACTATCGTTACCTCAGCTTAAAAAGTATGAAAAGTTTTAATGCAAATAAACATCAGTTCCAAGAATATTACACGAAATGAATACTACGAATAACGCACTAGTATTGTTCTACACAGATGATATCAACAAAAAATTGAAAATTTGACTGTACGTTAGTATAAACCTTCAAAATAAAATAAAAGTGTTCCCCAGGACGAATGCACCATTTTCTAGTATTAAATCAAGAAAACGAGGAATCCATGCACCAGGTGTGTCCCACGTCATCCGCATGGCGACAGCAGGATTTAGAATAAGATTATGAAGCAAGATAAAAGTCAAAAAAGGTAATATGTGTTGAAAAAACCAGCAGTGAATCGAAAAAAAGCCGGTAACAAAACTATTATATTTCAGCGAATGGACTGCGTACCAAACGACAAGCTCGGGATCAGACATATTCCTCTTACAAAAAAACTACAGCATAACTGAATCAAAGTTGATTATGCCATTGAAAAGGCTCAATCAAATTAGATTATGCCATTGTAAAGGCTCAATCAAATTTGATTGTGCCATTGAAAAGGCTCAGTCAAAATTCCAGTTCAAAACAATTCTCTTTGAGCGACCGCTAATTCAGTAAGTAAACCGTTATTAAGGCTTGAAACATCAAAGGACGACCGCGATCAGATTGATCTTAGACGCACCACAATTTCGGTCTCTGCCGATGTTTTTTCTTTGCTGATCGAAACGACAAAGCAATTTCATATGAGATAACAAGCGTATAGCAATAACAGCACCAGACATACCAGAGGATGCTATATGATCTCTTCGTCATCAGATCAATCTCATGTCGTAAGCACAAAATCTAAATTAAATAACAGCAATTCATTTATATAACAGATTATTTAAAACTAGCACTGGTGTAAAAGGTTTCAAAGAAGAACGTTTGCTAGAGCTTCGTAACGGTTCGCTCAACTCGTGGAAACCGTGTCACAGGACAAGCCAAACTGTCGAAGCGTTCGTTCGACGTCCCGTCGTCGACGTAGCCTCGATCTGATGTTGCCAATGCTGAGGAGATTTGATATTTTGAGATTTAATTCCATCCAATAGTCAAGACTATAAATGCTAATGAATGAAAAAGGTTGAGAGTTGACACCTCAAGAATAGCATCATTTACTAAAAATCTGCAAGAACAGTGAGAAAATAAAATTTGCTGAATTCGAAAAAGTTAAAAAGTTGTTGTAACGTCATATTTTGAGATGCAACATAAGAGGCAAATATACAGTTTGTATCATATCAAAATTCGTTAATCGCTACATTAACGGGGTTCAAAACACATGCTCGAGCACGCATAATTTTAACGCGTGTACAATGAACGCGGATATCGCATAGCATACTAAATCAAAAGGACTTCACTGAATTCGCATGGCTTACAATCATACTTCCACTCATCAGAATCATAACTTCAAAGACACAAGGTGAACTTCATAAGAAATCTCGTCAGAGATATCCAATAGAGTTTATTATTACCTACAGAAGCCGAGTACATCGAATAATTCAGTTTTTATATCACTTCCAAAAGAAGCTCTCCAGCTTGAGACCAGTCGTCAGAATTGGTGCGACAGATCACGGCAAGAGAAAACTTGGGAGCCCTGACAAATTACGCGTGAATCGAATATCGAGTCCGGGTCACAAACTTGTCGCGCAACATGCATCAAGGTGGACAGGCCCCGGAGTCTAAAAATGCTCCACGGTTAATGTAACCCGAAACGAGTGGCTCGATATTGCTGATTCAAATCTAGCCCCATAAACGAGCTCCCTGTCGAAGAAAAAGAGTCCACGCCGCAAAAATAAAAACAGAAAAATTTGTAAAAAATCATGATGTAAAACTTAATTAGCTACGCTCTAATCTGAAAATCAAGCACAGGCTAGCACACCAGTATAAGCTGGAAAACAGCATATAGCTGACAACGAGGTGGACAGCACGAACATTGAGAGGAGGCTAGAAGAGCGGCAGAACTTATAAATTCCGTAATACAGAACAGTATTACTCGAGCCTTCATCGCGTTAAAAAGGCTAATCGAAACCCACAGACGACCATTCTTCTTCTTAAGTCAGCATCAGGAACGCACATGTATAAGTCACTCCCAAGTGAATAAGAACATTTTACGAGCTCTGGCGTTGTGCAAACAATTTAGCGAGCTTTCTCAGCGTTTAACAGCAACTGCAGGAAGACAGGAAGAGAACGATCACCACGCAGTCAACAGCATGTCACGCGAATTTTTCCGCTAATGTCTCTGAAGCATCATGTTCAAGTCACTAAACCGAATAATTGTGTTGTCAGCTGCTCGGAGCGCTAACAAACTCCGTACGAATTATTCAACGCATTTCCAGTCTCATTAAAGGATAACGCACGAGAGAATAATACAGCAATAAGCAGAATAAACCCTAGTGAGTTTCGTTACGCAGAACCGGGCGATAAAAATGTCCTGAAAACGTCATCAAGATGACGTAACACAGTAGACTAGGAAGTACTCAGCTAAAAAAAATGTAAGTTAATCCCACACATGAGCATACTGGTCGGTACATACGTCGTTTAAATGGGACTCCGTTATACAAAATCAGCACAATATTGATTAATACATCAATTACTCCATATAGCTTCACCCTACTTTTTGAAAATGGAGGCACACACACATGGGATTCTAATACTTCTGACACGATAGCATAAGCCAAATAACCTTTAGAACAAACGCAGTCAGCAATTACGAGAGCAAGGCAGGAGCTGGATGCAGGCCGGTCCTAAAGGAAGCTGCTCGGACTGGCGCTCAAAAGCTCGTCAGGAACGGCCGAGTGGCCAGAAGGCAGCGCAGGTTCCCGAGATGAAGCGCAGTCTTTGTGAGCAAATGATCAAAACATTTCCGAACGTCCGTTGGACGGCAATCCAAATACGAGCAAATATAGACAAAGAAGCGTGCATGACAAGAGCAATGGACAAAAAATGGGTCGCCCACAACGACGCTCAATCGGCCGACCAGTTTCGTGGGGATCGATGGAGCTCCCAGTAGGGTATTGGGCCGCAGACGCTTCACTCAATTACTGAGAGCTGATCAATGTGCAGATCGGCAGGTCGGTCGGTACTCACCAGTAGAGGTAGGGCTTCTCTCGCTCGATGTTGACAGAGTTGATGGGGTCGAGCCGGAACCATGTGGTGAAGGTCCAGCCGTTCTCGTGGGGCCACCGGGCTAGTGGCGGCAGAACAACAGCCTGGAAATCAGATTCGAAAACATAAATGTAGTTCATTTAAAGTAAATATGAGAAAAATTTCATCAATAAAATATCGACTTTAATGTTCGGTTGCCAATGTGATGCGATAAACGTTACGAAATGACTATTCGTAACCAACAATAAAATAAAATTTTTCTTCGCCACCTATAATACTGAATAAAAAATATACCAAGTACTTGCATGCCATTCGAAACACGGTAAGAGTGAGCTACATTACAGGCCGAGAGTGCGGGCAGAGTATATCGAACTGAGTGCAGCAGTCGTCTTGCACAGTGGAAAATAGCAATAGACCGATGCCACAAATTTAGGCCGAAACACGACAGCACAATGGAGGGGGCACGACAAAAAGGAGAGAATTTTTGCCCTAGCCACGAAAGCGTGCACAGGGACTGGAGGGCAGCAGAGAGCTCTTCTGCACAGCGGCGCATCTCGGGTTACTGAGCGTAGCAACTCGAGCCTACGAGACATTAAAGCTTGTCTGCGCCCATCGAACGTTGGCCATAGGCGGTGCAGTAAAATGAGAATAAATACTCCTATACTCTTATCAAATGGGTCACCAGGACTCCTGCGAGTCTGGACGTACTTTAGATGCGCAGGTGTGCCCAATCTCTTAACTAATTTTGCATCTGTGAAGAAACAATTATTTGAACGCTTTTTAAATGCATGGAATATTGATAACATTTAAATTAGACTAGAAGTTTGGCGAAGCCTCTTCAACCACAACAACAGGAATCTGGAAGGTACCCGAGAGAGGAAGCTGGAAGGCACCATTTAGCACGGATTTAAGAAAACGAGGAGTATTTGCAGAAAGTGAATCCGCACATACTGTGCTTAGAAAAAGCTGAATTGAAAAAAAAAATGAAATAGGAAAGTTGAAGAACAGATTATAATGTGCTCACCGAAAGAGATAGTCCTTACCATTAAAAAAATTCTATATTAACTAAAGGAGGGCCTACCTAACCTTCTATTCAGGACTTCACATCTTCCCCCTGGGAACGCTAATTCATTTAGATAGAAAATTGCAAAAATAATCATGCCGTAATTTTTACAAAAACGAACATTAAAAATGAGTACGTAAGGATATCGGTAGCGAAAATGAAATTCGTCTGAAATATATATTCCGGAAAATCCTCATCTTTAAAATTAATGAATTTACGAGGACAGGATACATGAGCAACATGATCCGTATAATTGTCACACATGAAAATCAGTGCAAGAACAACACTTATCATAAGTTTGTTCAATGTTAAGGAGAGGACACTATTCGATTTTCGAATTTTTGTTTCTTGTATCATGGTAATTAGATCGAAATACACTACTTTTCTTCTACGCACTTCCCGGCGCATATGAGTGTTTAACGAGTTATAGCAGAAGCCTATAGCTAGTCTTTCAAGCGGGTCTTTCAAAAATCTGAAAATCGAATAGTGTCCTCTTCTTAACAAATACCCCAATTTTACCTATGGAAAAGAGAAATGTCGATAAGTGAATTAATTTTCCCGTATGCACTGATCCAGAAAAAGAGCGCCGTCCTCACTCAGAAGCTCTATTTTAATTGCAGAATTTTCATAGAGCGCGGTATTTCCCTCTGCCTTTGCAATTCAAACCGAATAAATTGGATAGTAACAGGAACCGAATATGAAACAAAGCGTTGAATTACATAACCAAACGCTATGGGACTCTCTGACCAGCGCACCCTTTCGCCCCTACTAAAAAGTATTCATCACGTTGGCAGCGCGTGCATAAAATCAGAAACACGACCATCTACCCCAAAACTAATGAGGGAGATGAATGGCGAGAGACAGTGTGGCCTGGACTATACATTACGAGCTCCCAAGTTCCCTGGAAACAAATTTCGGCCCTAAAAATAGCTACGAAGAAAACTCGGATACATGCGAGTCGAGTAATTGAGCTGCAGAAGTGCTAATTGTGGCGCCGTTATAATTGCGTGCGCTGGTTGCTCCACTCTTATTCTCGCCTCTACATAGTACAGCTGCAACTCGGCAGTCATCGCAATGAAATAAGGCAGAATGAATAAAATGTAACGCAAATCGACACAAAACAACATTAACACGACGAGTAAGCACAGCAGCCGCTTTCAATAGCGCTAACAAAGAGCGAGAAAAAAATAGCGATTCCACATTTACCATCATGAATGGCAATAAACAATAAGGTCTTTCTCATTCTACTGAGGGCAAAAAAGCTCATTAAGCAGTGACATAAACCTCTTTTACCGTTTGAATGTATGTCCAAGAAAGCGACGCGATGGGTTTCGCTTCACTAAATGAATGCGGAAATCGAAGACATGAGTAATGAGAAACCTCACTTTTCTCCAATAAACAAGATATGGTTGAAATTAACTAAAATTTTCTACGCAGAGGCACAACATAAGGGTAAAAATTTCAAAAGATAAATATTTTTGCAATGGTATGTTGCAGAAATAGTCAGTCCTAGGGCACGCCGGACAACAAGAGTACAAAGGTCTTAAGGTTCGCTGATCGAGATTAAACCTCGCAGCCGCCAAGCGAGATAAATATAGAACTGAACAAGAAACAACAGAGCACAGTGTTTTCGAAAAGCAACAACATATCTGTTGCGAGTGAAAATCGAAATGATGAAACTTTTGAGCGGCAAGAAATCTAAAAATGCACTAACACAGGACAAAACTTTGAAGAGCTGGGGGGCGGTTGGGATATATTTAGTTTACGAAGATAAAGCTGAAGCCCATTTCACACAGAGCTAGCCTGCGAGACTGGTAGGTAGGAATGGCACTTTTAAGAACCGTTGCCTTCACACTGAACTCGTACGTTTTATCCAGCATCCAGCATGCGAGGTGAAAATGCTATTCCTACCTTCCAGTATCGCAGACCATCAGCTAGACAGCTCATGCGAGCTTGCTAGATGCTGCTTTGCTAGCTCAGTGTGAAATGGGCCTAAGAGAAGCAGAAGTTGAACAGCACGCGGCTCACAGCACGTGGGTGCCCTCTACACTACAGCATGCACGGCGCGCTTTGCATGCAGGCTGTTATGCAGCGAGCCAGGCCTGCAAAGGGCAATTACCACAAGCCAATACAGAGCGGATCCTGCAATTCACCTAGCACGAGTGGCTGCCCCTCGAGCACTTGAAGCGAAAACAACCTCAGCGACCCGCAGCAGGAACCAGAGGCACTGACGGCATCATGGTACGGACGATTGATGGCCGAGAAAATTCTTGCGTCCTAACGAGGAAGGCAATGGGAGCTGCGCTCTCTCATGCCTCGGTGAACAAACAACTCGAATCGTTTCAAAAATAAACCGCCGAGTAATGAGGCCAGAGCTCCATCTCAGTAAGGTGGGATCGACAACGCTCACAGTGATGGAAATTAAGCTACAAGGTTCAATGGGAATATTGTTCTGTACAAGGCATCAATGAAAAGAAATCCAGGACACTTTTCTCGTTTTTTCTTCATAATTGCATAATGCGAAATGGAAAAAAGAATGCTAAAATACCGAAAACACTGGTCATCGGGCAGGACAAGAGAAATAAAACAATCAAATTTGCAACAGAAATCGAAAAATTTTACTTTTTCATTTTTTGCATACGACAGACTTTGTCTGATAACTAAAAAAATAGGTTATTCGCCTGAAGTACAAAAACTGACGAGAAACACGGCTCCGATGTTATACAAAAATAGCTTGATGTGAGTTACCATAACATAGAAATAGATGAAAACTGTCCGTTTCCACTCGGCAAGCGCCACCCACCCTAGTCGCACCTGAAACCCATTCACCAAATTTGAACCGAGCCACAGAAAAATATACCGAAGCTGCGAAAAAATGACAGAGCTGACAGAGCGAAGTAGGGCAATTTTTTCTTGGGCAACATGCAAAACCCTGCGGGTTAGACGGACTAGCGACCCACTTTGTTCGTAAATATTTCCACTAACTTTTGGTGCAAAAATATACATTTTTAACAATATATGGAACAACAAGCATTCGCTCCGCGAAAGCATCATTACCATCCCACAAACCTTTATAAAAATGGCGGGATCAAACAATTCACATGCACTCCAACTGTTGAGAAAACTATTTCATGATGGAAAAATTTCGGCACGCTCAATATTTATTTTAATACGTCCATTTATTGCTCCATTTTGCATTCTAACAAGAAATCCTAGACCTCACAGTCCAAAACTGCTGACGCGTATTCCTCACAGAAGTTGAAAGAAGCCTTAAAAAACAGGAGCATATCTCAGAGTCTCGTTTTCGTAAAAACAAGTAAAACCGCCCCGCAGAAAAAGATGACGAGCTTCGGAAGCGTTTAAACAAAAGAGACGAACGACCTCATGTTTTGTGAGGACGATGGAGGGATGACGCCCACTTCAATGTATTTTCAAGCACAGGTCAACGAGAGACTTCAACTGCTATCAAAGGAAACACACGCAAATCCACACAGATGCTTGAAACCAACCTTAATATCTTAAAGCACTATTAATATATAGCCTTAATGTTATATCTCTTGAAAAACACTAAATGTCACTCCTAACTGTCTAGAAACGATACTTCGTTAGAAATCAAACACTTCTAAAATTTTGGGCGAAACTAACTACAGAGGCCAGTTTTGATCTGGCCTGAGGACTGTGAAGCTCTTCAAGCAATCGAAATGAGATACACTAAAAAGAACTTAATAATAATTAACAGACGGCATATTTCTGCAATCGACTTGCACTATTTAAATGAAATGAAGCATGGAAAAGCGTGTATTTCACACAACTCCCGCTACCTCTAACCAAATTTGAATCTCGTCGTTGCTCGGAGCAAGATATTTGTGGCGCGATTGCTACGGATATCTTCAAATCAAAATAAACCATAACCCGCTCCGGAATTTTTACTCAACTCCACAAAAAAAAATCATACGAAAGACTGCTCACACTGAAATACCATGCATTCTACTATACGCGTAAAATTCTCATCAAGACAGTTAAACATAGAGACTGTTCTGCCCGCCCTCTATCTATTCAATTCGCTCGTTGGCATTGTGCCATTATGATGTAAACATAGCACTCGTATAATTTTGTAATTCATATCATTCATTCACTTTGAACAAAAAAATAAATGCTTCACATTTTTATTGTGAAAGCTCTTTTACACATAAAGCTGATATGGTGGTAGAAAATTACGCTGAAGTTGGTACACAAGAGTTGAAGGTTTTTAAGGATAAGGGTCAAATGCACAATCTTCCAACCCATATTTAGGAATTATTTTCACTTACTAACAACTGAAATTGAAATAAAAATGTGAAGGCACGTCGCTCGCGCTCTGAATCCATTACACCATGTGCTCTCATGCCCAGCTACTCTCAATCCTCACCTAAAATGTACTCAGTTTAGAAATGACGCGCTCCATGCAGCTCAAATATGTTTCCACGAAAAACCCTAAATGATCCAGCGCAAAATTTTAAAGAACAAAAAGATTTTAGCAACTGTAGCACTATCGCAACATTCATGCAAAACGCTCCGTCTTTATAGAAATTTACACTGGCACACGACTCTGTTTTTCTGTGTTTCATCATGTTTGTTTTCTGATTCGGGCAAGTGCACAGTAAAACACGTAGAAAGTTTTGGGAAAGCTTCTAAGTACTAATTGAATGACAATCATCTCGATGAGCTAGTGTCACGGGCAATTAACTTTCTCATACAGGAGTGTCATCAACGTTAAGTTTTACGCAGTTGTGAGCTCCTCAGTTATCATAAACAGGAATTTTTTTTCGTGTAATGAAAATATTTCGAGAATGTCTCGTAATTCATATGTATCAGAACGGGAGGCAGAAACACTCAATTTTGCTCCTCACGATAAAATGAAATTTTTCAGCTCTTCATTGATCCCACTACTGAGGAGTGAATATAAGATCAAATTTGAAGTTAATGAAAAACTCCCCGACCAAATAAAATGCGTTCTTATGAACAGGAAGAAAAGAAAACTTTTCAGTATGAAATTTCAGAAATGGGAAAACTAGTACAAGCGTGATCTTACACAGGATTCCTTGTGCATAGAAAGAGCAAGGTTGAAGGAAGTTCATGAAACGAGATGAAAGTTGAAGAAGAAAATATTAGGGGTTGGAAAAAGATGGCGGTGTTCCGAAAAAAAGACGGTCCGTACCAAAATAAAAGCCTTATTCTATTTTACCTAAAGGAGAGCCTGCCAAATCTCCAGCTCGGGACCTTAAACCTTCACCCTGGGAAAGGTAATTCCTAAAATAGAATGGTTGAATTCTCGTGACATGGTGCTTCAGGTTTTAACCTGTGATCTGTTTAAGAATTCTTAATCCGAGTTCAATCACAAAATTCTCAACTGGAGTTAAGCTATGAATTCTTAATCCGAGTTCAGTTTTAGAATTCTGATTCAGAGTTCAGTTATAAAATTATGAAGGCGAGTGTTAAAATTCCCATTCTGAGTTCAGTAATAAAATTTTCAATCTGAGTTCACTTTTGAACTCCTAGCATCAGTTTACACAGCACGAGACAAAGCTTCCCTGAGTAAGAGTAGAAAGCCCTGCACCAAAAACGCCCGGCAGCGACGGCGTTGCGCAAGTGTGAACTGGAGGAGCACCATTAGCGCGGTGCTCGTCGCCGAAGCTGGCAACTGTTACCCACACCCACACTTGATCATGGAAAATGGAGCGCCTCTCACCGACGGAGGTGGCGGTTACGAGAAGGATAGCGTAACATTTCTGGTAATTACAGACGGCACAGTCAAGCATTAGCATCCCCAAACAAATGCGTGCATCTTAGGCAACGCAATGGAAGGTAACACGAGGTCATTGTTGCCTGAAGTTCGTTGTTAGCAGTTAATAAAACATGAAATCTTAATTAGAATTTCTTTTATCGAGATGCAAATCCAAAATCAAGATAAAAGCAGCCTCGCAACATGACGTGTTGTGTAAATAGCAGCTACTATGTAAGCACAAGGTGGTACCTATGAATTCCCAAACGTGCACCAGTAAATGAGTTTATCATAATGTTGGTTCCTTTTTCAACTTGAGAGTGAGATTCCATAGGAATTGTCCATTGTAAGTATTATCTTGTTTTAATGATATCGAATACTGTGTAATAGCAATGAGTTACTACCGTAGGGCTGATGAGCTGAAATTGAGTTCACAAGCGATTAAATTCAGAACTTACCATGAGAACGTATAAAAAACATTTAATCATAATAAAGAAAAAGAAAATAGTTAAACAGAAACAGAGAACACCACAGAAACTGGAAAGTTTACGTCCAATTTCATTTGAACTCAAATTATTGATTCCTTGTCCCCGTGGATAAAATCAAACCACACAAAACTGAAAGATGCTCTAATGTGGACAACACAAGTCCAATTGGTCGGCGCAAATTAGGCGATATAAGTAAAAGATCGTCCAGATTTTCTTTCAAAGCTTGGAAGCTCTGGAGAGCGCACCGCTCGCGTGCGATTCGCCAGCGTGATTTTTTGAATAATCGGCTTACGCCAACCTGATTAGAATTCACTAATCAGACTGCGTAATCTTCTTATTCCTCCTTAGTTTTTAGTGGAGCTCCAGACAAATTTCTCAGCTTCAAGTGAAGGCCGGCATGCGAGCTTTGCAGGAGAGCAGGCTAATTTTCTTGCAAAACTTTCCTAATCCGAGGTAAAAATGAAGAGAAAATTTTCCTTCATCATACGCTGAGGCGCTGGAGAGCGTATAAAAAAGTGACATTATTTGTTAGATCATGTAAGGAAACACATTGCTAGCAAAATATAATATATACATAAGCACTCAATCATTCAACACAGTAACACGGGCAGTTTTATGTGCTAGCCACAGAGAATATGAATGCCCAATAAAAAGGAACAAACGCAACGGTCCCGAGCAAGTAAGCGGAATCAAATGTCACTCTCTTCACCGAGAAAAAATCAAACGCAACAAAAATTGCAGCCTGTCAACCACAACCCAAATTAAGAAAATGAACCACGTTCCGAAGCTCCAGCTTGAAAGGCTACGTTTTCAATGGTAAATTAACTACAGTATTCCGAAGGCAATGGAATCACGTACAGCTTCAAAATCATATCAACTGGTGATATCGCCATTGAAACGCTGCAGTCCAGCGGCCTCTACGGGCGCAGGGATCGCTGAACGAGAGAACAGGAAAGCAGTCACTCTCTACAAAGCTGCGCCAGTGTGTTAGTAAATGAATCCTGAAATGTTTACTATAGAGCATCGTTAGGAGACGCAACTCTACTCATATTTCTGTGTAACTCTAGAGTTCGTTCAATTAATCCTAACTTTTTCTGTGTAGAATTCTTTTGCACTTTATGATAAATTACTCCAGTTTGAGGATGTAAATTCATAGCTTCTTTCACAGATGATATTGAAGATCAACCAAGGCTCAAAATATCCGTTTAAAAGTGCCTTCATACGTTTTCGAACATGCACATAACACAATGTTAAATATTTAGACTATTGCTATCAAACGCACGTGCGTTACTGAACTAAATTCTAAGATGATATTCGTTGCACACCGGAACGTCTACCAAGACGGTTGCCATCTAAGGTTGCTACGGAAACGTGTAGTTAATATTGTAGACGATAAGTTAGTTTGAGCCTCCCTAACACCAACAAAGGTGTTCCCAGGAAAGGAAGGAAAATAGTACCATTTAGTATGGAATTGAGAGAAGGGGGAATTTAAGCACTAAGTGTGTTCCCACACCCTGAGCATTGAAAAAGCAAAAATTTATTCTATTTTAACAAAAGGAAGACTACTCCGATCTTCGGCTCGGGACATCACACCTGCCCCTTAGGAGTGTGAATTCCCATAAATAATCTGAAAGAATCTCCTCTCCAAACGTGCATTTTCACTGATGAAAGCATCATACCAACGACAGCCGTAGAGCCCTGTCCTAGTCACCATGTATTAAAGCACAAGGCTGCATGAGCGTACTTTGAGCTGCGAGCGTTCCCCTCCGTTCTGACGCGCCCTTGTGCAGAGCATAATGCAAGCTGCATCTCGTTGAGGGTTAAGTCAATAATTACGAATCGTCGTCGAGTTTTGAACCGATAATGGCATTGAAGTTCGCAGCAGAGCAGCCATAATGTAAGGCAAATATGCTTGCTCTCACGCCGACGTGTGCTCGAGCCGCGAGGTGCGATCTTTCTCAACACCCGACACACAAAAACGGAAGGTAAATAGAGCAGGACTCTAACACGAACTAAAGTTGCATTGTAGCTTCGCCTGACGAGCGCTGCGTTTGATCGCCTACTGCTTCCCATGACCAACATTGCAAAGGCAATGTAAATAGGCGCATTTAATGGGCAATATTTATCGAAAAACGGAAAGTGTTGAAAGCCATCGAGTGTGTCCGTCATGCAATCATTATGGAATTTCATCCATTCACTCCGTGTTCGTTAAGCTCGGTTAAGTGAAGGCACAGCTAAAAGTAATATTCTGCACAGCGTATGTCGAGTAAGAATATCCGCATTTCCTGAAGATGTTATATTCGCATTACTCGTCATTTCCTGCAGATCAATTGTTCAATTGAATGAAACCTGTTCAACTGACAGTCAGATTTACCACATTCAAGCTTGACACATATCTTTGATAAACATAGAATAAAATATACGACATTTTATAGGAGTACACGAAATATGGAATCAAAATGGAATATTTATAGAAGCGATTCACTCACTGCAATAAAAAAAAACGCTTCTACTCAGGAGAATCAGATTTCCAAAGATCATTAAAAAATCATGATACAAACAAAAACCAAGATATTTTTCTATAAATTCGGGCCAACCTACGCCTGCCAGTCGCTAAATAAGAAGATAAGAGAAATTGAAAATGAGTTGTACCCGGCACACCACAACTAAACCCACAGCATGCACTGGAATCCGAAGAAAAAGATAAAGATGAGCAAGAATCAAAAAGAAGAGAAAGAAGCACTCAAAAGAAGAAGAAGTGAGGTCCCCTCAGTGATGATCACAGTCCCAGGACACACGAGAAAGAGACCAGGACAAAAGTGACCAAGACACACGAGATCAGCGCTCTGCAAGCAGCGAAGGGATGAGCCGTTTGAGCGACGCGCTTACTTATACACGCAATGCTAACTTCAAATAAGAGCAACGTAATAACATCAGCTGTAAATAAAGCGTACACAAATTTCGATGCCAGAGATTAACAGTCAGAAAAATGAGTCGGCAAGTGTTGGAGGAAAAAACTATTTTCAGAAATATGTGTTAGCTTCAAGGGATTTAACCAAAAATACAGATCGTAAGTTTATGACAGTACGTAAAATAACAATATTAAAAACAATCGCAATTTTAAATCAGCAAAAATCGTTTCAACACAGTATATTTTCCAGTAATATTCATGATGATAAATGCTGGGACGAAACATTTCTACACACTGCTGGTTGCCATTGAAAGCTAGCATTTACGAGACAAATGTAGATACATAATGAATCAAAGCAGGAATGCATTCTTTAGTATTTGTATAATTCCACTGAAAAGGAAGAGATAACTCCGTCAAACGTAAACATTTACAATCAATGGCCAAACTGAGAATTGATCGTTTTCAATATTATTAAAGCACACAACCTAAATCAGTACGTTTGCGACATGACTGACCAATTCAAAAACGAACTTCTAGTTGCGACCACCAAATCTTAAGCTCGTGCTCATAAAGATGTATTTTCTGACAATGTGCTTCAGATACAGCAATAACTTACCTCCGGGCAGAATGACTCTCAAACACGGCTGCCGCAATCTTCTAAACCTTCTAAATATGAACGCATAAAACGCCAATTGAAAAATGGAGAAAAAATACGTTAGCAAACATGGTTGAGGAGCACAGTTCGTTAGCCACTGAAGAAAAATGGCGAGAAAACAGACTTGTTCACTCAAACAAAAGAAATCGTTGGTTTTATTTCTGACAAAAGGCTTGCACTCACTCCAACTGGCGGCACTGGCACACAGTAGCGAGAAGATTTTCTCTACACTCGTTATTATGAAAAAGAAGCGAGAATTGGACGGATTAAAATATTGAGCGCGTGGATTCTAAATTGTTTCAGAGCCTGGCTCCATGAGGTCGAATTCTAATTGTGCATTCATAATCACTGTAGAAAGGTATACCTAACACACGCAAGGTAGACGGAATTACTTCGAAGAATAAACCGAATGGTAACAAGCTCGACCACAAGAGATCTATTTCAGTGAGAATGCGCTACCTGAACACATAACGAAAAAATTAAAAACTTTCGGATGGTTATAATGAAAAGCCAAATTAAGAATGAACACAGCGACAATAAAATTATAATCCAGAGCATTGCACTCAATAGCAATACAATGCATGATGAATGGCAGGTGGTGTGATAACATAAAAATGTGGCGCTACATTTTAAAGTAACGCTGTTAGAATTCAGCAAATGGAAAGCGCTCATGAAAATAAAAACCCGAAACTATAATCAACTTAAAGGTGAGTGTTAAAAATTTGAAAGATTGGTCTGAATTGATTTGGGAGCAGGACACGTTTATTCCACATCAAAGTTCTAATACCCACACATTTTCATTTGCCAGCTTATCTGAAGACTTCAACAACCAACACTCTAACAACGACAGGCCCATTATTCTTAGCAGTAAAAGACAGTTTTCGCTCTGGAAATAAACAGAAACTTTCAACGGGACCACCAATTTAGACCACAGCGGTCGAACTCAAGATCAAAAGCGTCCAAGTGACATGTCATGACAACTACAACTGCGGTCACTCACCGATCCTTTCTTGCCGGGGAAGGAGAAGAACACGTCGGGCCCGCTGCGCTGTGGCATCACGCGCAGCACACCCAGCAGCTTCGCAGAGTGTCGCGGCTGCGCAGGTAACAACGGGTAACATTCATTAAGATACGACTATAGTAGATTATATGCTAGTTTAAGCCTCCCTAACCGCTACAAAAAAAAGAGCGTATCGTAGAGAGGAAGGCACAATTTAGTATTGAGATAAACGAATGCGGAATCTATGTAGAAGGGGCATAGAAACGGTATGTTGAAAAAGAAGTTCATAAAACAAGATAAAAGTTGAAGAAAAAAATAGTAAGTGCTGAAAAACAAGGCAGCAGTGAACCGAAAAAGGTGGTCCTTAGCATAGCAAAAATAACAACATTTAATTCCAACAAAGAGAAGGGCTACCCAACTCTCAGCTCGGGCCCTCACACATTTTCCCCCTGGGAGTGCTAATTCCCATAGATATAATATTTGCATCCCCCTGAGGGGACATTCATTAAGAACATACATCTACGCCCTCGAGATAAACATCCTTCTCAATCAAAATCTCTTTCGAGGACTCGTAATCTTCTACCAATATGATCTCTTCCGGGGAGAGTAACGAGTACACTTCAAGCAAGGGAAGAAGGGTGGCGCTCTTCTGATCAACAGAGAACTCATGTCACAATCAACTGCAACAATCTCCTGAATGTATCGCTAACGATACATCCACGAGCGGACGTATCGTTAGCCCCCAATTATACCACGTAGTAGGAAAAAAACTACGTTAGTGTATAATTTTCATAAGTTTTTCAGAAAAAAATGAAAATCAGTTCAGAGGAAGTGTCTGATATATCGAATGCTGCAGTACAAGAACAAAAAATTATTACAGAACTGAGAGAAGTAAAAAATTACTAATCCGGAAGTAATAAACCCGAGAAATTGGCACCATTACTCAGAAGCGGGTGTTCATAACTAACGGAAAACACAAATTCTATTGAAGGCACTGCAGCGGCGACCTGTAGATATCCTTCTCTATTTCAATTGATGAGACACATGAAAAAATGATCATGCGTAAAAATTAACTGTGTTCTTGTTTCCACGAACATCAACGGGTACGAATGCAGCAAATATTCGAGTTTGCCATCGCAAAGAGCAACAACTCGAACGTTTTCTTCGTATCCCATTTCATTTTCTTTGAACGATGAAGCGTAAAATGGCATACTATTAATTTTTTTAACGTAATTTTCCTGTGTAGGACAGACATGCGACACCGTGTTATTCTTGAAGGGATAGAAACAACGAAAAATTATTTCGAACCATTAGAAGACACATTAAGGAATGTTGTCGATATCAGTTTCCTGGCCTGTAAACAAGCTAGGAATACTGTTGTTGAGCAGTCATGGAACTGGAAAAACTAGTATCTAACGTCTAATATCAATTGGGGTTACGACTTTGCGAGTTTAATCGACACCATGGCCTACCAGGGGAACTCATAAAATTGAACGGGAATTTACTAAGAACAGATAACAAATGAATGAGCGAATACCTCAAACATCCTTGAAGGTATTTTGGTAATCAAAATACAACACATGAAAATCGATGCGAAATTCAGTCACTAAACTAAACAACGCCAGTTTCATCAGAATAATGATTTCCTTAATGTAAATGATTTTATAATGATTTCATTTTGATAACAATTCGAATGAGTAAATTTTACGCGCAGTAAATAAATGAAATAGAAACACGGCGCACGTGCAGTTCACGAAGGTCTTGCATATGCGCCTTAGGATTGATAAAACACATGAGCACTTGGACAACCAACCAACAGTATTCCAATAATGAAGCAGACTTTCAACTTAACAAAGAGTCATATTTGCTCAAGACTGCACAAACAGCGATGAACTAAACTGAAAGAGCACAGATTCTCTCACAAAACAGAAAGGATTCGAAACACTTCCGGGATGCCTCAATGCAGAGGTATTCCTTTAGTGCCATTAGGAAACGGTTGTAATAAAACTATGCAGCTAGAAGAATTGGGACTCAAACTAGCCTCTCTGACAATCAGAGCCAATCTAAAAAAATATGATCGTAGCATTCATTTTGCTCCATAGTTGTATAGAAGCCAGTGTGAATTAGTTGTCGATTTCGTCCACTAGTTTTCTCATGATTTAAGTATATTTGAGAGACAATCTGTAAATACATGCAGTTGATTATTAAAGGCTGGTGTCAACAGAAAACAATGGCTACACTTCTGTATAAAAGTACATCTTTCGATTTCACAAAAGAAATGGAATCTTTGATGATAAAGTGCGATTTCTACAATCATTTTTAATACTCGGAGTTGAAACCTCCGCACGTCCAAGTCAATCACTCGGTTGTAACTGACAAAGTTACTTTAAATGCCAGAATGTGAAAAATAGCTAGTTACTGTCGCACAGTTGTGTACTATCTCAAATATAACATTTAACAAAGCAATGGTTGAATAGTTGGAAGACAGCAAATATGGCTTTCATTGATGATGAAAACAAGACCCCATTATAACAGAACTCAAAATACGAGTGCACGACTACAATTGAATAAAATACTGAAAAGTTCACGCCTCACATCCAATTCCAAGCGCTACTTTCTTCAAAAGCTCTGGAGAGGAGAATCACAACGCGAGATATTCTGCGGCGAGATTCAGGGGATCTGGAGTAGCAGGTAACAAACGAAGGGAATAAATAACTCACCCATCGTCCTCTGTCAGCTCTCATGTATGAGAAGAGGGCCTTCAGCTCCTTGACGGTGATGGAGTAGCTTGCCAGCACGCCAAGCACTTCGATCAGCAGATCTGCAAACCAAAATGCACCATACATTACACTTGTGCGTCGCGTAATTTTCGCTGGTGCGATGTCGCGATTTGGGTAAGAGTAAAGGAACAATAAAGTTACCATTGCTACATGTTTCATAACACTGCAAAAAAGGCACGTCAACACTAGGTAAATCAAAAAAATTTAAGTGGCATGCTGTAACAAACGTGTGATCAGACACCTTATACAAAGTAAATGAGAGCTATAAGTACACAGAAGATGAACTGCGAGGGAAATACAGAGCCCAACATTGCCGCCCAACATTTCCGTTACAAGTAAAAGGTTTCATGAATTAGATTAGATAAAGAGACTTTAAGGTTCCCTAACCACAACTTAAGTGTTCTCAGGAAAGGAAGGAACATGGTACCATAGAATAAAGAGAATGGGGAATCTATGCACAAGGTGTGTTTCCACACGCTGCGCACAGAAACAGTAAAATAAAAAGAAGTTTGAAAAACAGGATGAAAGTTGAAGAAAAACTTAGTGGTTGCTAAAGCGAAAAAACACACGTAACAAAACAAAAACTAATTTCATTCCAAGATATGGAAAACCTACCTAACCTACAGCTCGGAACTTTACATCTTCGCGCTAGGGGCGGTAATTTGCACCTTACTGAATAGTGCACTCTAAACTTAGTAAAATTCACTTCACTCGAAAGAATTGATCATAGACGAATACAAGAAGATGAACAATGATGCAGGAATAGGGTGGGTTGAATTCCCGCAAGTGACGTATCTGATGAAATCAGAGAGTAAATGTGCCACAAGGTGAACTTCATTCAAAAACCGAACAGAAATGCGAGGCTAAACCTGCACTAAGTCGCTCAGGTAAATGACAGGAGGACGCAGCAAAGCTACTTGCTCAGGACAGACACCATCAGCGCGCTCATTGAGGGAGAAGCTCAGTATCTTCCCACGCGTAATGTGCATGTCCTTGTAACAACCGTTGTAATTATGATAGTATTGAAGGGTGTTGACAAAAACCAACATTAAAGCCAGGAGGCGAGTCATTTACTATGTACAAATAAAAACCGTAGACCGAAGATTCTCTTCCATGAACGTTACAAGAACACTCGTCAGATTTCTAAAAATACATGACTGAGAAAGCCTGTTTGCTTCCATACCTCAAAAATGACAGCAGCTTCGGTGGGGAGATGTTGAAAAAATATAAGGTCGACAAAAGGCGATTGACGGCTTATTTAGTATATTGAATGAAAATTTCAACGATGTACGCGTGTAATTATCACTTACAGATGTTAGATTACTAGTTACCTTAAAGCCTTATACGAGTATGTGAGTTTAAGCCTCCCTAACCGCTAAAAAAGAGCGGCGATCGAAGAGAGGAAGGAGGAAGGCACCATTTAGTTTGGAGATAAAGGAATGCGGAACCTATGCAGAAGAGGCATAGAAACAGTAAGTTGAGGAAGAAGTTAACAAAACAAGATAAAAGTTGAAGACGAAAGTAGTAGGTGCTGAGAAAATAAGACGGCAGTGAACCGAAAAAAGATGGTCCTTAACAGAACAAACAATCTTTTATTTCAACAAAAAGAAAGCCTACCTAACCTTTAGCTCGGGCCCTCACATTGTCCCCCTATGAGCGCTAATTCCCATAGATACAATAGTTGTATCCCCCTAAGGGGACTAAAACAAAGACGTTTCAAAGAGAGGAGGAGGAAGGTACCATTAGTATGGAGTAAATAGAACGCGGAATCCATGCAGAAGACGTGTTCCCGTACAAGATCCCCTGCGCATAAAACAAGCAAGATGTAAAGAAGTTTATGAAAAAAGATAAAATTTGTAGAAAAGAGTAGCAAACGCGGATAAATAGGACAAAGGTAAGTAGAAAAACCAGATGGTTCATAGTGGAACAAAAACCTATTCTATTTCAACAAAAAGAATGTCTACCGAAACTGTCAGCTCGGAAGCTCACATTTACCCCTGGAAGGACGCATAAATTGTAACATTTGAAAGTTAAATCCATGGAAAGTTGTTCGATGGCTCGATTGTTAATATTATTCTACCATGCTCTGAGGAACGACGGTGAATTAACTTCCTGGCGCACGACGTATCACACTGTTGATGACCATACAGAGTACCATTTGGTCGTTGATCGCTCATGACACAACCTGTAACTGTGGAATTGATAACCTCTTCGCTACAGGTGGCAGACGTATGTACAGTGTCTCGCTGAGGGCCAATCAATGAAATACTCTCAGTGAAGGGGTTAACAATAAAATGCTTTAATCGCATTGTTGCTTCAATTTGTTCCGATTTCAAAACTTTGCTAAGTCATTTGCAGTACAGCTGGCGATTGTCTACAAATAAACTTTCACAGCGTGAGTTCTCTCAATACATTTGAATTGATTGGCGCTAGATAAATATTCGAGGATTCGATCCGGTATCAAAGTTTTAATTCCATAGTGTTACTAATATTTATGAAGGTACCCTGATCAGAACTTCCTAATTACCATGGTTCACCTTGTTTCAACGTACGACTTACGAACCCACTATAAAATTCAGTGAAAGATTGTTTTAAAACCTAGTAAAGTACCTTTAGCTGTATATCAAAAAAATTAAAAAGTACATGCATGTATAGTAAAAGTCCTTTGTACTACACATCAAGAAAATAAAAAAGTTCATCTTTAACCCAATTCAACCAAATTCAAAAACCAAGAAATGGATCACTGTGGTCCAAATTACGAAATGTAAGGAAAAACATTTTATGACGAAGGAAAGTGGACTGAAATGGATATTGCCTATAATTCACAAGTGGATTAGATTAGATTATATGTTTGTTTGAGCCTCCCTAGCCGCCACAAAAAAGAGCGCGTCGAAAAGAGGAAGAAGGAAGTCACCATTAAGAATGGAGTTAAGGGAATGCGGAATCTATGCAGAAGGAGCATAGAAACAGTAAGTTGAGAAAGAAGTTCATGAAACAAGATAAAAGTTGATGAAGAAAGTAGTAGGTGTTGAAAAACAGGATAGCAGTGAACCAAAAATGGTAATCCTTACCATAACAAAAACATTTCATTTGAACAAAAAGAAGGCCTACCTAACTCTCAGCTCGGGCACCCACACATTTTCCCTCTCAGGTTGCTAATTCCCATAGATAGATTAGTTGTATCCCCCTGAGGGAGAATTCACAAGTGAAGACAGAAATAAAACCAAAAACATACATTCCTTAGATGATGAAAAAATTTTTCCTTAGATGATGAAAATTAAATTAAAGTTGGGTCAAGCTTTCCTAACCACATTCTGTTCTAAAAGAAAGGAAAGGAAGAAATACCATTTAGTATGGCGTTAAGAGAACAGAGAATCTATGCACAACGTGTGTTCCCACACAAAGATCTCCTACGCATAGAAACGGTATGTTAGAAAAGAAGTTTATGAAGCAAAATAAAAGTTGAAGAAATCAGAGGAACTTAAAAAAGGGCAGTAATGAAAAGATAAAAAATCGCCAATAACAAAACAAAATATTACTTATATTTCAACAAAAGGAAGGCCAATTTAATCCTCAACTTAGCTTAGGATCTCACATTTTCGCCGTTTGAGCACATATTCCAATAGGCACAATAGTAGTGTCACGTTAAGGCCATTATAGACGTGCGGAGTCTTTAACGTCAGTTGACTACAAGTGCACTAAACGCCGCCCATTTGCTCAACGCCCCGCCCACTTTTTGACTACTCGCAGCCGCGCTGTAGTCAACATCAGCGATCAAGCATGTCTTGATTCAATTGACTGCAGCTGCAAGATTGCCGGTGGTAATAATGTGGCTAGTGCTGTGCAGACATTCATGACGTGCACACAATGGCGTTCTTGAGATATGTTGTGACATTAATTGAAATGTGCGAAGATTTTTCATGTTTATGGAATACTAAACTGCAAGAATATAAAAAAACTCTAGAGATGACGCTTATCGAAAAATTTCAGACAGTCTCCCAAATTACACGGTATATATGGCTCTGAAGAAAACAGAGAAATTTTGTTCTAGAACTGATGACGTGTACAAACCAAAACTATGGTGTTGCGATCTTCTTAATTTTTTGAGAGATGATGTTATCTGCGAAACTACCGCATTTTTACCTCAGGTATGTTACATGCAACATACATCGAACAATAGTCCTGATTTGGGTAAAGTGCTTAGGGAAGTGAAACTATTTTAGGTAATTTTTCAGATCCTTTTCCTTAAATTTGTAAGTAAAGGGAGATTGCATACAAAACTTTTATTGAAAAATTTTCAATTGCAATATGTATTATACATAAATACATGTATACAAATACAAACAATATTAAATTTAGTAAATCAGGAGGTTCAATATCTGGAAATACATAAATTATTTCTAGTGTTTTATTTCGTACTGCAATCACGCACAAAGCTAGCTCTTCGCTATCATCAGATGACGACATGCTGCGTCTACGAAAGCTTGTGAGATATTGCGTTGACTGCAAGCGGTAACTACTACGTGTATAAGCATCGGCTGCAGTTGCGCACGCAGTTACTCTCATGGGCGTGGCTTCATGTGTACACCAGTAGTCAACTGACGTTAAAAACTCCGCATGTCTATAATGGCCTTTAGGGGTACTGACGCAAGATATAATGCAGCCAAAGTGACAAAATCGAAACTAATTATACCGGGAAAATTGACTTGATGATTACTCTGAAAAAATGTCCAACTAACACAAGCAAAAAAAGACCTCGAACATAAACATTACTGAGAGCAGGTCTCGATTGTCGGACGAAAATAACACAAAATAACTTTACCAGCACAACTCGTTTAGTTGAAGGTAAAAAGTTGGCAGCGAATGTTTTCAAAGCTGCAGTCTCAATCATCAGTAAGCCAGAACAAAATTCGGCCGTTTTATGTCAGCGAAAACAATCTCATTAACAGCATTGTTAATGCCTTTATTAACAGCAGTTTCACGTACCCTGAAACTAAGCAATTTAAAACTCCAATTTTTCCGAGGCAGATACCTAAAATAAACTTAACTGGAAAGAAAAGCTACTTGTGAAAGAAATTTACGCACACCTGTTGTTTTTCCTAACGATAAATGAGACGAAAGTTTCATTTAAATGCGTACACGCACAGGCCCGCTGTTACTAACGTCAACACATGGACATGGACACATTTCTTTGACAACAGTTCGCGTGAAATTGTAGAAATGACACTAAACTTTATGCCACTCTAATCAGTTTTGAAGAAGGTTCGTGAGTGAAAACGAGTAGCGATTTTAAAACCCAGAGGTCACATCCAACTTGTGTGCTCTATTCCAGAAACACGCGAACGTTGTTTCACCGGAGCAAAGGCGCCTCATCTCCACAAAACCCAGAGGTCACATCGAACTTGTGCGCTCTATTCCAGAAACACGCAAACGTTGTTTCACCGGAGCTAAGGCGCCTCATCTCCACAAAACCAAGAGGTCACATCGAACTTGTGTGCTCTATTCCAGAAACACGCAAACGTTGTTTTACCGGAGCTAAGGCGTCTCATCTCCACAAAACCCAGAGGTCACATCCAACTTGTGTGCTCTATTCCAGAAACACGCGAACGTTGTTGTACCGGAGCTAAGGCACCTCATCTCCACAAAAGAGCCCATTCATGCCACGGAAACAATCCAGCCTCACAATCACAGTTCGGGTCTTGCTTGTGAAAAACAAAGCTCAGGAACCAACCGGAGTGTGTCTAATAAGTACACTCAGCAATTTCACGAAAGGGGAAAAAATGAGCTAAACGTACTCGTTTCAAGAACTAGGGCGCCTACGAATAACTATTTAAAACGAATGGAAGCCACAACCGCATCGTCTGACTTCAGGAGAATTTGACGTTCAAGTTAACAGAACAGGTTTTCCCCTCAGAATCAAGGCCTCGAATACGAGGTAAAAAACATATGAGACCTGAAAGCGACAGAATTATTGAGCGTTGAAGAGCACGCCGTGTGCCAGCACGCATTGTGCCACCAACACCCCAGGGAAATTCTCCACTCTTGTATAGCGTACAGCCGTCAACACAGCAATGAAATATTCAGCTTCGGTAGAAGCAGAGAAATATTTTCAAATATAGTACTTCCCCACAGAATAAACCGAGCGAGTAGTGCCGCTTTCTAAACAGTCCAAAATGTCGCGTTGGAATGTAAACATGCATTAAAACTCGTAATACACCTGAACAGAGACAAAACTTGATGCGTTACGACTGTTCATCTCTTCCGGACTGCTCGCATCAAAACCAATAGCAGACTCGCATAGCACACCAGCTCCATTCAAAGGAAACAAGAAGCTCCCGTTTAGCACGCTATTTTGTCACTCTCAAGTTCGCGTTAGGAATGCGTTTTCAAGAGCCGAGCGGCTGAACGCAGACAACACAAATGCAAGGCGACAGAAAGAAGACGTCTCAAGTCAACACTACTGAACATAAAGAAGATGAAAGAAAAGAGCTGTCAGAGACGCCATTACTCATCTGCTGTTTCCCGGGCGCAATTTTCTAAGCAAAACTTGTGAAGCAAAACTAAGTCGGCAACAAAAGTTGTGATTAGCGCCAGAGCACAGTCAGGCGAGGTCGTCTCGGTGAGGCAGATCAGACTTCGGCGGTCCGAGCGATTGCAGTTGAAACAAACATGTATTTACTTTCATTCATTGCTTGGAGGACAAGAACAAATGATAATCAGGAAATAAACATTGAACAATAATGAGACAGAAAATGCAAAACAACGTTAACCGTTTCACTGGCATACGGTTTGACATGTGAACTGATGTGCAGGTTTTAATTTAGAATAATTTGATTACAGGTTCATCGCCTGCAAATGATTAATGATATCTTCGGCCATAATGTTCAGAAGTTTGAAAATAAATTTCGTGTAACGAATTACCTCGAAAATATCTTACAGGAACAACATAGAACGCGTCCATAATGAAATCATTACTACTATCACTGCTGACAATTGAAGTGCACAAAAAGCATAAAATTATGATGAATAATGTCGACCGACCTGCAGGCAACCGGATTATAACTCGCAAGAAATTTATGTTTGTTCAAAATTTTAGACATTCGAATTTCGACACCTACTCAATACACTCATAGTCAGAACGTAAATTTGTATGGTCACACAATACTTAGCATATATTTTTGTTCTTCTTGTGAGTCAATGTTGAAACAAACATCAAACATGAGTCTTTCTTGCAACCCATCTTTGTAGGCCTGCGAAGCGATTTTTTCAATTTCTTAGCCAGTTTCAAAATAAGCTGAGCTCAAACTTTAATCAACAGAGGCTTCAAGACAAGCTCAACTTTCAAAAATTTGCATTGCGAATTTAAATATTCCCACAGCTTTCTTATGATGGATGGCTTTCACTTAGACATGGCCAATTCATAAATTTCAAAACATCTCAAAGAAAAAATGAGCTTCGAAACATGAAGTGTGATTGCATGGTAAATAATTGTTTTCTTCTTCTAAGGACAAGTTTCGTTGCTTCGTGCATGCATCACGCGAAATAATATCATAATTTTTGCATCTTAAACTTTATTTGCAGAAGTCCTTCCCTCAAAAATCTCATAACTTTTTCCAGTACAAATAAGAGAGCTTATCTAACTAAATTTTTAAGGCCTTCATGGACACAGCGAATGAAACTTCATCCAGCGCAACAACTGAAAACCCGTCTGTCTTCATAACAAATCTTTGAAGCCATGCCTTCTCCTTTCAGCAGTGCACTGTTTCGGTACATTATGGTACGTTACGCTTTGCGTATTCAAAGGCAGAAATACGATTTTGAAATCGTATTTCAAACAAATATTCCTGAGCAGAACGGATATCATCAACCCCAGGAGTTCACTTCCTTCCATTCAGACACAAACTAGGCCGTGCGTGCTGTTCCTAACGAACCATCCTGCTGCCGCCGCTGCTGTTACAAAGAGAAGGGTGAACATTCATTCAATTTGAAGCTGCAGAAAAAAATTTAGCATTTAGATCAAAAAGTAAATGGAATTTTAAGAACAAAAACCGTAGAGTTACGACAATTGATATTCATGTCCATAACACCGTATTGGACAACGTCGAGAACAATATGACATGTAGGATGCGAACGATATTCTCGTACCAATTTTAAACATGAATTTAAATACCAAGAAAATTTCTTCTCCTTTAGGCGAAGGATAAACGTGAAGAAATATCTGATCAACATTCATATCATAATTAATAAATTAATAATTTTTTACCATATTCCATAAAATGAGTGATGAAAACGGCACCATTAATACCGTCTCGAGCGGGTAAAACGAAATCAGCAATTGTCGAGTTGCCGAAGGCCACAAAACGACTTACCTCACTCTGCGTTCGGTTCGACGAACCTGAAACTCTCAATGAACCTCAACCTGAAACTCTTCCCGCTCCCGCAAACCCCAAGAACAACAACGCAAGGCCTAAATGAAACACAAAGAGATCAATGCTGAAGTTAGCTACAGGAACGAACGTTAGTAAAAAAATGATGAACAGCGCAAAAAAAACTGAATTTGTCTCGCGTTACAGAGCTCTAAAAAGCAAAACAAATGGCTAGAGAAAAGGTCCTGAACAAGATCTAGAAGAGCACGCTCACATTCGACATCTTGTTTTCAGATGAGAAACTTTTCGCCCTTGAAGCAAAGTTCAACTGCCCAAATGTCAAAGGGCTGAAAAATTCGTTTCCAGACACCCCATATTCTTAAGAACACTGTTCAGATATCAGAAGTTTCCCTCGACCATGATGGACTGTCATCTTCATGATATGGAAGTTCACTTCAATTTTTGTTCAATAAGACACGAAAACAAATTTTTAAAATCGAAGAAATTGTGACTCATGGTATTGAGGATGCTTAGCTACGAAACATTTCAAACACGAGCCGTTCATTCTTCAGGAAGACAACGCAGGGTCTCACACATCGAAAAGGAAGCAACAGTGTTGTAGTACCGCAACTTCGAAGTTCTGAAACAAGAACCGATAGTAGTTTTCATTACCTCATCTCAAACCAACAAATCATTCTGTTTGGTCCTCAAAAGCGCATAGGAGATGGAGATATGAAAGAAAGGAAATAAAATAAAGCAAGAGATAGCGAGAAAAGCGTGAAAACTGGAAGAAGCATAAGTGGACTCGAAAGATAGAAGTCCGATACGCATATTTATGGCTGAGGTAATCCAGCATCATCCATCGGGGGCACCAGTACTCATGCCATAGGATAGACAAATCTAAATGACTTAATCATATTGCCTATCCAACGCTCCCTCATTGATTTTGACTTCGATTGAGAAATCTTATAAACATTTCTTTACTAATTTGAATTTGCCTATTGCTCGATCTAATAGCGTCGAATATTTACGAATGTTAATGATGTCAACCTCGCAAAGTAATAAAAAGCATTGAATAATTTCTCATCTCGCGACGCTAAGAAATTACACGTGCATGACTTTTAATACAAACCAAATGAATAAAGCGATCGCACGTCTAAATTTAGCGACCTAGAATTTCCTCAACATTCTTTGCCGATGAGCAACACATAAAGTCTATCAAAACAAACACATTTCTATGGCTAACATTCTCTAAATCTTATCCTGGAAAAGCCAGCACCCAATGAAATTAACACATAAAAACAAGATAGTTAAAATAGATTGCACACGCTGTCTGTGGTAACCAGATACGTAAATGCGAGGGTGGCTTTGCGTCCATGAGAAACGGCGAGTTAAAATTCTGCGCAAAGCACGACCTGAAGTGAGCTGATGGAGGATAAGACGCATCTGCTTTTGATGCCATTGTGTCTGTTTGAGGCCCAAACACGAAAAGGCAGCAGTGCATTGTGGGCGCCTCGCAGCCGCTACAAGGCCAAGTTGGCGCAACAAAAGAAAGTGGCCACAAAGGCGCCTAAAACTCAGCGTACTACCAGCGCCGCATCTCATCTCCACGCGCATATAAGAACGCTCACAATAGAAAGCATACTTCACCTGAGAATTGTGTTTCGTTTGCCTCATTCGAAAACCGAGAAGCATCGTCTTCTATCATTTAAATCACAATATAAACGCAACGAATTTACATCAACATGTAAATCTGATCTACTTACAATACTTATTCAAGGTATGCCAAAGTAAGCGTACTTCTTAAAAGCGATGTAAGCAAATGAGTCACTAAACTGACTTTCCAAATTGCAGTCAAAAAGAATTAAAGTTACATTTCATCTAGTGTCTGGTACTGGAACACGTCAATTGAAATTTAAATCCAAAGTCTACTCAAACCTATCGATTGGTGCCCCCACACGAAGCAACGTATACACTGTAGTGAGTGAGGAACGTTCTATTTTGCGCTAATGAGCACAACGTACCGTTCAATTTTTTAAGCAAAGCACATCTTAAACTTTTGCCCCTCACTCAGCCTTGCGCCTGAAGTTACATAAGGCGCTTAAGGAAGCTTCTCGAAAAGTCCATTCATTAAATAAGAACACTGGAAATAATTATTTAATATTTTACATACCTCGAATATCATACAAGCGCGTACATACTTCTTCTTCTCTATTATTAACATAATCAAACATTTACCCTCTGTTGATTTACTACGAAACTAAAACAAAAACTTGAACAAATTGAAAAGCCATAACACTCCCTAAATGAGCAAAACAATTGTCTTTATCCATGCTCTTTTTCAGTAAAGCAAATATAGTTTAGTTCATGGTTTCAATAAGGGAGATGAAGGGTGAAATACGGTGAATAGATGGAAAGCACCGATAAAGCGATATGAGTGACAACTATGAAGTTCTGGCGCCTAATTAAAAAAAATGCTCTAAGAAAAATGCACATATTATTCAAGTGAGCTATTCAAACCGTAAATCGAAGTCAGAACACTGATTTTTGAAATTGTATCACTCGCATTTCAAAAATGAAAATACGACAACATTGGACTTTTCAAAATGAATTCTCCTGCCTATGACGCTACTTGAATTTTCGAAATGCAAATGCGCACACACATCACTGAGTACAGCTTGTGGCTCCACGCAGGCAGACTACTTCAGCAGGACCAAAATCTAACATCTCATGAATTTGTAGTAAAATAGACACAATGCGCCAGTTTAGAAACGCTATTTACTTATCCTTCAACACAAGCTTCAGGTATAAAAGTTACAGTTTCCTTCTCGGATTAGAGGCACAAAAATAGCTAATTTTCCTTAAAACTTAATTTTAACGCTAGTAAGACTCTTCAGGTGGGCGCAAAGTTTCTGCCTAAAAACCCCACTCGTAATTAAGAATCTTCTTCTTTTACTGAACACGGAAATTTTTGCTGAGCCAAAGAAGAAACACGGCTCCATGCAGAGAAAAGACGAGAGGCTTCCCAAGTCAGTCAGCTCCAGAAAATGCAACAAGCAACTTGAAAAATTCAAGTGAATTAGCGCATCCTCGGAAAAACAGACAGAAATCCGCAAGCAACAGAATTATGAATAGCCACCAAAGTACTCCTCTTGATTTAGAAAAAAGATTGATGAACTAAAATATCATTAAAATGGTTAGGCTCAGATGTTACAGACGTGCAAAACAGTTCCGATAAACACACACTCTTTGAGGGAAGCTCAGGAATCTTACAGATAACGCCGACACTAACGCTGTGCAGCTACCACCTTGAAGTCCGCTTCTTGAAGAAAAGTTGATGGACTGCTAAAAATAATGATGAACAAATAATCCGAACGCTTCAATTCATATACTAGTACATAATTATCTTGAAAGAATGATTGGGAGCTAAAATTTCACTGAGCAAAAAGTTCTTAGCTAATTAATAAACATTTTGAACATGTCATCAATATCACCGAGTTAAAATTTTATATCACCGTATGATCCCAGCAATAGATGTGAGGTCTCACTGTGACTAAATTTTTCTGTTTACAAGACTCAGAGGAAATATATGTGAGATACGCCATTGCTTTGAAGAAAAGAAAAAGAAAAGTGTAAAAATTTGAGCACGTAAACTATACTCGTGTTGAAGAAGTAGTCGACAGGCATCAAAAACACAAAAATGAGACTGCTCAACGTTCGGAACTAACTTTCACAATCAGTGTTACAGGCAATCCCCTCGCAGGTCTTGAAGAAGCGTCTGAAAACAGAACCTTAGGAGCGATGAAGGACGGGCTCTACCCAAAGAGACTCCTGAAACGTCTGACCGAAGAACTACGACATACAGTAGTAGATCATTTCTAGTACTTAGAAAGATGTTTTACGAAGCAAGAAATGTTAAGAGAGAAGACCCTGATATTTTGAAGCCACGCACGCGAACCTGGCGTTATTCCAGCTGACAGGCTTCCCTCCAGAATTGACGATCCGATCGACAATATTGCTCGAACGGCAGAACACGATGTTCCTGCAAGTTATGTGAAAGCAGCCCTGTAGCCAGCCAGGATAATGCGGAACCTAATAGTCAAGAAAACACTGGAAAAAAGCTCACATACAGGAAATCCAAAATAAATTTGAAACAGGCCGATTACGTGAACAACACAGTGAACTCCAGCGCATGACAAGTGATGCCTGGCAAGGCAACACAATATATTCTAAACACTGAAATTTTACGTTAATGGGCTTTCAAGATATTTTAAAAACCAATGATGAGTTACCATCTTACCATCTTTAATGGAAATAAACTGTTTTTCTTTTCTTTTTTCTTTCAAGAGAAAATAAAATATATCTACGGAGGTGCACATTGACATTTTCGCAACGGTGTAAATTGGACTTGACGACACTCGAGTAAAGGGCAAACTCAAGTGGCAATAAATAGCATGTGTTACGTAAGCAATCAAGGGTACAAGCGCAGCGCAAACGGCATTGCTATTCTTCTGACTCAAACGTGCTACTTTGACAATAAATTTTGTTTGTTCACGAGTCAGATACGAGTTAATTGAATGAAATGCAATCCACCTTATTGACCACGACAAGGCTTTCAGCGGCCAGAAATACGATTAACTACACAGAAATCCTTCTGAAAACAACAGGCAACCTTGGTGTAGCAGTCATTCAAGCATGCAATGTGATTAATTAAATTTTGAGTTGATGTTGAGCCAATTATTAATCAAGCCTTTAACGCCAGCATTTTTGTACTCATATCGCCTTCATCACAACCACCGTCATTAGACTGGCGCTGCCACCAGGTCGTCTCCGATACTAAAATGAGGAAGAAACCGCCACCCGGCAGTGAACTTCAAAGAACACATTAGGGAACAAATTTAGCCACAAATACAATATATTACGGCTACTTTCGAAAGAGGACCGCGTAGTCCTCTGGGGCGTTAAAGGGTTATCGCAGGATGGATTTACAAGAAAGAGTACATGTAAGCACCAATGTGCTTTTTTAAAGGAAAATTTCATACGACTTTTTACGTCTTGAACGAAAAAAGTATCATCACGATTTTGGCGCTCCATCCAGAAAAGTTTTTGTGAAGCTTGGTCTGCACGCATTGCTTCCACTCTTCAAAGCATGTCAGCTTCATTTGCTGAAAGGTTTGAGTTAACATCAATTACTCGAAATTCCTCACGACTTCAATTTTTTTCCTCTGAAGAAGGAGGGGGCTTTATAGTCAAGAAAGTCAGATCCGCAAGGATCAAAATCTGAAAATTGAAAAAAATTATAAAAATCTTTAGACTTTTAGGTCATGGTCACAAATTGTTGCACGAGCTACATGAGATGTTTCCTAAATATGACAACCAAATTCAACGGATCCATGTACCGTCATCTTCACAACAAACTCCGCCGAACTTAATGGAGGTATCAAGATGTTCACTTAGTAAGTCCTACTAGACGTCTCAATTAACCCGTCCGAAAAGTTTATGCACATTCTTCGCTCAATTTCCAACGTCGTACCGAATGCGATGACGAAGACGGCTTCAAGTATCAGGTTTCGTAGGAGTAAACAAGGCGAGCTGCTGGCTAGGCTATCGATAATTGCGGTAAGAGTGCATTAGCGTTCAAAGTCTCACCGCACAAGATGCTTCATCATTAACTGCTTCGCTATGAACTTTTTTACTTTTTTACTTCAGTCCGGAAACCCTGTAACCAAAATACAAACATTACAGACCAGACAGAAATATGATTCTATTTTGGGTTGAACTTTCTCAATACTCAATAGTGAAAAGGCATGGGCAGCTCAGGAGCTGGTTGATTTTTTTGTAGAAAGTGATTGTTATTTTCAGAAAATTAGTAAGAGCGCTGATCAGTCAATGCTGAACAAAATAGCAGTGAAAATATAATTGCGCTAGCTTATTCGGAATGTCAGTTTTAGGATATTTCACGTGTAAATATCACGTCTAGTAACCCCGCAGAGACTTGATCTAATTATGTGAAAAGAAATATTAATTACAAGATTAACTCATATGAAGTTAATGTGTCCAAGGCAACTAAACCTTTACACAAATGCTTTTGTTTCCAACGTAAAACATGAAATGTAATTTACAAAATAAAATTCATTCATTCGCTCTGGTCTCCTTATACTCAATACTAGCCTTCATACGCAATCCTTGAGTAAGAAGAGAAAATGACACCAGCGCGCTACTAGAACAGTAACAAAAACCATATGTGGATAGTCACATAGACAAAAAAAGCAAGAACAAAATTTTGCAGAAAATTCAAAGTAATTGACGACAGATGAGGATGTCATGTTAAAGCTGCACTAACCAGCAATGCTGTATCACATTTGCGTTTTTCAGTAGCGCACTGAGCAGCGAGCGCAAATGAAATTCGCAATATTTGCGTTCATTTTGCAGCTGCTGAGCGCCCCCGTACCTTCAGATAATCTTAATGGTTCCCTTGCATATGCGCAGCATGCGGAAAGGCTCATAACTTCCCTAATGAAACGCTGAAAGAATAATCCACGCTGCGGAAAAACTGCTTCGTCAAAAGAGTACAATACTTCAAGCACCAAACCAACGGTAACAGTTAAGCTCATATGAGTAGCAAAATTAAGTACACAGAAAGTAGGGAGACAATGGACGAACAATTTCAGCTGCAAGCTGCTGCTTCTTCCACAGACACGCCTGAGCCACTTTATTAAGCGCTCCAATTCAATTTCAAGTTGCCCAAATGGTGCTGCGAGAGATGCATGCACATACATTCGGGCTTTGAATGATTCGCGCCAACTTAAGAGGATTGAGTGGAGCGCGAGGCTAATTAAATTTGGAGTAAATGGTGCTCGAGTTGCCGTAGTTTAGATTGCACGCACTCGCTGTTCGTCAGAAAGAGTTTTATAACAAACTGCGTCTGGTGTGCCTGAGTAAGGGGGAATCGTCGGGAATACCCGAGCCCCGGTCGCAGCCTTAGGCGAGTCTCTTTTGAATCTCAACTAACCTTAAGGTTTCAAAGACATCACACGCAACTCGTCTCAAAAGCAGTGACTGACGAGCGAGTCTCATACATGTAATCTTCAGGAAAATGCGTCCGAGGAAATGTTAAATGAATCAAGGTCAGATAACGTGAGGGCAAGAGGCAAGATCTGGTAGAATCGCGCCCACTCCGTAACATGTCAAACACGAAATAAATTTTATTTGCCACCGAGTAACACTCTCAATCGTATGAATTTCCAGATACTCGCGTCTCTAATGTACCTTAACGACAGAAATAGCGAATTTTTCGAGTGGCAGCGAACTGAGTGTACACTAAAGACAAAAATCTGGCAAAAATCTAGCCAATAAAACTAAATTCAACGTTAAAAACTCGTCTAAGAAACCTTCACGCAGAGAAAATATGAAAGCAATGTATTTTCAGATTGAACAAACGTTATTTCCTCAAGTAAATTGAGCTAAATATTTGTGGTAAAGAACACAACTTCAGACAAGCGCTGATCAGGCTGACGCTGACCACACGCTTTCGCAGCAATTTCAATTACATAACTTGAATTTTGAGACAACCAAAGTTTTATTCCACGTGCTGATAAACACATGAGAACTTGAACAATAGCCAATTTTAAGTGTTTACACGACACTACTTGGTACAATACTTTCTTTTAATGGAAAAAATTATTATTTGACAATATTAGAAGTTTGTTTAAGCCTTCCTAACCACAACTAAGATGTTCATGAGAGAAGAAGGCATCATTTAGTATGGACTCGAGGGAACAAGAAATCTATGCACAGTTGGGGTGTTCCCGCACCCCCTGCATAGAAACAAGATCAGCGAACCGAAAAAAGAGAGTCTGTAACAAAACAAAAAGCCTGTTGTCTTAAAAAGGCAAGGCCTACCAACCTCTAGTTTGGGACCTCGCATCTTCCCCCTAAGGGAAGGAATTTAATTAAATTTGAATTAAAATTCACTGAAAGAACTGCAATCTATTTTAGCTTGAATGACAATATGCAAGCTGAGAATTTAACAACAAACAAAAACAATCGTGTGCAATGCGAACGTAAAAAAGAATCAACACAATAAATGTTCTCAAAAAGGAAATATTATCAGCCAACAGAGAGTGACCAAATGAGCTTTTTGCTGAAGTGTGGATACTTCAGAATCTCAGTGATAATAAAAACCTCATCCCCCCAAGATTAGATTACATTATCAGTTAGTTTAACCAACAAAGGCGATCCAAATAGAGTAAAGAGGAAGGCACCATATAGTATGAAGTTACGGGAACTCGGAATCTATGCGGAAAGGGCATAGAAACAGTAAATTGAGAAAAAAGATTATGAAAGATCAAGGTTGAAGAAGAAAGTAGTAGGTGCTGAAAAACAGGACAGCAGTGAACCGAAAAAAGTGGTCCTTAAAATAACAAATAATATTTCATTTCAACAAAATGAGGCCTACCTAACTCTGAGCTCGGGCCCTCACACATTTTCCACCTGGAAGTGCTAATTTCCACAGATAAATAGCTGTATCCTCCTGAGGGATATCCCACAAGCAGAGCTCGCCCAACAACAAAAGTGCGATCATCATCGGAAAATTTACACCGAACACTCAGAAATGAGATGAAAATCAACACCTTGAATTCAACTGTTGCAAGTCAATAAAATAATGTAACATTTGGCGGGAAACCATTCTCGCTGGGGTGGTGAGAGATGAAGAATTGCAGGCAATGAATTGAAGCTTTTCGTCGCAGCGGCCAATATCCTCTTAGCGAGCGAGAATCTAATCAGAATTCATAAAGAATTTTTCCCTATCCCATTTTATTGGTGAACGCTTGCAATGATACCACACCGCCCGAATCTGCACGGGCGACAGACCTCCAGCGAGAGACTCAACTCGGCGGGAGGCGATCGCTTTCGCACGGAAAACGACAGTCGGCGCCGACCGACTTCAAAGTGAAACAAAATATTCCAACGTTACAAGAGGGGCTTGTGTTGCTTGTGTGACGGTAAATTTAGAGCCGTGTTATGGCTCAGTTAAAGCGTGAGTGAACTTTTTACAAAATTAACCATGCCATCTATTTCGTTCTCCTACTCGAACAAACCGCATCTCAATTAACTCAAGTTAGAAGCGAGTCTGCCAAGCGAAATTGCGGCCGGTTTAAAACTAATTCACCAACTTGTTCAAAACAAGCGAAAATATGCGAACGACACCACACGTGCTGAAATACTCAAGTGACTTTAAAAGGTTATCCGAAGCAGTCGATGGTCAATCGGCCTGTAAATCATCATTAAAAACTTTCGAACAAATTCAAAGCTATTGATGAAGTGTAGTAGGCGGAATGGCGGCGAGCCACTGGGCGTAGGAGGTATGATAGCGAACTAACGGGTATAAAGCTGAAATAGACCGACTTTGAATGTGCAACACCTAGAGCGTCTATTGGTACAAAGCTTATTTGTTGTACTAAAGTATTACTAAAAGACAAGTGGGCGAGGGTAAAACTTTGGTAAAACTCGAATGATAAGTTCATGACACACACGTGCTCGGAATATTCTCTGATGACCCTGATTCTTACAAATCGACAATAAATAACGATGAAATTAAAAACATCGGAGGAAGCAATGAAGAAGCCTTAGCACAGCGCACACACAATCATTGGAAACTCAAAAGAGAAATTTGGCTCGTCAATGGAATTTTAAGTTACAGCTCATACTCTGAAACAGAAAATATTACCAACTATTATAATAGACACGCGAAGACAAATCGTGGTCTAATATAAGATGTGCTCAGCATTGGGTTTTGACAAACACAAGAGGGTAAAAGATTTATGAAATGCGATTGCTGTGATGCAAATGGCGCCTGCAAGACAACTGGCGGCGATTCGACACCGACAATGTTGCATGAGGCCGAGCAGCACACGCGGCCACACAAGTTCAGAAGCTAACATCTCTATGCAAAGCAGGGCATTTATAAAGCAGACGGGCCGCACGAGAGCTTGTTAGCCAACTTTGAGGAGCATCAAGCAGCTCTTCAATCGCCCGCTGCTAAGGACACCCGGCCCATTTGTTGTCACCCACAGCGAGCGCCAAGTGTTCTGCTTTATGTTTTTAGGAAGGTTCCCGGCAGCTGCAAAACAGGAGCTCACTTTACAGGGCTCTTCACGCAAGAGACACTAAACCCTCGTCTTGCTGCTTCAAGCTCCAAAGATATCAACAAATACAGTTTCCTTTGATGGCAGCATTACAAAACAAATGGAGTAAAACTTTCCGACGGCATTGCGGAATTTCAGAAACGGATTACCGGTTAAGTTTAGTCGGTCTTAGAACATAAATTATAATTACAGTATAAGTTTTTGTTGCTGTACCGCGACGCATCGACCATCAAAGTCGAGTGGCATCGAATATCTCTTGTCTCTCGTTAAACTACTCGTATATTTGAATGATTCTTACTCGCAAACCTACCAGTTAAGACTGCCAGGAAATTATGGTCTCAGAGCTTAAACAAACGCCGTAGAATCCTAACGCTCAGTTTTAGAGCCCTTCTACTAGAATAATTTCTGAGCACAACTACAAATTATACCATCAGTTGGACATTCAAGCTTGTACTCCTCTTCCTGATAATAACCATAAGAAGCGATTAATTCGAGAAGCACAACTCGGGCGCATAACATGATTCTCAAAAAGCGGACACAGCCGCTATAACCGGCGAAAACAAACTAAGAAAGGAATAAAAGAGATAACACTAGTATAATACATTGTACTGTGGTACTTACTAAATCCTTCACAAACGAAAGAACCGCGTAAACACAAAAGCTGAAGGTATAACTGCTAAGTGAGCCCACAGTTGAAAAAAAGTATTGTTAATTTTACCCGGAATAGTTATAGAGTTACTTTTAAATTAAACCTTAGGAGGCTTAAACCCACGACGGCAGGCACTACATGGAGACTGCCCTTGATCACCTCAGAGTTGAGGCCACGTTCACTACGAATCTCCTTAAAAACAAAGTTAAATAAAATAAAAATAAAGTCCCCACGATACGGTGACGAGCAATCCTATTCGGCGCAGCCTCCTAGGAGGATAACAGTTTCATTTGAGCCTCGCATTTCAGTTCTCAGGCAACATCAGCACTGAGGAACATGTTAGAGATCACACAGCAAGAACAGTCTGGACATTGGATTTTTAATTAATGGAGAATAAAAAATGACTCGCTACCTACAAATAAAATGTTCAAAGCCTTTATCAAAATATCACCAATATTATTCCATTGCAAAAAAAAACACTGCATAACTTCAATGAAGTTTATGATCCACTAATTAAACATACTGACACATCAAAACAATAATTCGATGCAAGAATCTAGAATACAAAAACTCTTGGCCGATTTTGACATTCATGCAGTGTATTTTCCTTTGTATTTAAAATGAATTGTTTTTCGAGCAGATGCTCAAAAATTTTCCACGAACTCGTCAGTCAACCTGTATCAACTAGAAAACAAAAGTGTAGTAGGCAAAGAAAAGACGAGTACAGTGCCACAAACGATAAAAGCCGAATTTTTTCGCAAATTAGAACAATTTTCTAGAGAGGACATTTTTGAGTTTCAACAGTGTGGTAACACTCGTTGACATTCGCTAGTTCAAGTTACAAACTTTATCAAGATCACCACGATATTAGTTACAAAGTATTGCACTTTGAACTTTATCACCACGATATTAGTTACAAAGTATTGCACGGAGCGCGTTCAAGATCTTAGAGATGTCGAGAAGGCTTCCATTATCAAGGAACCTGCTTAAGGTACTACTGCGGCTAAGCCTTGGCCTGCATGAAACATAACATGCAGTGCGTTTTATACACTTGACAAGACCATGGCAGAGCAACCTCGAATAGCCCTGATGTATGTATGGTTCAAACGAGAGATTGGAAGTCAGTCACATCCCGGCTTCGTCACCATCAAGTAGGTGATGTGTTGGTGTTGTTTAGAGCTGAGATTGTAAATGATAAACTTCCCGGTCCTATTATAGTTCGTGGATACTCATAAATTAACTGCAAATTTTTTAATAAAGCTATATTCTTCTTTGACTTGATAGTAAACATTGTTGCTTCCAAAAAGAAGGTGATCATGTCCCTTCGCTCTGTTACAGGACAACTAACACATATTTCGCATAGCTAAAATTCAATTAAAAAAACAATAAAATATGAAAGAAATAAAAAATGATAATAAAATTAAAAGGCTACCAAATAATCTAAATCTGACCCTATTGAAAATGATGTCATTTAAAGAGACATCTGAGCCGCTGAAAACCTTTTTCCATCGAAGCAAGAATTGTAGAATGCAATTCACGGCACATCAAGATCTGCTGATGCTGCTTCAGTTAAAAATTACAAAATTCAGGGAAGTATCGTCATTTTGAAATCTTCAAATGCAATCGTCATGTGTTATTAAAAAGTAATACCTGTTTAATTATATTTTTCAATATAATGCTTTATTGAAAAGTTCTTTAAAATTCATTACGATGTAAAAATTAATTTTGATCGTTTTCATGTTATTTTTATTTTTCAAACTAAAATCATGCTTCATTATATATGAGACTATTAACCGTGAGGCAATAGATAACTGGGAATATATAAAAAACAGTTTTGCGGTGACTATTGAATAATAATTTGTGAATGATCTAATAAGCGATTTTGTAACCTCGATTAACTCTTAATAACTTACTTCATTTGGATAAATAATTTAAATCCATATATACTCGTAATAACTGTATATATCAAGTAAATATTGGATCGGACAATTTTCACGTCTCGCACTGCATTAACTTGCTGCAGGAAAAACTACATGAATGACTGTTCTTAAGTCGCCATTACATGCAATTAACAATTACGGTGCTAAGTCGATGGACTTGGGAGTATGTCACGGATAAAATTCGTAAAACTGATGTTCATAACAATAACGAGGAATTTGATTTTTGTCTAACCCCCATTACTCTACAGACACGGATACGCACAAGTTTATCATCTGATCATCAATACGCAAACAATTCTAAAAACTGTAACTCTGGTACTGCTAAATTCTAGAAACACAGCCATCTAGTCTACAGAAGAGCCATGTACAACCATACTAAACATTAACAACTATGAACACTAAAACTGGGGAGAAAAAACAAATACATCGCAATCCCAATAACATTCCTAAAAAAACAGTCGCGTGTGATACATTGTAAAGAAAATGATTGGCTTCATAAGTGTTATCAACTATTTCCAGTTAGTTTTTGCAGAAATTCAGTAACTTCAGTAATTCGCCATGGTTTGACTTACGCCATTCAACTGGCTAAATAACCTCCATCGCTGTGCTCCCAAGAGTCTCATACTTCAATTGACCCAGCAAATAAATGCAAAACAGCAGCCTCTAACTTACGCGCGCTGTTTGCTCCACTGTAACGATATTCTTACTCGGATGCAGTAAATCTTTGAAATCTTTAGATCACCTTAAAGAACCTCAAGCACGAAATGATTCACGAGTGAAACTTGAAGGCAAACTCAGCTGGCCGCGGGCACGGCGTAATAGCTCGACATTCATCGCTGGGGCAGAAAAGATTCGTGAGCGCAGCTTTAGCAGCAGACAAAAGAGGATTGAGAAGACGTTAGGGGTTAGGAGAAGGGATCAAGAAAGTGAGCTGCAGCTGGTGCCATGAATCAGAAGTAGCGGCCCACGTGAGGTGTCAGGTGCTACTTCCAGGCCCGGTGATGCATGGCCGCCACACACCAACTCCTTCCATTCAGGGTTATGGCGCAAAGTGTTTAATTTCACTCAAAAAAAATTGAATGGGTTGCAAAATTAAACAGCAATACATATCAGGTAATGTGAAACGCTCAAAATTGAAAACATTTTCTGCTTGGAACAATTTTTTAAAAACTATCGCACATGAATGTTAGCTACCGTAGAAGAACTTCTTTTCTGATGGCGCATGATAAACTAAGGTAACTAAACATATACAGTAGATTCTTCTCAAAACCTTAACGGGCATGCAGTGTGGATGAACTTGTATAAAAGTAACTCTAATGCCCAGATTCGCAGCATATTTATCTAAGTGGTAGGTTTTCTAGCAAAAAAAAACTCATTTTGAATGAATGCATTTTTCCCTCCTTTGATGAGCGTCACATGAGAAAAGCAGGCACATCGAATTATTTTGATTAGCTCCCGTTGTTGCTAGCGAGCACGCGTCTTAAAAGTCCACGACTGCTGCAACGAAATCTTCACATAAGAATGTTAAAATGACTTGAAAAAATAACTTAATTCCTACAAAACAATAAAATGTTCGAAGCAAGCTCGAAACAACACAATCAATTTGCATAAATTTGACACATCAGCAGATCGCTTGAATGAACTCGGTGCCGAGATGGTGGCGCGTCGACCTGAAGCGTTAATTATCTTCTTCCGTGACTTGTTTCGCAAGTGGAAACTGAGTTAGTGAACATTTTCCTACAGCGCGCATTAAAGACCTGACTCACAAAATCCAAGGTTGACATCATTTGGAACCTAAAAAATATTCCGTCAAGAAAATTACTCTCTTTGATGGCGAAAAATGCTAGCACGAGTAAAGTTAGCGAACTAAGGATGAGCTACGGTGCTCACTTCAAAGAAAATTCTCCGTAACTAGCAAGCGTTATAAAAGCAAGTGAAAAAAACAAAAAGTCGGAAGAAGAGGTCATAACATTATAATTCGAGCGACTTGACGGACCCTTCAATCATGGAGGGCAAACTTGAGCAAAAACTTTTGTCAGTAACCGTTGGATGAATCTTTTAGTCGACAGAATTCCGTCACAGTAAGTTAGAGGAGATGTCCGACAGTGATGGAAATCTCTGATATAAAAAGTTTTGTGATTTTATGAGATTTACTGCTAAGGCAAATAACTGTGATGAAATAGGGTCAGGAGCTGTCCAATTGAAAGGAGAGGTCTTCCCATACTTCACATAAAGTACGGTTGTTCACTATCCTGTCATTGCATTGAACAGAAAACGCAAGATAAAATTGTGAGATGGTTGTCCGCAACCAGCCTTTAGGCACTGAATGAAACCGCTAGGATATTCTTCTATGTGCAACAAAACTCAGGAGCTAAGTGTCAGCTGGTAACGCTTGAATGATACTAGATCTACTGCATATTGTTGCCACCTTCCACCTATTGCCTCCGAATATGCATACACTATCAAGTACAACATGAAGGATGCCGTACCCCATAACGAACAAAATGCAACCATAATTTGGTATTGTAATCGGTAGAACAATTTATCATTCGCCGAAATATTCAAGGAGGAAACA
>JACJUY010000150.1:293708-303825 GCA_014220935.1 Platorchestia sp. MABIK
TGAATATAAATGGGGAGTGTGCGAATATCCCAGGAAAAATTAATTTTCCTCTGATAATGGGTAAAGTAGGAGAAACTGCGCCACATACCGCAGATGACGACATTATAATGACAGCTTCCGACTCTCAGTGAGCGGTATTCATGAGAACAGACCAGAGTTAATTGTAGCTAAGAAATTCCAAGATCTGGCGACCAAAAGACAATTAATTCGTGACGCGGTGCGACACAAGGAGGCCCGTTCCTCTAAGACGCGCAACTTTATAGAGTTGCTCCGAGTGTCGCTCGATGGCGCATTGCAACCTCGGCCTCGTAAATAGAAGATGAGGTCGCATGGAATCCCACGAAACAATCATAATATGTCTCGGAATCGACTGTGAACAATAGAGAATAAGTCGAATTTAGGCATCATTTCATGAAAAAAATTGAAATTTGTCAAGTGAATAAAAAACAACCACAAAACCAGCGTCCATACATATTATATTTATCAAAAGCATAGAAGAGGTAAAAGAAACACATCAACTCCAGGGAGAACACTCGCTGTTGAGGCTGAAAATTGAATTAGACGCAAAGGAACGAGCCGGAAAACGGGTGAGGGTGCTCATATAGGGCCGCCTGAGCTCTGCCAGCCCCTTAGTTTAGAGAGAATTCGAAATTCGCACCCGAGAAATTAATTCAAGACTCTCCGTAAACTACACATGCACTGGGCTTTCGAAAAAAAGCATTTTTACAGAGCTGATGCATCATCGTTAGCGCTTACTGAAAGTACCAGGAGATTTCTAAATACGGGGACTAAAAGAATATTCAATAACTTCTATATTAATAGTGGATTTAAAAAACAATATTTAAGCAATCCTGAAAAAAACTAGCTTTATTCAGATTACTTTTTAAATATAAAAATGTTAGTGTGCTGCCGCCCCTGAGCGCAGACAAAAATCGGCAGGATTACACAGACCATTCATTACGGCGCTGGGGAGATTAGATCCAATTCGCTGGATTTCTTCCTCAATGGATGCCTTGAGCTGGAGTAGAATTGTTGTTTTTTACGGTAAACTCTTCATTTGAGGTATCTCCAAAGGAGAAAATCCTTCCTTGGTTGGAGTAGGCAGTTGTTACGAAGATGAGCTTATCATTTTTGGCGTAACGCTAAAGTCGTATGCATTTTTCATTGACTTGTGGCTTTTATGCCAGACACAGTATCTTGAAACACATCAATAAAATAGTATTTTTTAGGATTTCATAAATGCCTTGTTTTATAAAATCCATTCAATAATATAAATTTGATGATATTACTAGAATATTAAATATTCTTTTAGGCCCGATATCTAAAATTCGCCCTGTTCTTCACCAATAGCGGCAATGGCAAACGAATACAAAAAATAATTGTAGAACTCTTCAGCAAGTACACTCGTGAAGCGGAAGGTGGTGAGCACAGTACTCCGGTACTCAGTACTAAACAAGCAGAGCATGAACCAGGAGTAGAGAGCAACTCCTGATATAACGTTTATCCAAAATGATGATATGGGCTCTTTAATTATATTGGACAGTTGATCATGACGCCACAAAAACAATATATACAGAGTACACCAGAATCTTGGGCACACGTGACTACATAACCGCATCATTTGGAATGCCGAGGATAGCTTAAAAATGTAAAAATTTGGTTGCCATTCACTCGTTTGCAATTCCGCGCAAATGATGGTGCAATGTTTGCACGTTATTTTCTGAAAAACTGCAAGTGACCTTCTGAAGTTCAATGCAATAAAAGTGCGATACATCGCGCGTGAAACGAAGCATTACGTCCTCTTCAGTAAAATTGGAATGATAAATTATTTGCATAAGATCCTCTCCTTGAACACTTGATGCGTAAAATATCTGTGCCGGAATTCGTTGGACTGCGCCTTGTACATGACAACATGAATTCTTGCCGCTTGCCGTTTACCAAAAAATAATTCATTTTCACCAATTAATTAGGTACGATTAATTCATGGAAACGTCCACAATGTGCAAAACAGCGCAAATGCACACTTCGTTACGCGATTGAGATACCTCGAAACGCCATTTAAATTAATTGGTCACATAAAACTACATAAATTTCATCAATATAAGCACTAGTGTTAAAACCGCGGAATCTGGAAAATGATGTCTGGAAATGGTGGAAAATGACATAAACATCAAGGATGTCATTACCACGAAGCGCTGAATTCAACTCTAAACAAAACCTTACCACCCAAGAATAAAATATGCACAAAACAAAACTTTTTAAAATTCCTGTGCGAAACATCCGTACAAGGGTAATGAAAAACTGTCAGCTAAATATAACGTCAATGGTTCACAACTGGAATTAAAAGTCGCAAAAAACGAGTAGATTGAAGTAAATAAAACAAGTTGCACCTCGTACATTCGAATCATTCACAACAAGAATGTGGGAAATTTTTTGATTGCAAAAATTATTCAAATCAACGTCATGTCTGCCCACGAGAAACCAACTAAAGAGATTGAGCTTCCGCACCGAACTCTGAGCAAAAAACCCGAAGTTCAGACGAGTTGCACAAAGCCCTGCCCATCTCATTAATGACTGAGAAAGAGCGGAGGTTTTGAAGGGCTTCATACGGTCAACTACAAAATCCCAAAACGGAGTAGGTCAAGTTCTCAAGAACCTGATAACAGAGTTTCTAAAAAATATTATTTCGATGAAAATAGTACATACAGTTCAACAAAGCATTTGATGTCCAAATATTGTTGAGCATAAGGGGAAAAATAATTGAAATCCTGAATGATAATTCATCAAAAGTTCTTCGGACGTACTGGACAGTTTTTCATCAGACATCCGACGACGATCGAGAGCTTTATTGAAACAGGAGCTCGGAACGAAATTCCCCATTCATCCGAACCTAACCCAAAATTTGTGCCTTGTGTAATTCAATGGCTCAACCCCATTAAGAAGTGCTCTCCCGAATTTTGTCGAAGCCCAAGCGTTAGCACGTTGCCATAAGACACCTTCCCTCAAGTCTCGTAGGACAGAATAAACAGCTGAGCACTTCTCCAAAACATTGTAAGCACAGACAATTTGGTTGTGAAGTAATATCTCTATCACTACTCGGAAAATGCTTTCGCTGCTATGACTACTACCATGAAAGCATAACGTCAAAATGAACTCATCAAAATAAAATCATCTTCGAATTAAGAGAAAGAAGCTACAGCATCACACCTGCAATAACAACGAAATTACCCGAAAAAATAACTGCGTAAAAGTTTGTCAGTCACATGGCAAGCGAAGGAATTTGGCGAGCACACAACATTTGGGTGCAATAAGAAGCAAGTTGCCGTGCACTCACCCGCAACAACAGGGTCGGCCCTCGGCAGTCTATCCAAGACGTGGCTGAGGAGACCGACATCCGTGCACGCCTGCAGGTTCCGGACGCTCTTACGCAGAATCGCGGAAAAAACACTCCATATTTCAGCCTGAAAATAAAAGAAAATGGAAGTTATTGTTGGGCGCTGAGAAACCTTTCTGAGTTGAAGCAACGAGGAATGCAGCACAGTGGAAAAGCACATTTTGTAAGAGCGAGATCTTTTTCCACCTGGAAATCAAGGACCTTCCAGGCAGAAACTCTTACGCATAAAAAATATACCTACAACGAATTCCGCCATGAAATTAGAAAGACATAGTAACCCTAATGTCAGGAAGTCGTTGGAAGGACATAATGACAGTCATCATATTTAAGTAAAAAATTATGGAAAAACACGCCTGCTCAAAGCAATCTTTTAAAACTACAACTAAGTGCATTGCTTAGTGCAGGGTGGGAAAGAGATAAGCTAGGCATCTTAACACACTGTCATTGATGGAGCTTGTCTCTGTGCTATCTTGCTAAGCATCCTAAGATGCCGATGTTTTTTTTTTTGCGCGTCTGTCAAGATAGCACAGAAGGAATGAGACACAATCTTCGTACTAATTCATATTCAATGAAAAGCAGTGCGAAGTATATACTCACAAACACAATGAAGAAGTTTACTAAAATCCCGATCGATTTATATTACGGTGTCTTTTGATGAAAATCTCCCCATTCAATAAATAACGAAGTGCAAGGGGACCTTGCGCAGCATAAGATGGATTCAAAAAAGCTACCTGCGTAGCCACGAAAAACATGAATATAAACCACAAAAAAAACTTGAAAACAAGTTACAGGAGATAATATCACAACACCAATTTGTTGCAGAGCCCAGGATGAGCGCCCTCAACATGGCTGAGTTAGATTAGGCGCCACGTAAGAAATGGAAACAGGAGCCTCAGTGAGGCAGAGCGAGCTTAACTTCATTCATTAGCTGACTAACCAGTGCACTTGCGATGTTAATGAAGACCACCGCGCAAAGCTAATGAGCGGCATCCCACTCATAAATAGATTGTAATCCTATCGCAATTTGCTGTGGACAAATACGCACCTGCTCTTGTGTGTCAATAAAGCTGGCAGATGAATTCCGCAGCACTTAATGAGAACCAACAATGCAACGGCAATGCAAATTAATTAGCTGTGGTGACATCAACCCATAATATGATTTAGATTAATTGGCCTAGCATTATTCAATTATCAACATCAAATTTCAGACACACATCGATATTCCACGCACTCTATATACAAGTCGCTACTTTGAACTTGCGAAATCACGACACAAAATATTATTGATAAGTAAATTCACATCATGGTTTTGGCGATTGAACTTTCAAAAAACACCTAAGGACATACATATTCTTAGGTGTTTTCACTGGAAATTCCAAAGAATAACTATCCAAATTAATACCTATTGCGTTTTGAAATTCAGTTCCCTCGTATGTCCATGTTTTCTTTTTTGCCTCCGCACACTAATCAAAAAAACTAAAAGTGAGAACTAGCGTAAAGTCTACTTGCATTCAAAGTAAAGAATGTTCCTATTTTATGTTTAAACTTCAATTTCTGATGTATATGAAGCTATTTTTTATTCTTTCCTTTCCCCGCAAACCAAGCAATTATTGAACTTTAAATTGCAAAAGACACCGAAGCACCAACACCAATTGGAGGTTTCTTCATTTTTTAGTGCAACGAAGAGTTTCAACAACAAAAATTTGGTAATATCACCTCCATACAGTTAAGGATGAAACTTTTTCAAAAAATCAGGTAACTTATACCCACACTGGCCCACTAAAGACCACATCTATGTCCCATATTTTTGCACAGACGTGTGTGCAATCCCTTCATTGTCGAACACCATCATTCGAAATAGAAATGATCAGATGTTACGTTTGTGTTCCATTGAACATGACCAGTACGAAAGCATCACACAAATCTACATTAAGAAGTTCATGTTAGTGAAATGACTTACGAAGGATCTCGTGCACTAAAGATTTATAGTGTAATTATTTACTTTAATAGTGAAGAAAGCAAGACGTCACCATCATGAAAACTCAGGCTAGTGAAAATACAACAATGACACGTCAAGGACACGACACCAAATATGGAATAGTACTGATTTTCAGGCAACGTCCTTCATTTAAGAAGAGGTAGTGAACTTAAAACGATGTGAGGTACGAAGAAACTTTGCAGCAACACGAGCTAAACCACGTGCAGTACATGGGCGAGCAAGAAAGGGACGGCCAGTTAACTGCAACGTGGAAGTGAATTGAAAGTTACGAAGGTAAATCTGGTTGTTCGTGCGTGATATGCATAATTGAGCTAAGAAATATTTGTGGTAAGTCATTTAAATAGAACAGGAGTCCGAAATACAAAATATAGATGACCATTCACAATTTTCAAGGGAGACTAGTACGTCGAAGTTGCATCCGTTAACAGGAAAACGTAGCACAAAAAACGACGGAAATTTTTACATTATTATGCATTCCTCAGATTAACAAAATTCAAAACGGACACTTCACACACTGCATTCCATGAGAGCGACATAAGCTAATGAAATGCAAATTTACCAAGGCAATTTTGCAGCCCGAGCCGAAACTACGAATAATGCGGTGTTGTTCGTCACTGAACTTATGAGAACGCATGGCTGTGTATTCAGGCTACACCAATTGATTTTTAGATGATGGTACAGCATTCACAACTGATGCCGAAGAGAAATCTAGGCCATAGCTAATTGAATTCAAAACGAAGCAGAACAGACAGGAAATTAGGAGATTCAATGTAAGAGACATATGAAGCGCTTTAAAATTGATAACATATACGAAATGCCATGAGTACACTCATAGAGTAGGGAAAGAATAGACAGTTCCAGTATCTTAGGTGATAATAAAAAGGGAAAGTGAGTAATAAGAGCAGCGTAGGGCACTAGAGGAATGGGGAACTTCGACGCAGGCATGAGGCAGTCGAGAGCTACGTACGAGGCCAAGTTTACACGGCTATGTAACTGATCGTGCAGTGATGCAGCTCGGGCGAATAGGTAAGAGCTGGGTCAAGAGCGGAAGCACGAGAAAAAAATAGACATATCTCTAATTAAATCTTTGAGAAATGTAGACTGTGTACAGTTACATTGTGGTATAATATGAAAAAAATGTGGCAATGAAAAAATTATAGGGAAAATAATCGTATTCAAGCTAATTTCGGGAAAAACGTGAAATTAATTTTCGACACGGCTCTGGCTACATTGAAAATTAAATAAAAGTAAGGCAAGATGAACGCACATGCAGGCGTGGAGAGATAAAATAAGAATGACGAAAGACGACCAGGAGAAAACTGAACAGATCTTTAGAATGGATTAGGAAATGACAGGAGAAATAATAAAGGAGAAGTGCAACAAATTCTACTACTTCATTTAAATAACCTTGGTTTGGGAAAATCTTGTTCCACTGGTCCTAATTGTGAGCAACACTGCCAAAATCTCCAAATTCAAGATTCACTCAATTGAAATTTGATTGTAGAAACTACCCAACACCTATCAACCTCGCAGGGATGTCATATTCAGAATAGGCATTGTAGTTCAATTTAACTTGAAAAATGTGCAAACTTCAGAATTTTGTTCAGAAAAATACCGCTCTAGTAAACCCAGGTACTAGCGAAAGTGTCTGTCTAGCTGCTTACGAAGAGCACCACCTACGAAAGACCGAGAGCGGAGCCACTCACCCTTGACTTCATGATTGAAGACATGCCAGGACTGCCCATTGCTAGAATGATTCAGATGAATCGTCTTTTGTCGTCCTTTCCCATATGAAGAGATAGAGTGATGGCTTCAGATTAGATTAGATGTTAGTTTAAGCCTCCTTAACCGCAACAAAAGCGTTCCGCTCCAAAGAGAGGAAGGAGGAAGGCTCCATTTAGGATGGAGTTAAGAGAACGCGGAATCAAGGTACGTAGAAATAATAAGTTGAGAAAGAAATTCATGAAACAAGACATAAGTTGAAGAAGAAAGTAGTAGATGCCTAAAAACAGGACAGCAGTGAACCGAAAAAATTTTAAGCTCGGGACCTCACATAATCCCTTAGGGAGCGCTAATTCCCATAGATACAATAGTTGTATTCCTCTGAGGGGAGTGCGAAGGCATCTCTTACTATTTATCGTCATCACTATTTCCACCTTAAAAAAAGAGAAATTATACTAAAATTCTGCAGTGGCAAACTCCATTCAGTGCGTTAGCAAGCCCTTCCCAATAATTGAACATTTCACTGGGCACAAGCAACCAATAACCGATTTGGAATGAAATCGTACCAATTGGCAATACGAGTGCAATCATTCTCCAGAGCGCAGCGACCTACTAACGTTTATACTATTTACAAAACACTACTACATCAAAGAACATACAGCACAAAGGTACGAAATGAGTGCACAGAGGTGTGAGACGCGAGAATGCTCGAGAAATAGTTGACGCCGTGTGAGCCTGCATTAAAGAACGGCACCCTGAAATGTGCGACAGCGTTAATGCAAGGAACGTGGGCCAGAAACCGAAAGTTTAATATTTGAGCTAAGAGGTGCAATATTCATGGAATAAGAGAGCGACGACAGCCGGGCTACAAGCGACGACAGGCAGGATCAATTTGAGCGACACACTGGCGTCGGCCAGTCGGCGCCGGAGACGCGTGGGCCAATGCCCCTGGGACGCACGACCGTCAGCGAACGCTCGGGCCGCGGGTCTCCCATGGCCGCGAAAGCGACAGCACCTCCGCGCTCGCCGCTACAGTCAGATTGAATAACGCGACAACAATTGCCCGTTGAGAATCCCTCGCGTCAGAAGACGAGCTGCAGATTCCTCGTTGGATGTTATTTGGCATAGATTCTGTTCTCGTAACAGGTAAGTAAATTAAAAGTGAGTGAAACGCTTTTAGTATATCGTAGAGGAAAATAAGACGTAAGTATAAAATATCAACGCATCTGGACTACCAAATAGTTAGAACAATTCATCAGGTAAATCAAAACCATGCTCTCAAAAAACTCACAAATTTTATACAAAACGCCGCTGATTCAGCTACCATTGAACCACTCAGAGCTGCGTCAAATACACAAAATGCGCTAACGAAACAGAAAACCTTTTTTTCAAAAGAAGCTCAGTAACCTCATATTTTTTCTGTGAGGATACGCTAGGGACGAACATGCAGCGGCAGGGGTGATAAGAAACGCCAAATGGAAGCAGAACAGAGGAAACAAGCGCTAAGGATCCCGTTTTCAGTACGAACATCAATGTCTGCGAGCTTACATTTTGTCTGCGAGCTTACAATTCTAACTTCGCCACGTCACTGCCGGTCAGTACTTCCATTTTGCGTGCTTGCGAATTGGAAGACATTAAATAGGTGGATTAACCAGCGCACCTCGCCACTGCATCAAGAGAAAAACTAATCCTGCATGCTATTATCAAGCGAGATGCGAGCAAAGGGACTTTCGGTTTAACAATTCGCTTGCTTTCAATTGTCTGGCCGGCGCTTGGTCCTAGCGCCATTTATTATTCATGCAGCCATCACATCGAATTTGCTTCAGTAGGCTTCGAAGAAGCCGCTCGAGAGCATGTATAAAACTCTGCTGAACTCTTGTTCAACCCGTGACAAAAATGAACTCCATTTGTGTCGAATTTACATAGGAGGCAACCATGGAATCTCGAATATGGCCTGCAGAACTGGAGGCTTAAGCTTCGATCGCAGGAACCGAGCTATTACGAGGAAAAGAACAAAAGTTGGAAGGCGGTAATGAAGCCTCGAGGCAAGGGAGCTCGGTCGAACAAAAACAACGAACCGGTTTTCGATAATGGAAAGCCTGATGTCGAGCAGATACATCACGCTGCAGGCTCATGAACAAAATTTCAATCCCAATGTCCATTGCACTGCGAATATGAAATGGAACATCGATTGCAATCGTCATTCCCATGAACAAACACAAGAGAGCAAAGCCCATTATATTTTGAAGATAGAACGGGTCAACCTAGACGTTTAGGTGATATTTTCAATTCACGGTATCTTTTTTCTCGATATTCTCAAAGTGTGTGATCGTTACAGGGGCATCACGATTCAATTTACCCACTCACGCTGTAACATGAAATTGACAGGACATACGTTGGACATTTGAGCGTTTTAATTACTGATATTGATGAGAGAATCAAATTAGAATTGCGGTAAACTGGTTTTATTCAAAAATTATCTCTATGTATCTATCTTCACCCACTTTGTTTTCGGTGAATTGCAGAAAATTGAACAATATAAGTTTGAACAAATTTACAAGCGTAAAACTATGGCACTTCAACAGTAATATGTACCTATGAGTTCTTTTATTCTCTCATATTTCCAGAGAAATTTTAAATTGTGATGTGACTGTTCGACAGTTTTGATAAATTTTACGTTAACAATGGCATCTTTAGAGCGAAACATGAATTCATCGAAACAAGAGGAATAAAACTATGAAAAGAATGGAATCGTAGGAAAGGATCGAAGTATAAAATGGGAATTGAGCAAAACAACGAATACCTTAAAAATTTGAGAAGCATTTCATACCTTAGAGTGAATACCTACACACGAAAGAAAATAGAACGCTAGTGACTACACCTGTTTCGATTCAAGTTAAAATCTCTGACATTCAAGTTAAAATATCTGACTTTCAAGTTAAAATATCTGACTTTCAAGTTAAAATATCTGACTTTCAAGTTAAAATATCTGACTTTCAAGT
>JACJUY010000150.1:304702-325702 GCA_014220935.1 Platorchestia sp. MABIK
GAGCTCTTATATACGCTACATACAGTAGTTGGTATCATATTTACAATCCATTCTACTGCAAATTTTTTATGATTTATGATTATGTATATGCAAAAAATCTGCAAATATAGGTAGGAACATACAGTAATATGTATGTAGTTCTATTAAAGTAATCCATATTAAATTTTAAATTGTATGTCAGATATTTTAACTTGAATGTCAGATATTTTAACTTGAAAGTCAGAAATCTTAACTTGAAAGTCAGATATTTTAACTTGAATGTCAGATATTTTAACATGAAAGTCAGATATTTTATTTTGAAAGTCAGATATTTTAACTTGAAAGTCAGATATTTTAACTTGAAAGTCAGATATTTTAACTTGAAAGTCAGATATTTTAACTTGAAAGTCAGATATTTTAACTTGAATGTCAGATATTTTAACTTGAATCGAAAAAGGTGTGGTAGTAAAAAAAAAAGGCAAACAAAGACCGACGAACTTGTCAAAAACATTTGACTTTGGGGAGAAAAGGAAAAAGACCTCAGCAGGCGAAGTTTTCGCAGCAAAGCTAGTGGTTGGGACAAGCAATTACGGTAAAGCCGAACGTACGACTCCTACAGAACTGGTCAGGCGACAAGCAATCACCACAAATAATCGGAACCTCGAGGCAACCTGTCCGTCGCACGACACTGAGGTGAGTTTTTGAGCCTTTGCATGATGCGCCTCAACATCACAGCAGTGATAAATGCTTACCGTGCTCGTGATGTCATTTAGGTTAGGGATTTTATGTTAGTTTAAACCTCCCTAAACGCTAAAAACAATAACGTTTCGAAAAGAGGAAGGAGGAAGGCACCATCTAGTATGGAGATTAGGGAATGCGGAATCTATGCGGAAGGAGCATAGAAACAGCAAGTTGTGAAAGAAGTTCATGAAACAAGATAAAAGTTGAAGAAGAAGCAGTAGGTGCTGAAAACAGGACAGCAGTGAACCGTAAAAAAAGATGGTCCTTAACATAGCAAAAACATTTTATTTCAACAAAAAGAAGGCCTGCTGAACTCTCAGCTCGGGCCTTCACACATTTTCCCCCTGGGAGCGCTATTTCCCATAGATACCACAGCAGTGATAAACGCTTACCGTACTTGTGGAGTCATTTATACAAGATCTTTGATAGTATATATTAATTAGTGTATTAGTATCACTTATATACTACCTGCGACAGTAATTGTACTAGAAAACACGAGTAAGATTCCAATTTCATAACTCATCAAGCGTCCCCATTGCTATGTACATCACGCACGCTACGAGGAAATGAACGAGTGAATATTTCTAGCAAAAAATATTCACCTGGAACTAAAAAGCTAAGGATATAAATACAGAGCTGAATCGCGGCTCCTAAATAATTATCAAGATAATGAACAATACCTCTTCATTGGATTCAGGTCGGAGCTATTCGCAGTTCCTCAGACACACAGTAGAACTGGTTATATTCAAGTCCGAGGGAAAACCGTGACGGACTGTGTGAACAGCAAGAAAATGATATCCAATCTTATTAGTTTCAAAATTAGTTATCAACACACTCAAAGTGTAAATCCTTGTTTACATTTAGGCTTAAATTTTCTGAACATTTAATAGAAATTGCAATACTTATTGTAAAAAACAACGCATTTTATTTTTTCGTTCAGAAGGACTGAGTAGAAAGATCATTGGCATGTCGCTAAGACGCAAAATACACTCACATAAGTGAATATAGCTTTCCCAGACCATAAGGCGCCAACGCAATCCTCATTGGTTAGTTTAACATTTTTCATTATCACGCTTGAATGTTACCGTTTCCTCTAAATAGGTGATGACCTGTTTCCCACTAATGTTCAGAGAGGATAATAACTTACTAAATTCAAGAAAAATACCCTAAATAGAGTACATCGAAAATTCGAGGAAACACGAAATAAAAAAATCACTATTTGCTCCCTATGCAGTTAGCAATTATGCCAGCATTTCAATTTCTGGTTCAGTCGAAGAATAATTGTCCTGCTCTAGAACAAAGAACTGTTTTTAGATCGTCAAGGTTTTAGGGAAAGAGGTCAAGTCTTATTATAAAATCAGGAAAGATTCCCAGTGCAGTGGGTCTGAATGATGTTTGCGTCATGGGAAATGGAGTCTACGGTCGCCTAAAAAATTGATTCATGACTTTCCAGAACATCCGACTCCGTGTGCATTTCAGCAACGCCAAAATTTGCCAACACTTGCACCAATTGGAGAACAAAAACTTCCCCATGAAGGGGACCAAACAGCAAGAATGAGAATTTTCAGCAAAACATCTACCGATTGTCAAGTTCTCAAACTAAATATTTTGTTTGACAAACACCAATAATATTTGTCATTGTTTTTATAATTATTGAACAATAAAGAGCAGGAATAAAGGCAAACAGGGTCTACAAAACCACCAAGGAGAAAAAGAATCCAAGCCAACTTACCTTGACCCCAAAATTACACACCGACAACAGAAGTAACATACGCCAAATCATGAGCAAGTCTTGACCTCAGTGGAGCGTCGCATTCTCTTAAGATGCTAAATTAAGGACATTTCGCCTCATACCGTTCGCAGCTCAAGAATCCTTCCACTAACAGAAGACGGCAAGTTCCTAAAATGCGTTGTAGACAATACGCAAGATAACCACTATTGAAACTTCAATGTATAATTTCAAACACTTACAAGCCTACGAAGACCATAACTCGCACAAAAATACCTTGATTAACATTAGACTATTAACGAAAAATTTATTTCAAAAGATACACTCAGAACTCTACTCGCCCTTTCAAATTAGCTGACATCACGATTCAAAGTTTCTAACGAACATTTGGCACGACCCTCAGGGATTTGCGACAAAAAAGGCAGCGAAGTAAGACCACGAGCTTCCATTAAGGATCAGCTTTAATCCTACAAATCAAAGAATTGAATTTCGAGGAACTAACGAAGTGCTGGGAACTGGATCACAGAAGAGAAAAACAACTCGCGTTTGGAATGATATCGATCGCAATGGAAAGCTCGGCATGGGGGCGGGAGACGCTCTGCAAATAGGAGCCATTATCCCATCAGGGAGATCAGTGAACTAGCCAAATTAATTACGACTCGAGCCGATGAAGCGAGCATCCATTCATTATCATTAATAAGGATAATCGGAGTAATATGCTTCGAATGTTAGAGAATGTTTGCAGAAGATAAAGACTGGATGCCGGGTGCTGCATTTCCGAATTCAGGGACCAAAGGAACATGATTCAACAAACCGTTCACGGAATAATTAGATCAGTTCCGCATTCCTTGCGAAAATAATTATGCGATGAGCTACCAAAGGGAGCCAAATCCAATAATCTCAACAATGGCCCGTAGAATAGAAGTCTTATGTAAATCAGACCCACGGTTCTCCAATGCAACAGAAGATCGGAATTTTATAGTCCACTGATATTTAGGCGCAGCTCACACGGAAGAGTAGAGCAAAATTGCAGACAAAATTTTTGAAAACTTAGAAAACAAACACTAAACAAATTCCCTGACATGATAATGAGCATAAAGGGAGGAAATATCCGTAATTCTCACACCGACAAAAATATCTTCCGACAAAATAACGCTAGGAATAAAGCTGAGCAAGAATCTCGACGTCCATCTTGCAGGCAGTTTAGTCTCTAAGGGCGTTAGAAAATCACCAGCGACGGGTTTGGGCGCCAGCCATTGCGTAGAGCCGGAGAGCAGCGAAGGAAGGCCGCCCGATAAATGGACGACATTAGGAGTCGCTACTTTGCTCAAACGAGGCCACTCGAGTTAGTACGGGCCGCTAATTGCGCTCACTACTCACTCATTCCATTATGAGGCAGGGTAAACGGAGGCGTTAGCGGCTCACAGTACCACTTTGAAGACATCCTGAGCAACGCACACATCGTCATAACACAAAGTCGAAGTTTCACAGAAGCATCGCGGCAATATTGTTACTCTCCGAGTCACGACTACAGGTGGAAGTCACGGATGGAGGCCTTTCAAATTGGACCACAGTCATTTATCTAAATGCCAACCTACACTCACTCACCGAAAGAAGGGAAGAAGAATTGTGAACCTGCTAAGGTTCTAGACGGATGGGAGACATGGCCGTCGGGTCAAATTGAGTGACTCTTGCTGCAGGACTGACCAACAGGAAAATTCAATTCGGCTAGCCGGGCTCAATAGGAACAAATGAAACATATGTAGGTAAGGTTTACTGAATCGCGATTTTCTTCAGATAGATATAAAAAACGCCATTAATAGATTCTATAAAATCACATTCACGCGCTTTAACCTAATGACTAATCACAATACAATTTCAAGACTTCATTTAAACAGACGCGATTAAATATTTTACAAGAGTATAAATAAAGAGACTCCCTATAACAAAAGCTAAATAATGAAGTTCGCCTACATCGAAGTTTTGAAAAATGATGTTACACGAGACCTCTTATAATATTGTAGATTATGTATCTATTAGCATAAGCCTCCCTAACCGCAACAAAGGCGTATCGAAGAGAGGAAGGAAGAAGGCACTATTTAGAATGGACTAGAGGGAACGCGGAATCTATGCACAAGGTGCATAAAAACAGTTAGTAGAACAGCAAGTGAGAAAGAAGTTCATGAGACACAAAGTCAACTTGTGAAACACAAGTTGAAGAAAAAAGTAGTAGGTGCTGAAAAACAGGATAGCAGTGAACCGAAAAATGATGGTCCTTAAGATGACAAAAGACATTTTATTTCAACAAAAAGAAGGCCTACTCAACCGTTAGCTCAGGACCTCACATTTTCCCCCTGGGAGTGCAAATTCCAATGGAGACAATAGTCGTATCTGCCTGAGAGGGATTACTTTTGTAAAAAGCGCACAGAAATGAGCACACAAAAGAAAAAGGAAAGAAACACTAACCACGCCGATAAAACTAAGCCATTGCTAATGTACTCCCATATAATCATCGGGCTTCCCTTTATAAGTTTCAATTTTTTAAAATAAGCGTCCATGGGATTTTTTCTTTCTTTGTAAACAGACAAGCGCTCGTGGGAGAATGCTAATTGTTTTTTTTAGTGAGGCCGTCACATTTCCAAGCACTAATCATTAGCAATAGATCTACGCAACACTTCCCCTAACGCTCATTATAAAAGTAAAATGAAAGGGAGTACGGTTAGAGGAACGAGCCGTGTGCCTTGAGCTGCTGCCAAGTCACACCCGTTAGACTGCAATCTCACATAGGCACCAGAGTAGAAGTCGAAGAAAAACAACGGTCACAACCACAATGATATATACTCTTGCTGAAACTCTAGAAATTCTCTAAAAAAGAGGCCTAAAACTCAAAATTACAATAATCAATTAGATTAGATTATGAGTTAATTTTTCCTCCCTTATCACAGCAAAAATGTTCGGAGAGAAAGGATGAAGGCACCATTAAGTAGGCAGTTATGGGAACGCAGAATCTATGCTTAAGGTGTGTTTCCACACAAGATTTCCGGCGCAAAGTAACAGTTAGTTAGGAAGGAAGGTTATGAAACATGATAAAACTTGAAGAAGATAGTCTGATTGATTATTAGCTGGTTTCAGCTTCCCTAACCATAACCAAGACGTTCAAAGAGAGATGGGATGATGGTACCATTGAGTATGGACGTAATGGAATGCGAAACCTATTCTATGTCCAAGGTTTATATCAACAGTGAGCTGAGAAGGAAAGTTGAGGAACAAGTTAAAAGTTGAAGAAGAAAGTCATAGGTGCTGGAAAACAAGACGGCAGTCAACGGAAAAAAGATTGTCCTTAACAAATCAAAAACATTTTATTTCGATAAAAAGAAGTCCTACTTAACTCTTAGCTCAGGACAGCACATTTTTCCTTGAGAAGCACCACGATTTTCAATATTAACGCTAAAACACCAGTAATTTATACTTAATTTTAAAAACGATCGTTTCACAGATGTGAGACCTCATGCGGATTGTCAATAGCATTAAAGCCATTGCATGTTCCTGAACTCGTGTTGACATGTTCCTGAACTCGTGTTGAATACACTCTCTGCCACAGTTGTATCTGTTCTTCAAACATCGAAGAACAACAATCGAGACAATCGTTTTGACAACTTACAGGATTCTACTTCGCGATCGAGAATGTTATAAAACAAAAAGAGAACAGAGATAAATCCAACCACACAATCAATTTGCATAACAGCTTCTGAATTTCCAACGATTAATCAAAGAAAACTGATAGACATAATAGTAATTGCTCGATCTACCAAGATAAATAAATGTTCAAGTTCATTTACACGCAGCGATGAACGGACACTACCAAACGAATTCTGAACAACAACGGTAATTCAGCCTTTACAAAAAACTTTCCATTAGTTTCAAAATAAGAAAGTACTATTCCCAATTTCTGGATACAATCCAATACACTTCTATGACGCCTCAATAGTACTCCGCACATCATAAGCTCTGAAGATCGTATTTGCACTGCCATTCCTCGCATGGCGGAGATAATTGGTACTCTGGAGATAGGCAGTGAACGGTCATTGACGACACTCAGGTGCGCAGAGATATTCCAATGTATTCATCCCCCCTGGAGCTCGGCGCTGCTGTGTAGTGCCCTCCAGATCGTCACCGGGGCCTGCACCTGCGCCGTCAAACTATTAAAGAGAGAACATTTCCTCAATTGCGTCTCAGTGATGAATTTACATGCACGTTGCACGATTCACTCAACGTTTTCAAAGAACGCTGGCGCTCTTGACACGCGAATACTGTGAAAGGATGGAATTTACAAGGGAAGCTGGTGATGCATTACAGCATTCGTGCTGAATAGCTGGAGATCTTGGCGTGCTAAATATTAGCGGTGGCTAAAACACATCAAACCTTGAAAATCATCACTTTAATTGTTGTTTCTTCTATTGGACAATGAATATAAGCGCCGAATAAATAAAGTAAGGTAATAAATGGAAAACAATTGTAATGCGATTGTTTAAGCAAACAAATGAAATGTGCGTACGTTTCTTAGAAACTCGTGAATAGGTCATTGGTTTTTTTATTTTTTTTTTGTTTATTTCAAGATTTCTTCTGCAGCACTTCCCCGTATGTCAAGAGGGCTTCCTACAAATCATCTTTCTTGTTGATTGACGTACATTTGCTCAAAATCGTTGCTTCAGAATGGTCCACAGGTTTCCCACTGGGTTTAAATCTGAGAAAACTGCAGGCCACTTCTTCCTTCGGAGTCCACAGAAGTTGACAGAACCCGGGTTTTTGCAAATGTTACAAAGTTTTATGGGCTGCATGCGAGGGGCATTCTCTTGCGAGGAAATGTTTTCTCTGAATGCTTCCTTTTGTTTCTTCAACCACGAAACAAAATGTTCCTACATAAAAGCTGTGCATCTATTCACTTGACGTCATTTTAATGCCACCTGGTCCCAACCAAGGTTCCTACGACAATCCCAGCTCAAATCATAGATTATTGGTTAGTTTTGAACCTCCCTATCTGCAACAAATGCGATCCAAAGGGAAGGAGGAGGAAGGCTCCATTTAATATGGAGTTTAGGGAACGCAGAATCTATGGAGAAAAGGCACAGAAACAGTCAATTTACAAAGATCATGAACCGAAAATAACGTTGAAGAAGAAAGTAATAGGTGTTGAAAAACAGGACAGCAGTGAACCGAAAAAAGGTGTTCCTTAACATAACAAAAAACATCTTATTTCAACAAAAAGAAGGCCTACTTAACTCTCAGCTCGCGTCCTCACACATTTTCCCCCTGGGAGCGCTAACTCCCTTAGATACAATAGTTGTATCCCCCTGAAGAGCTCAAATCATAACACCTCCACTACCTTGCTGACACCTCAAAAGATAATGGCGGTTCCATCCATTTGCCACCCATCCTTTGCCCCAAACATCAGGGCAAGATTAGATTATATTATTAGTTAGTTTAAGCCTCCCTATCCGCAACAAAGGCGATCCAAAGAGAGGAAGGAAGAAGGCACCATTTAGAATGGAGTTAAAGGAACGCGGAATCTATGCAGAAAGGGCATAGAAACAGTAAGATAAGAAAGAAGTTCATGAAACAAGATCAAAGTTGAAGAAGAGAGTAGTAGGTGCTGAAAAAACAGGACAGCAGTGAACCGAAAAAAGATGGTTCTTAACAAAACAAAAGCATTTTATTTCAACAAAAAGAAGGCCTACCTAACTCTCAGCTCGGGCCCTCACATTGTCCCCTGGGAGTGCTAATTCCCATAGATACAATATTTGTATCCCCCTGAGGGGAAACATCAGGGCAATCAAGAGTGTAAATGCATACATAGCACTCGTTTCGTCGACGAACACATCTTTCGAAAAATCTATCCTCATGTAGTCTTTCTTCTGTCTATTTCAGTCGATCAGTACGTGACCTTTCCTACCTCTCAACAGATGGTTTGACACTGATCATGCTGTCTTTGTGATATCTATCAAATAACTACATAAAGTACTTTTCGATACATTTACTAAGCTAACGCAGTCATTTATTTCTTCATTTGCCTTTTTTAACCTCTTCCCACCTACACATTTAATTTGTAACACAGAATCGCGTAAAACAACTCTAGATTGACCTATATCAGCTGCTGGATGCATCTGCGTCGTTTCTCTCGCTAACAATTTGACATGCAGTATATTGCTTGCATTAATCCACCACATCGAATCTTTCATAACCCTTCCGCGTAAGCGCCTGAGCGTGTTCTACAGCACATAATAATCTTTTGGTGTTATCTAGATATGTTAGTTTAAGCCTACCTTGCCAAAAAAGGGCCTTCCAAAGAGACGAAAGATGAAGGCGCCTTTTAATATGGTGTTAGGGAAACGTGGAATCTACGTACAAGGTGTGTTCTCACACAAAATTACCAGCGAATAAAAAAAGTGAGTCAAGAAGGAAGGCTATGAATCAAGATAAAAGATTGGATTAGATGGTAGTATAAGCGTCCCAAAGCGCTAAAAAAAACGTTCGGATGAAAGAAAGGAGGAAACCACCATTTAGTACGTAGATAAAGTGACGTGGAATCTATGCAGAAGGAGCACAGAAACAGTAAGTTAAGAAAGAAATTTATAAAACAAGATGAAACATTAATAACAAAGGTAGATGCGCTGAAAAACAAGAGAACAGTGACTCAAAGAAGAGATAGTCTGGCACAAAACAAAACCTTTAATTAATTTCTGGAAAACACCGACCAAGTTTGGGACCTCACATTTTGAACTAGCGAGTGCTAATTTCCAAATATACAATAGTTGTTTCCCCTGAGGAAAACCTGTTCCTAGTATCCCCCCAGTAAAAGCTCTGAGGAACACATGGTTCCGTAGCACACGCTGATGAGCGTAGACACAGATTTGGCTCACGCACCCGCCACATCGCATCCCACGAAGCTGCCAACCAAGGTTTTTCAGCAAAGCAACCCAGCCCCCTGCTCCCTTGGGTTGAATAAGCCCACAGCAATGATTAAATAATGCTAAATCGTTTTAATATCCAAATCTGGCCAGTGAAGTTTCTCTTTTTCGTTTGAACACACATGATTCTAGTCTTATACACTAATGAAACTAACCAAAAGCCTATACCTAAAATTAATCAAGATATGGCAAGCAGAAAGGCAGGCTTTTCTAAGCTACGTCAACGACGAACATCACTGAAATCGAAAATAGTACAGGCTTCAGAAAGTATTGGAAAAGCTAAAGATAAATTGCTGACTGAACTCCGCATCTTATTATGCTGTAAATGAAAAGCACAAGCGAAAGCCCCACGGCAAGATGCCGCTATAGGACATCAACCGAAGGCCCCGCATCGGCGAAATCATCCGATATCGATGATCCAATTTCAAGCCCAGAACTACGAGGGATTTTTGGCTGAGTGAAGCACGTCATCAGTATGCAAGGCGCATTTACTGGCTAACACCGCATTAGGACCATCATCCCACACACATGGACCATTAAATGACAAATCTCGTAGACATGATACTACAATTGAATCAACTTGCAGAGCTTTTTTTTCTGAAGTAAGAAATCTGAACTGAGCTACATTTTTAGTCACAAAACTCGAGCAAGATTTTACTATCACTCCGGAATCCCTGAAACAACAACTCTTGCGAAACGCTGCAGGAGCGCACAGGGCTTACAGTCTTAGACATATTCGAATGCCTTCAGAGATGAATGAACCCATGAAGTAATTACTACTAAGCAAAAGCAACAGTTTGGTAGCAAAATGAACAAAATCATGAACAAACTTCCACAGAGCTGAGTGAAAATGAGACATATTCCCGAAAGACTATTTTCCACGCTCGTGAACATGAAGCAGCGAGGCTGCATATTTGACCCCAGCGATACTTACGACGCATTTACCCACCAAAATACGCAAGACGCATTTGACCCCAAAAAACTGACGACGCATTTAGCCCCCAAAATACGTTAGACGCATTTGTCCCCAACATAACTAAGACGTGTTTGGCCCCCAAGATGCGTAAGACGCATTTGGGCCCCAAGATTCGTAAGACGCATTTGGCCTAAAACAAGACAAAAACATCAATTTGGGAGTCGCAAATAAAAATGTTAACAATGGAAGCGGTCCAGCACATCGCGAATTGTCATTTCGTGAGCCTGGTACACTCACACAAAACAAGAGTGTGTCAAGATGCAGCTACGTTGGCGGTGGGATAATGAGACCCCCTGAACTTTAAAACACTAACGAGAACAAAATAAAACCATTGAACCAATTTCAGCTATTAACTTTCAAAACACCGCTCAGAATAAATATAAATGACTGTCATCGTTACCGAATGCGATAAATAGGGAAAAAATTACCAGCATTAATCTATTCCTTTCAGATCAGAGCCGTAGTGCTTCATCAGCGCTTGTGTACCTCACTTCCTACAGCTCGTCCAAAGCTCATAGAAAATCACAATAGGTCTAATGCAAAGAAACAGAGGTGGAATCTAAGGCAAACGAAAAAACAACGGGAGTCGAACAGACTCCTACAGCACACGCTTTATGTGCTGTAGAACACAATTTACGTGTTTGGCAATATCTTTTTACCTATAACGTACGTCTTTAATAGCCAGAAACATTCTTTGATATGAGATTTCGCTAAGGCCTTCATCCAAAGAACAGTATTGGTAGACTCTCGCACCGAATGTACGGTGCCCAAAGCAGTCCAAATAAATTAGGAGTCAATAACTTCAAGAATAAGCTACAGCTAACTAAAAGATAACACAGCACCTTACTCTAAAATCTGACAAAGAGTGCTTACATGGCCAAAAGCTATCCACAAAGTAGAGTCGCAAATAGAGCACTTACCAATATCTCCGATGCGGCAAGATATTAAAAAAAGCACATTGCGGCGAAGCAATATTGCCATAGAATATTACTGCACATCAAAGGGCATGACTTGCGACAGCGGGACAAGGCCGTCAGAACGCATCGCAGAAAATGACGCGACAACTTAATGCGGGGCTGACGGCGGGTGAGGCAACACAGCCCAGAGCAGATGGGATCAGCAAGCTGCGAGTGAGGGATCGCTCACTGCGACCTCCAGCCAGCGACAAGCTGAGACATCAAGGCGCTCAATACGTATTTCATCAAGTCGAGTAAGAAATAAGGCACCGATGAGCAATACTGCTAACAAATAAATAAATTATGATTTGCTGGGTACTATTACAACCTAAGAGAAAGGGACATTCAATGAAGTAAACCAAAGAAAAATGTGGCATGATACGCGTATGTGGAAACCTGTGATCGTTGAAAAACAAAACCAGCTGAAGCGTTATGGCGGTATTTATTTCATTGACAACTAAGAGAGCAAGGGATATTACTGGCAACGTACTGACTTTGAAACAATACACAATGACAACGCCAGCCAGCGAATCCAAACTCAAGAATTGTTCAACTGCAAACAAAAACTTTGGAGATAATTGTTCCAGGAATCGTGAGCTCAATTTAGCACTTTATTTGCGGATCAAATGAAGGTACTACATTTAAAAATAATGCGTAAAATACGCGAAAAGACAAGTTGAAAATACTTAATGAAAATGAAACGAAAGGTTCTCATTCTGAAAACTCATTTCTTCAGCAAGAAACGAATTACAATGGAAACAATTGGCATGGTCAATCCAATGCAGCATGAACAGTTCAAAAACGCATGCTAACTGTCAATCCAATGCAGCATGAACAGCTCAAAAACACATGCTAACTAACACTAGACATTACTCTTTATAACTTATGAGGATTTGTACACAAGAATGAGAAAAGATAACAATATCCCAACGTCGAATACATTCTAACAAATACATTAGCAAAGACGGTAGGTTACTGCTACATCACCCAACGACACGAAAAATAAACTAAATACTGACATCTCAAACAAAAACGATAATATGTGGTTCCAGGTGCCACTGTCGCTTCAAGAAGAATGTTCAACAGAGCAATAAACATAAAAATAAAAAACTAATATCGCAGACAGATGGGCTTCAAATACTTTTTTAAACGAGCAAGTAGACGATAAACGAGCCTCTTCTACACTACAACACAAGAGAATAACAAACTGCAAGACAAGATTTGAGCAGCAATTAGAATCGAAATTAAGAACTTCAGTACGATTCGATCACGTCATAAGCCTCTGAATAATCAGGTACACCTGAGAGGGATTTCATGTGCTCAATGTAAACTAAACACGCAAGAATATTTAATCAGTTAAGCAAGTAGAATGGGTCTTGAGTAATTTACGTCGCGAGTGAATGCATTCCAACTGCTGCATCGCGAGACATCGTTCTCCCAGTGGCTATGGGACAATGTAGCTGAATGTCAACAAAGAATTAGCCAATTATGTCAAGAGAAATTAGTAGCTCTAACAGCAAAGGGAACTTAAAACTTTTGAATGGGCACTCTCTAAAATCAAAAACCGTTGAGAAAAAGTGAAAACAAAACCAAAAATTTACTAGAGCGTAGTTTCTGTGAAAAACTGGGCAAAAAATTTGATATATATTAAGAAAAGAGTCGGAAAAATGCATGCAATAATTCGCAATTGTCATAAATCGGCCAACTCCACCACTATCCACCAGAAAAATAGAAGCTATGATACGCATAAAACGAACATAAATTTAAAATTAAAGCCTCCAGTTTCTGTATTCAATACTGCAATCTTTGTGGCGCTACAATTCGCAGTGCCTGCTTAAAGGCGTCGTGGCCGAGATACGCATCCGATGACAATTAGACTGCGGCTGAGCCTTCAAACAGTACTAAGCATCGATCAGTATTGACGAGGAACAATATCTGCAAGTAAGCTTTGATTCAACAGAAGTGAGAGCCAACACGAGTACATCAATACACACAGAAAGATCTCCCTTGATTTGCAGAGAAGGTTGTAACTACCACGAAGGAGCAACGCAGATATTAATAAATACTCTACAAGACACATCACCTGTGATACGTCAGCTGCTGCCACTAAACCAAAACGGGGAACGAGGAACAGAGCCGAATTTCAATCTATGGAAGCCATGTGGCCGAGATGACCGAGGAGGAGCTACTGAAACACACGAGTAGACCTACAATAAAGGAGGCCTGTCCTGTTCGCTCCATCACTGTCATGTGCAGCAGCCGCGGTGCAGCGCTACGAGGTAATATACACAGCGTCACACAAAGCATCCTATAAAATACATCAACGCCCCTGCCATAATTTCTCAAGTGCTAACGACAGCCGAGGCTTCTGAAGAAACCAAGCAGCGTTATTTCAAAGGCTGATTGATAGTTGAGTAATTATAGCGTGGGGACCCTGCACGCCTTTGAACTTGAAAACTGTACGTATTTTATTTTTCCACTCAAATTATCAAAGCACCAACGATAAAAATAAAAACTTCCCTTTTAAATTCAAGAGAAGCAGGAAACATAATTAGTCAGCATGCGGTGCGAGTCGAGCAAACATAGCACGGAAGCGAGAATACCGACCCATGCAATGACACAAACTAAATAAATATACGCGTCATTTTTACCCTGGACCCTAACTCTTGGCTATCTTGAGACGCAAAGTTAATTTAAGTTAGTTATCCGATATTCCAAGTTGACGGATAAAATGCAGAGGCAATTAGAATACGTCAGGTACACACGGCATAAGCAGGGCTCCTCGGGCTCTCGCAAATTGGGACATCATTTCCGTAAGAATAACACAGCAGGCCAGGACCTCAAAGCAAGCACCCAGTCGGGAAAGGACAAAATAAAGTCATGCGAGTACCAACAGCCGCAAGGGCTATACGGAGACGTAGCCAGATCAACATGAACTCAATTTAACGCCGACAGACTATGTGTAGTAGGAGGCGTACAAGATTTTTTGACGCTACGGAGCCATCGAACGTGAGTTTTGCAGTAATTCGGGAGGAATGAACTGCAACCGAAATGAAAAGAAATCAATAAAAACACTCAACGAAAATTTAGTCTCAAGATTCCAGAAGAAACCTTGAGAAGACAAGCGTAACAATTGCTTAGGGCAAAGTTGGCGCCGAAGCAAACACAAGAGTTCCAAAAATTAAGCTCTGAACCAACACAAGGTGATCTTGGCGTTCTTGTGGCCGGTCTGCCGGCACTGCATTAGCATAATACACGCACAGAAAATCGGAAAACGACAACCAAAAAAGACCGAGAAAAAATCCCCGCATCGTACATCTCGACCATTGTCCCGGTATGCTCTTTTTAAAACTGAATCAACTTGAAGAATTTAAATTTACCAAAATTCAATTCCACAAAAATTAAAAAGTAGAATAGCATAATAAACATGGCGAGATATATACCACATTCATTTAAGTAGGTTACGATGAAAAAATACCAAACGATAACAACCCCAAAGAAATCAGCGCCGCAAACATGAAAGCAAAGATTATTGTTAGAAGTAAAGATGCACTTCATAAACCCTTAGAATAAAATATTGCACTTGTAAACTCTGTAAGCCTTCAATTTGAAGCAGTGCGAGATCATTTTCATAAATGGAAAAAACATGTACCTATACCGTTAATTGTTAGACGTATTTCTATGTCAAATGTTGGTGACGTGCCTGTCTCCGGTTGCTAGCACAATTCGGTTGCAGTTCTGTCATTTTGAGGCAATAAAAAACAGACCAACACGATGCATGTCAGAATAATTGATCGTCACGTTGGCTGTAAACGCAAAGCGAATCGCCTGCAAATATACACGTCAAATGAAAACTCAAAAATGAGTAAAAACATTCATACTTCATCGAAAAAAAACGAAAATCGTACTGTAACTCAATGTAAATAAACGGAGACCGGGTGAAGATATGCTTTCATATGTCATTAGCTGCTTGGGGGAACGCCAGTTGAATGCTGAGTCAAAATCCGTACCGTTTAATAAAAAATTTGCTTAGTCCATTTTTACAATTGCATGTGAAACAAAAATTAAAACGAGTCTGTTTAACAATTTATCAAAGCTAACACGCCGACCACACACATCGGCTTTGATGAAACAGATTCAATCGCCCCAAATTGCGGCCAATTCTTCACTTTCGTTCATTTCACGCTCAGAGTCCACCTGACCCTTAAAATTTCATGGAGCACTTGAAATGAAACATAAACCTAAAATCCGACTATATCCGAAATACTGTCGCGGCTATTGACATTGTATCACACCCTCACTCGCTTTGTGTGTACCTTCATTATCAACTGTAGCAGAAAAACGAATCATGTGCACAAAACTTGTGGTCCTACGGTCCTAATTACAGGCGAGAGGGACTGTCATCCAAGTTAATTCCTTTTACTTTGAGCTCGTTCATTAAAATAGCATTAAACGAGACCGATAGATGAGAACAGAAATTGACTTGGGCACAAAAGCACAAAAATTAGATCACGTTTGACACCACGAGAGACACAAGAAAAAGGGGAAAATAATTCCCCTTAATTAAATATCCGCAGATCAATGTAAAACGCAGCTGAAGTTAGTAAACCTCTGAGGAGCACTCAATCCTTACTGCAAGTGGATCAGAACATACACAAGGTACAATCTTCCCTGTGTAGAGGTCAAGGATTCCACTCATACTTTGATTTGAGCCAAGGTCGAAGATCTGCTAGAGGACGACCCTTCCTCCATTTTAGTTCAGCTCATCCTTTGAACGATTGACCAAATAAAGCTGACTACTGTTTGCATCCACAGGAATTATCACCAATATCATTTCAAAGAACAGAGCAACAATGGAAAACTACAACACCATAATAATATCTTTAATGAGATCATTTTTCAATAGCCATGTTCTGATTTAGCTCTGAGTCAGACGAAGACATCAATTGTTTTTCGCGCTCGCGTTGTTTCATTGGTGTATTTTCTAATCAAAACCATTCAGTACACACGATGCATCAAAACAAAGCAGAAGGAAAACTGTCAGTACAATTTATCACATATTGACATTTCCAAAAGGAATCATTCAACAACATCCGAAGATCAAAGCGAAATTTAAATCTTATTTCTAATGTTCATGACCAGCACGACGATATGTTATGAAAATGCAATTGCTTTTCGAATTTCTAACGAGGAAAAACAAACACTTCTTTTGAAGTAAACCCATAAGGCATAACACAAAGCATATTTAACTTAGCTTATGCTGGAAATAACGACGTAATTGCGACGCAATTTCTGAAGCCTGATCAAGGCAACCAAATGAGATCTGGAGTCCACTTCGGCTCTGCTGTGTGCAGCGAGCGATGACGTAAACTGAAATACTTTCTACGCCAACAAAGCTACCAGTAACTCAAAGAAATGAAGTAACGTCCAGGTTATAAATACAAAGCAGCCCATGTAAGCGTTCATTTACTTATAAATTCATTCTCATGTAAAATGAATGAAACAACTAATTTCATCCGGAAAAATAAAATGGAAGGCGCATGTTTTGGGAGCAAATAAAAGCTGGCTAGACCAATGCAGGAGCCGACGCAGTTAAGGAGCGCGTGATGTGACTGCGCGAGAGATTTCGACTCGAGCAACTTCCCAGCCGCTGCAGTACAAACCAAACTTTGTGAACGACACCTCACTTCTGAGAGCAAGAATGCTACGAGAAACACCGTAACTTTTAATAGAAACGTCAGCCGCCTCGAATGGATATGAAGGCGCAGCACGTCAAGAGGTGCAAAAAAGTGGAAGTGGCCTCCAGTCCCGCGAGTGGAAGATAAAAAAACGAGGGAAGAGCAACAAATACTCAGGATTAGTTAGTTAAAATAGCTGACAAAATGGTCGACATGCAGCAACAGAAAAACCTGTGGAAGCATTGAAAAAATTTACCATTGTTCCATGTCATGTGCAGAATGGCGTCAACATGGTGAAAGTGAATAAAAATGATCAGAAACTGAAATCTTCACAGTATCAAAATGGCTAACTTCAAATTTAGACAATGAAGAAACACAGAAGACCTGAAAAATTACGAGTAACAAGCTAATCTTCCAATAACGCAGTTCGATTAAAAATGCAATCAATTTTAATAACAAAAGTTGCGTTCGACAAATAAAACAAAGCGCAGCGCAGAACACACTTGGAAGTAAATAAAATAATTTACAGTTGTCAAGAAAGAACTTTACATTTAACGATTATGTAGAATGACAACCTATTTGCTGAGCAGCCCGATTACGCAATAATTCAGAATTTCGTATGTTTCACAGCTAGCCAGACTATTGAAACGGTGAAACTCGGTGACCACTAGATTCAAGTGAGTGGGGGGAAATAAAAGCTCTCTAAGAGTCTATTTCGGAGTACTCGTTCCAGCATCCACATACAATGAAAGCGGCAGCATCTGAAGACTTTGACAGAATTGAATCGTGAAGTGAAATGAAGTAGACACACAGCTATCAGAGCTCGTTTGCAGGAGATGACATCGTCTAGTACCAGCGATCAGTAACAGAACAGATACAAGTAATTATCTCATTGGACTGTCACATTCAGAGTACACTTCAACAGTGAGAAGTTGATATTTTTGCAATAATAAAGATATCAAAAGATGCTTAATGACCGTATCTGTGATACAAGTCGCACCTGTGCACAAGTACAAGAATATTTCAATCGCGGGTACTGTTGGATATATTTGATTGTCAAACAATCTGGAAGATTCATTAAAAAGAAAACATCGAATCCCGTCATTGTTGGCTGGCCGTGCACACTATAAGATGGTAGGGCTGGTCTTTTCCTTAACGTCTAAATATGGCGAACAGAATTGAAGTTTCAAATACGCTCGTAATAAATTAAACCGTTCGTACACTATCCACATCCGTTAGAACGGCAGAATAAACTTACGCTCCATGTCTTCAACGGCAAAAACCCTTGAACTTACAGTAATGTAGGTGTGCAATATAAGGTCTTATTAATGAACAAGTTAAAAAATGTAACTAGAATCATTATATTTAAAATGTAAATAAAAAAATTCAATTCATAACTTTCCCTGGACATTTATACTAAATCTTTAGATGAGTTTGGGCCCAAGACTGAATAAATTATTTGGGAAAGAGAAGATGAATTCGCATTCATTGTGAACGGTGTATAAAATAAAAGATGAAATATTCTGAAATACAGAGATAAGTTGTAATGAGTGCTTGAAGGTTGCTTTGCTGAGGCTGGATTTCTTATTCACTGCCATTTGTGATTTCGCAGAAGTCGAGTAAGTTGCCGTAACTCGTAAGAAAATGTGTAAAACTAGAGCAATCATTTTGCAATGCGCTTGTGAATCAAGAAGAAGGAATTTTAATGTGAGCAGAACGCACACCAAAATCATACCAACTGAAGTCGTCAGCATGACGGAATTAGCATGCCAAGATCATAGCACGAAACCAGAAAACTCTCCAAGACTCAGAAATGAAGCGAATGAAAAGAATCACCATAACTAAAAGCACCTCTTTCTGTACAATAATAGCACGCTAATGAGGTTCAGCTCCTGAGAAACTCGAAACTAATTGCGAACGCCAAAACATGCTCTCAAAACAGGAAATAAATCTTAACCTCGCATGCACAGACCGCAAACACGCTCCGCTAGCCTCGACGCTCGAGTGCTCGCCACCACAAAATGCCGTGCAAGTATAAGCTCTTAATGATATGAAGTGTTAATTGTCAATGAATATTATAGCAGCAATATACTTTAAATGAAGCACGCCATCATTCAGTAAATTATCGTTGTTGGATGCTTCAGCAACTCAGTAGGAATGATGAAAAATAATTCACATCGAATAGAAGATTTGGTCGATAACCAGCATGAATGTGTTATGATCCTGAAAAAAATTAGATCAAATGTTCGTTTCAGTCTTTAAACCACATCGAAGGTGTTCCAAAGAGAGGAAGGAAGGTTGAAGATACCATTTAGGATAGAACTAAGAGAACGCAGAATTTATGCACAAAATGTGTTCTCACACGAGATCCTTTTGAGCATTGAAAGAGCCACGAAGAAGTTTATGAGACCAGAACAAAGCAATAAGAGGTGGGATAGCAATGAACCGAAAAACATCGTCGGTAACAAAACAAAAATCCTATTCTATTTCAGCAAAATAAACGCCCACCTTTCAGCTCGAGACATCCGAAAAACCTTATTAGATTAACACATGAACGAACGCGTACTAGTTAAAAGTTATTAAAGAAGTCGTGGTTGCAAGAAATATAAATCCCGAGAATTTTAGGCCAGCTTACCCAGCACTATTTCATTTCTGCCTTCTAAGTCCAGAATGGTCATCAAAGGCCGTGAACTCTCGGAACGAACCTTTGACAAGTTCTCAAACGGAGAGATGGTACCGCATCAGAAGTTACGAACGCTTCAAAATTCAATTTTAAAATTTCACTAACTTTGAGTTCCTACGTTTAACGAGGAAGCAGAGTATAACACGAAAATCGATAATCGTTTTACACATCAACACCACACCAAATCACATTCTGCAACCAGAAATCTACAATTAATAACGACGCGTGAGTACTAAGCACGCTCAAAACCTACCACATAGGTAACCGCTACGAAAGGCTGTAGGTACCGCGAGTGGTGCACCACTCCATTACCGCCATCACAAGTCACAGCGCTGCTGTGCTGCACTGCCTCCAATTCTGAGAGCCAGCAAATGGATCGTCACAGTTTTGCAGACTGCGTGGCAGCAGAGAATGAAGACGCAGCTGTGGTGCTTTCACTTCAACATTGCATTTGGATTTAGGGTTACTATTTAACTTTCCCAATTGTAGGATTATTATTTTGCAATATTCACTTGTAAATGTCGACAAACAAGCGCATTTAAGGGTAAAATTTTGGAATTTTAATTTCTAACATTTCACAAGCAGAATAGTTCGCGCAGAAACTTCTTCAAGATTATGGTTAATAACTTTCCTGGACTTCACCGTACAAGAGCTAACTACGTGGGGTAGCTAACAGAATAACACATAAATTGCGTTTTGATTGAACAGAGAACTGTGATTTGAGTTATAAGTCCTTTTCCCTTTCCCTGAATAAGAGGCTAAAATTCAAGTTATACCTCATAAAGCAATGAGAAATGAGTGACGAATGTCCCCTTCTACAGATAACGCCACTAAGATATCGTTGAAGAATTTGCTTTGCAAAATACTTACAAAACAACGCGTAACTGAAAATGATGACCAATTTATCACTAAGTATATAACCGGAATTCTGAAACTTCCCACCGTAGAGGAAATACGTTCAATTCTCGTCATTCAGTCTCCGGTTAAACAGTACTGGCGTCCATACGGGCACAAATTAATTACCCTCCAATAAACGCTCGCTAAAAAACTGCCTCGCTATACGGAACAGCATGCACCATTGATAGCTAAGCAGAACAACATCTGCAGTGTAACTACCTCACCAGATGCGAGATATTAAAGAATGTAAAACAGCTCCTTAATACAGCACAGTTGCGTGGCCAAGCAAGGGTTTGCATAATGTTAGTGGCAGTAACTCGCGACTGTGCAGCTAAGACCGATGCAGGATGATTATCATATTATATTAGGCGCCACTCACGAGTAACGTCGCGGTGG
>JACJUY010000151.1:0-15610 GCA_014220935.1 Platorchestia sp. MABIK
TGTGATAATTCTCTCCATCTACCTGAAATTAGAAGGACAATAAGATTTAACTCTGAATATATAATATGAAAAACCAAGTTTACAGATACACAAGAGACATAAAAGTTTATGAGGAATACTCTTCGAATGGGACAACTATTAAAAAATAAGAAGAGAGAAATTAAATGAGAAGAATAAACGTAAAATTGAGAGGATTTTTAAATTCCAGGCTTTCCATAGCTAATTTTAAATTTGACTTGGAATATTTTAATTTTATTTTTGAAAAAGATTAGTCACAGTGATGTGGAAAGATAGTATAAATTCAAGAACAGCAAGATTATCAACATTGAAAAAAAAATTGCATTAGGAAACTTAAAATAGACTACAAATTACTTCCAGAGGTTTATTAGTTTGACAAGTAATAGTAAATACGTAATATTCTGTAATTAGTAATACGTGAAGATGTCTTATTTAGCCCAAAACAGAGAAAAAGGACATGTAATAAAGAAAAAAAGAAAAAATGACTCATTTTATTCTAGAATATTTAATTTTTATATTCATACATTTAGATAAATTTAACTTCATGTCATCTTTAAAATTAAACTCAAATTTAAGAAAGCACAGAAAATGTAAACAAGAGCCTTTTTATATTCACACAGTAAATATTATATATACAACTAAGCTCTCATTGAGCTATTGCACCTGCCAATTGAAGTGCGAAAGTCCTCTTTGGTCACTGGTTATGTCTCTATATTTGACAAAGTATGAAGTCCAGTAAGGCAATCCTCTTTGTCTTAGATGAGTCGAAAGGACAATTGATGACTTAGGTTTTGAGTTTGAACTGTTTGGTGTCCTGCTACTGCCTTCAGTGTGTGAAGATAGCTCTCGTAGGGTGGGTGCGTTTCGCAAAGGATTTCTTTTTCTCACGAAATTATTCGGGAGAAACTTTGCATTGATAAAATAAATTGTGGTTATAAACTTATTAATCGTGCTAAAAATCAACATGAGACAGGTATACACCTAACATTTGAAAAAATACGACAACAAAGTGATTTTCGACTGTTTGAATTGCGTTGAACTGTACCCGCAGGTAATTTTAACCAAGATTGTTTTTGGTATGTTCAGATCTCAACACTACGGCCAAAAAATTATAACTGGTGATAATCTCTGCTTCAACTCTTTTCGGACATTATTTCAAGTTTCTGTAGCAATGGGAAAAAAGAAGACTTCAAAAAAGGAGTCATCTGAAAGCAAAAATGTAAGTACAACAATACATTTATACCGGACAGCAAATATTGAAATTATATAAAAAACGTTACGAAACAAAAGTAATCTATTTTGAAAATGAGATAACATTCAAGTGGTTTCTAAATGCGTTTATATTTTCCAATTATTTAGTGAGTCATGTTATATATATTAAATTAAAACTGCAGGTTATCATAAAAATGAGCACTAACAATCATACACTATTGCTAGGACATGATTTATTGTTGGGCATATCAATATCAAATACAGGGAATATATAGTTTCGATGAAGATAGTGTAAAAGCTAGCGTGTCATCCTTGTAATTAGTGACGTTAATATTGAAAGAAAAACTTTTAAAATTACACAACACCCAAATTGTTACGAGTTATTAAGTTGCAAGATTTGCTGGTGAACAGAAATCATACGTTGCCTAAACCAGAAAAAATGAAGAGAAAAAAATTTCGTTCAATCTTTCCTCGTGACCTACACTGATACTTCTAAGAGAGATAATTTCTCTGTCGATTTTTCAGGTCCCTTCAGCGCCTCCTTCACCCCTTACGTTGGACAAGAGCGGCTGTGTGGCCATCAGTGTGCTGGCAAAGCCTGGTGCCAGAGAGAGCGCTATCACCGGTACAAGCTTCAGTCCCTATGTTAATAAAATATTAGGTCTATTCTCGATGAACCAAGTTTCAAACTTTTAGGCGGCTGACTCATATAACGATACATTCATGCTGTGCTGATGTTATTTTGTTGAAAAGCCAGAAATTAGCACAGTTTGTTGTGTTCATTATATATTATAAATTTAATGAAACTCTGCGCTACAGGAGTGGGAGAGGAAGGAGTGGGCGTACAGATTGGGGCTCCTCCTCAAGACGGAGAGGCTAATGCTGAACTCGTTCAGTTCTTAGCCAGAGTGCTGCACGTGCGCAAGAATGACGTCTCTCTAGACAGGGTGAGTGAAACCTTCCCATGTCAATAATATTTGTGTAATTTATTTGAAAAAATGCATCAGGGCTATGTTTTAAGTTTGTTTTGGTTTCGCATGAGAGGTAGGATGCATAATGGGGTAAATTGAATGTTATATTCTATCTCTGAATCCCTAGAAATCTATTTCATACTATGCCTGTATAAGTTCTTTGTATGATAATAAGTAATTTTCGTTGATTTTCAGGGCAGTAAATCTCGACAGAAAAGAGTTCTGGTGCGTGACATCGACCTCCAGAAAGCCATTGACCTCATTTCTTCGGCCGCCAAAAGTGCTTCCTGAACCTTAAAACTAAAGTCTCAATACATTTTTTTTGTAGGGAAATGTTGTATTTGTTTTCAATATTTTATGAGGTATACTTCGACACTTTGAAGTCTGGAAGCAACTAACGTAACCGTAAATCGCATCAGTTTATCGTAAAATTCTAACACTTTTATGTGTCCCTGACTTGAATAATAGTGTTGACGTAGAATCGAATAGCAAGGCTTTCAGCTTAGTTGCCGCATGCACTTAGAAAAAAGAGATATTTTATTCATGAATTCAAACTTCACGTTTGAAAATTTTGTCTGTAAACTTGTACAGTTTCTCAATTGCTAGATTGTGTTAACGCATCAAATTTTTGTCAGAGAGATCACTTCAACACTTTGATACTAGACATGACGTATATGATTTGAGAAATTCAATAAGCTTTGAGCTCTTTAGCGATTTCAATAACTCTGTGTGTACTTTCAGTTAATTAAAAACTGTTTTCAGAGGTTTCAATTTAAATATGTCATTATACCTTATAGTTTGAGTAAAAATAAAATAATTCTCCTTAAAAGTGAAGCATTTATTTAAATTTAATACTACCTTAGTTATTGTAGCCCCATTACAGTCAGTTAAAACATCATTCACACTATTTAATGATGATTTTCATTACTAATTCTGGTAAAGTCTTATTCTTTGATTCTTTTTGAAAGTTCATTGTGCTGCACGAGTTTCCATTCAATCGAAGGGGATGAGTAATCTTTTACACAATAATGGTGAACCAACATCAAATGCACGTGATAAATATGAATAAGAATGGGACATGACATTAAACAGTTTTAAATATTTCTTCACATATAAATGCGTTGTAACCAGCTCCGTGTATTCGAATATAAGCAAATAATTAATAATTATGAGCAGATTTTAAACGATAGGCTTCTGTTACTGAAAAATTCATTGCAGTACTTCGAAAATCAGCTCTTCTTTCAACGCGTTGAAAGAAGAGCAATTGCAATTCTCAAGCCTCTGCTCCATGCTTTTGTTAGCGTATTTTAGCTTATATTTAAAGTTAACGCTAACTTTTAGAAAATAAAACACTCACAACGAAAACTCAATTTGTTTGTTTTTGATCCTCGTATGATAAAGTTTTCAAATATAGTCTACACTCTCAGCGTTATGTCGGCTTAAACCACGTGTTTCAAGTCAGTATTTGCGTAAAGTAATTCTTCATTTCAGCGTAATTCTGACTTAATATTATTCTTGAGACTAATATAAATATGATGCCTCATCTGAGGCCGTTGGAAACTTCCATATTTTCATAATTTTGAAGTGATGGGCCGGAATCCTAGCTGAGTCCAAGAGAATCAAAAGAACATTGGCAAAAAATACGACTCAGCAGTTCAATTTATCATTTATCACTTTGTAAATAGGTTTTCATTCCTTGTGAGCATCAATTGATGGAACCTAAATATTTAACCTCGTTTAATAGCTGTTGTTTAAAAAAAAATGTCTGAGCTCTACGATACAGCGCTTCAATTTATCATTTCTCCCTTTGTAAATAGTTTTTTTACTCCTCCTGCGACCTTAATTAATGGCACCTATAGTTTGCCTCGTTTAATTTATAGCTGCGGTTTAAAATAAATTTCTAAGCCGAACAATTTACTCGGAGTCTTCCTCACTTACAAAGTCAGAATCGTGACCTTCGTCAGAGTCAAACTGATGCACAGGGATCTCGTCCAGCGCGACATCAGTCACGTTGGCGATCAAGAAGGGTACGAGCAGCAGCGCCGTGATCAGCTCCAAGGGGAAGAAGAGACGGTTGGCCAAAATCCGCTCCCGGTCATTGCCCTATGATATATTAAACAATTTATCTACCATAAGGGATACATCGAGAAGTGTCGTTCATAATGATTTAGAGTGGGAGAGGCCCTAGTTCAGATCCTTTGGAACTCCTAGGATAATTTTCAGTATCCGATTCTTCATCGTTAATCGCAAAGTACTGCTACCGTTTTGTTAGGTATGATGTGATCCAATCATGCTCAATTCCTCTAAGACTGGTACGGTGTAGATTCGAGAGTTTAAAGCTTTTGTCTATCTTATCAAATGCTGTTTTGAAAGTAAAAAACAAAACGAGCTGAAAAGAAACTTTCACTTGTCAATATTTGAATGAAGATATTGTGAATGATTCAAGACTGTGTTGTTGAATTTTTAGAATTATGACCGTAAAGTTAAACATGGAGAATTGACTTTTGTTAGAGCGAGTGTGCATTTTTATAAACACGTTCAGTTTATTTTATGCTAACAATTGGCAGTAAAGAAACAGATCTATTAATTTTTGGTTATGCAAGCTTATAATTGTTTGAAAAAAACTTTCTGGGAAAATTTTAAGAGAGTTAAAGTTAGTTATGTTTGAGATGATAGGTGCTATTATGACAGCTGTACCTCTAAACAATTTACTAGAGAACATTTCATCCATACGATTTATTTTTCAAGTTGGTTATGTTGTCATAATCACCGGTGGAATAAGTTTGCGTTAAGTAGAAGTAGTGCTCTTGGACATGGTCCATGTAATACAACTGGTCAATCGGTTCGCCAGCAATACTATCAGCAATTTTTCACTTAAATCAACGAAGAAGTTATCGACATATTGTATGAACTTATTGAAAATACCCTGATCTTATACTTTTCTTCGTTAATTTTTCTGTGCTTGTTTGAGAGCAAAAAAAAAGTGCCCGTAGGGCCTGCAGAAAGACCAAGGGATACTGACCTGGAGAAGTGTGAAGAAGGCCTCGTCGACAGTAAGGGTGTGCAGAATGTCCAGGTTTGCGATGGCGTACAGCACGGTAGACATGGCGAGCATGGCCAACACTACCAGCGCCACCACCTGCACATTCCTTTCTCTCACTATTTGATCTATTTCATCGTCACCACTCAATAGTCACAAAGGAAGATGCATCCAGAATCTCGTGTTCGAAAAATTGTCACGGGGGCTTGTCTTCTCTGTGGAGCAGGGAATTAGGCATCAGACTTTGAAAAAGAAAAAACTCCGGTAAATTCCAGATTTTGGTAAATGCGATAATTTTATTGGACCCCATTTCATACTAGCGAACGGAGCAGACGAGCAGAAATATTTAGAGGGTGAACTTGCTTTTCACTCACTACCTCTCCTTACGGCGAGAAGCTGGAAAGCAATTTTTACGACACTATTTTAAATGGAGCGAGCATTGGAGAGGTTTCCTTTGATTTTCCAAGCATGTGAAATAACGAATGATAAAATGAGCTTGTTAATGAGAGATTTCAAAGAGAGTAAATGGCAGGTTGTGTATTCCTAAGAGCCAGGGGAAAATATGTACAGAGGCACAGTGTGCCTCTGTTTAAATTTTTCTACACTTTGGGAAAAAGCATGAGTTTAGGAAGAACGAGTACCAATACCTAGTAAATTGACTTCCAAACCAAGTATGATATCTCAGTCGTCTCCTTATTATCCCGAGTCTGTGGCTGAACCTCACCTTTATTTGGTTTCCAATGTACATTACCAAAACACGAAGGTTATTTTTAACTCTTTAATTTTTTTTTGTCTGGAAGTTTACCAGGAAAAAGCCTTGTACTCAGAGCACGATGTTCGTAAAATGTAATTTTTAAAATTCAATAAATGGAAGATGCTTTATGAAAGAGAACGTTGCAACAATAATATGGACTTAATGGATTTTATTTGAAAGTAATAAATAGTTCACTCGAAATGTTCTAAGCCCCAATACCAATTTTTTCTAACACAATACTCTCCAACTATTAACTTAAGAGGAGGGAGTGTAGTGCAACTCAGGGAAGAGCATGTTTTCTTTACACCTTCTCTCACCTTCCTTCTTCGTTTTCAACATAAGAGTAGCTGCTTGCTCTGGCAATCGTCCCCTACGATTGCATGGTATCGAACCCGGGATGTTTTCGTCTAATGGGCCCACGCTCTGCCTATGTGCCACTATGGAGGCTACCTTCAATACTTTACGCACGTGATTCAACAAATGTTTCCCCTGAAAATATCATGTTCAAGGATTACAACGTTGGAAAAGGTTGAAGGTGGAAACTCGAAGAAAATGAAAATTTTAGCAACATCGCCTCACCTGCCACAGTTTTTGGAGCGCGAGTCTGAGGCTGCGGAGGAGGAGCGACAGTGTGTCCTTCAGGAAGGAGGGCATGGCGATGCTTTTGAACAGCAGCAGCCAAACCTGTACCAAAATTTCAACACGTTGTGCAGCTTTGGTCACCGTGGCCGAGTGGTTAGAGAGCGCGCCCTTCATGGGAAGTGTCGGCAGTTCGAATCCCGGCAGTGCTGCCTGGTGATTCTCCCCGTTGCGAAAAGGGATAACTTTGCCACAATTCCTCACTCTACCCAGGTGTCGAAAATGGGTACCGGATTGATCGAGTGTGACCGTCATTGCGTCTTGATGTTGGTAATAAGGCATTTGAAATACCAATGAACAAGATGATATGTATCAGGCTAGATTGGAATAAAACATCCTTTCTCTGCCTGCTCCTCCTCGCTTTTGAGGTCCCTGGTCATGTTATCTGTGTTTTGGAGATTCTCTAAGACGCAATAACGCTACACATTTTTTTGTATAAAATGATTTTCTCATTGTCACAGGTGTTCCAATTCGATACATTTTCTGCTTACGACATGGGCATCAAAGAGCCATGTAAAAGAGGAAATTGTTTTCATTCACGAAGTGAGCTGGCATCCTCTGTTGCTTGTGAATTTGTCGCCGTCAAACACAAACTTGACAACTCTTTACCGTTTCACGCGTCACTTGGACACGCGAATTGTACCTCATCATGTACCTTATAATGAGAATAAACGAAATCAAAATGCAAAAAAACGGTATAAAATTTCGCCTCTATTTTGAGAATTAGTGTTTTTACGAGTCAAGAAATTGACAATTTGGCGATTTGTTGGAAACAAATTTCTGCTGGTCGATTGGCATTAAGCATTCGTGTATTGCACTATGTCATATTTTCGTAAAGGAATTCGGTCTTTGCTCGAATATCATGTATGAAATTTGCTTCTATGGAACAAAAAGTGTCTACATATGTGTGAAATCTAAGACAAACTTTACGCAAGAAACGAAACTTCCTTTGATTGCTACATGAATTTAATTTCAAATAGCCAAATGATTTCACAAGACCAATAACAAACGGCTTCAAAGTTTCAACCAGACAAGTGCTATATATAGAGGTTGAACTTCATTTATACTGAAAAAAATAAACAGTTTATTCCCAATAAAGTTGATACATGAAATGAATGAATGAAATCATTGCCTCACCTCGAGAGCATAGAGATAGTTGATGTTCTGGTGCTTGACGATGTGCTGCCGGATATCCTCGTGCAGGTAGAAGAGGTTGCCGGAGTTGTGGTCAATAGCGGCCCGCAGTTGCCAGCCCTGCTGCAGCATGCAGCGCACCACCATGCCCTGTGTCACCGCCAGCAGCAGGTTCGACACGAACACCGACTTCAGCGGCGAGGCCAGTCTAGTTTAAACAATTTAAACATACAGTTTATTTACCACAGACGATACAGTCTTGTTTAAACAATTTTTTACCGCAAGCGATACAGTAGTAAATTGTTTCATAAGTCTAGTACAATGGTCAAATTTGAGTAAATCTACCTGGGGGCCCGAAAAAGTTCAATGACTTCTAGGGCATCCTAGTTCATGCGCTGCAGTGAGTAACTCACGAAAAAAGTTTTATTTCAATCAAACCTGATACAAATCATCTTGTACATTGGTTTTTCAAATGCCTTGCAACTAACACCAGGACGCAATGACGGTTACCTCCGGTCAAGCCGATGCCCATTTCCCACACCTGGGTAGAGTGGAGAATTGTGAAGAGATCTCATGACAGTTGAATTCAGAACCAACGCTTCATCTTTATAGTCTGGGCAGTGACTAAAGATATTGGGACTCAGTGTCTACGAGGAAGATTTTTCAAGAACTATTTTCTTATTTCAGACTTGGTAATCTAATATACTGTTAATAACTTATACGTAAATATAATGGTACTCAAAGCCTACGAGGTGGATTGTGGATGAACTATGATTTTATCTGGTACAACAACAAGTAAATTTGAAATGATATCCACATTTTAGATTCATTAGTTCCATGTGCTGTTAACCACGTTCATAGCATTAACAACTTATAGCTAAAAAACTGTTCCATTCGTCGCTTATGACGAGGACTCAATAAATTAATGGAATATCCTTTACAGCGTCTAATTTGCTGTCCTCACAGAACATGCACGTAGTAGATCTGGAAAAAATGTGAGCTCCCCAGCAAATACTTTAAAATCAGATCCTCGCTGTGGCACAGTGGTTAAGGGATCGGCCTTGTATGTTGGAGACGAGGGTTCGTATCCCGGCGCTGGCGCGGCGATTTTCCCCGTTGGGTATAAGGGAAAGCTCAAGCACAATACCCCACTCAACCCAGGTGTCGGAAATGGGTACCGGCTTTACGGGGGAACCGTCATGGTGTCCTATATATAGTGTTAGTTATAAGACATTTGAAAAACCAGTGCTCAGGATCATATGTATCAGGCTTGATTGGAAATAAAGCATCCTAAGACGCCGATGTTTGTTTGTTTGTTTGTTCGAGCAAACGAAAAATTGTTAAAATGCTCTCTAGAAAGGGTTTAAACTTCTGAGTCATTTCAATTTATTCAAGATACATCGTATTAATTACGTTAAGTACGCTATGTGGCACGCTGGATGCGATGACATGCCTGAAGGAGCAGAGGCCGATGTGCGGAGTCTCCAGGACGGCGAGCAGGAGGTAGAGCACGAGCAGCATCAGCGTGAGGGCGCACACCTCAGGGACGTCGTCGTTGGTGAAGATGCTGTGCGAGAGACCTGCGGACTCCCTCACGCTGTCTTCGTCCACCACGATAAAGTAGGACGTGACTCGACCGGTCAGTGTCCAGGTCGTGAAATGCCACATGTTGTTGATGCGCTTCTTGTAGACCGCCTGCAGCTGAGAGAACGTGTTCGTCGCCAGAGAGTGCACCATGCAAACCAATCGCACTTCGTCCAAAGTTCCGATCACTTCTGTTATTTTCTCGGCAGTTTGCAGGAATTTTAGCTTTGTGTCAAACTGGCTGGTTTCGAAGGTGAGAGAGTAGCTCTTCACCACCCTGGCGTCCCGGTATAGGAGAATGGTTATGGGGCCCACGAATGCTCGAGGCTTTACGCGGTATGGGATGGACGTGTCGCTCATACCTTTCAGTTGGGAACCCACGTAGTAGGGCACGTATTCGCGCTCGATCTGCAGTGAAGAACGACTATTTCGGATAAATAATTCTTTTAACGAACTTCAATTAAAAACTTATGAGGCTGTTGCAATTATAAAGGTTTTAAACAAGGCTTTTTATTATTTATGTAGCAAAAAGTGTGAACAGACTGGAAATTCTCTCAAGAGTAGAAGAAAGCACTTTCTGATACTGACTATCCGAGGCAAGTAGTAAGACTTAAAGACGGAAATGTTTCCAGGCACAAAAGTGATTTTCAAATGCTAATTAAAAGCTGTTGAAAATATGAAAAAAATTCGTGCATTGTTGACAGGGATTACGACGTCGATATCTCACTTCAGTAGCTCGCCAGAGTCGCTAAACCTTTTTAATGACATGTCTCTGAGGTGATGCTTCACCACTGTTTTATTACAATATTCTGTGTTTACTTCAAGGTGTGGGAAAAATCTCGTCATAAATGACACGATTCACGAACAAAAATCAATTTAATCGCCATGGATTCCTAATCATTCATTAGTGAAGCTTTGAAGAAATGAAAGGCGCTTTTAACCCTCTGTTAAGACATCACTATAAGCTATTGGACCTAAGTTTTACGACAGACAGCATGATACCCACATATAACAAGATTACAAGAGTTTAAGTATGCATGAATTAATAAAAAAACTACACGTGGGCCACGTCTGTCTCATAGGGCCGCAAGTGTTGCTCTAACGATATTGCCGGAGTGCCCGTGCAGCACACACAATGCTGTCATGGGCGCGCTATGTAGACGATGTTGTCGGAGTTTTCGTGCATCACTTATTATACTCACGATGTTGTCAGAGCGCACGTGCGCTACTCACAATGTTGCCAGAGTGCACGTGCGCTACTCACGATGTTGCCAGAGTGCACGTGCGCTACTCACGATGTTGCCAGAGTGCACGTGCGCTACTCACGATGTTGCCAGAGTGCACGCGCGCTACTCACAAAGTTGTCAGAGTGCACGTGCGCTACTCACGATGTTGCCAGAGTGCACGTGCGCTACTTACGATGTTGCCAGAGTGCACGTGCGCTACTCACAATGTTGCCAGAGTGCACGTGCGCTATTCACGATGTTGCCAGAGTGCACGTGCGCTACTCACGATGTTGCCAGAGTGCACGTGCGCTACTCACGATGTTGCCAGAGTGCACGTGCGCTACTCACGATGTTGTCAGAATACACGTGCGCCACTCACGATGTTGTCAGAGTGCACGTGCGGCACGTAGTGCTCGAGGTCGCAGGTGGCGAGGTCGTAGCAGGCAGGCACCCAGTACAGGTCCATGACGAGGTCGAGGGAGATGTCGTGGGTGTAGGCTGGCTTGAGGACGAGGTGACACGTCCTGAACACCACACACAGCGCCCCCAGGTGGCACAGCGGGAACACGAACTTCTGGAACACTTCGGCTCCCGAACGCTTCACGAGCCGCCGTGCTATCGTCTTCAGGATGTACGATAGTCCCGGGAACCACATTTGGATTCGTGCTCAGCGGACTCTACCTGTGCAGTGAGATTAGTCCCATGGCTCGTTGTCCTGTTGGGAAAGTTTCTGAGTTTCTCACGGGATGAAATTAGGATGCACTGTTCTAAGCGTGTCCTGGCTCGTTGTCCTGTTGGGAAAGTTTCTGAGTTTCTCAAGGGATGAAATTAGGATGCACTGTTCTAAACGTGTCCTGGCGTGTTGTCATGATGGTGAACTTAGGGCTGTTATAAAAGCTCTTAGACATTTAGAGAATTCTGTGGAATAAATACCCTAGATATATATGTTATATTGAGATTTTTAAACTTTTGCATTTTTCTCTTGTTTCAGCACTGATGATAAAATTTTAATAATTCCGAAACGTTTGCAATAAATGTAGTGTACACTTTTACACTGGTTCTTCTTCTTATTCGACGAGTAAGATTCTCCACGAATCGCCCTATTGGATTTATATGTTGGTAAACTTTCTGAGACGACAACTGAAATGATGAAATTTAAAAGTGCTGTTCTAGACGTGCAGCTTGCTCTTTATTGTTACCCTTAGCGACGTTAATGTGGCACTTCGGACTAACAAAAGAAGACATTCTTTTTTTTTTAGTGCTGTGAGATCAGTTGTTAATAAACTTTGGTAAGATTTAACAATGAGGATCCGCACATTCAACCACATTAATTTAAATGGAGGAAATCACAGGTGATAATTTTGAGCAACAATTGCAAGTTATTAGAGCTAGTCAAATATTTATCTAAGATACAGCTGAAGTGAACACTTCGCTTCTAGAGAACGTAAAACCATGAGTACAAGAATTTTTTCAGTGCTTCATCACATCCCAAAGCGCTCGTCTTTATCTGTTTCGGAAGTGTAACTCAGGAATTTAACGTAAAACCATGAGAGTACAAATTTATTAGTGCTTCAACATATCTCTAAGCGCTCGCCCTCATCAGTTCCGGAGGTGTAACTCAGGAAGTCAATGTTGATCACTGCAGCCTGTGCGCCATCTCGACAGAAGCAATACTACGCTCAGCGACCTTTGTACTGTGATATGTACTTTTCTGCTCTTAACTTTTGTTCACCATGAACACCTGCAGTGATGTGTTCTTTTCTTCTAACTTTTGTTCATCAAGAGCGCTTGAAAATTGATTCTTGCATTATGGCCTCAGATGCTCGATACCAGAAGTTGAAACTTCCAATTTTAATACAAAACTAGACCTCTAGGAACGCGTTGATGATACAATTAATTTTTGGTAAAGATCCTTCGTAAAACAGCTGCTTGTAGCAGCTTACACGGATGCATTATTCAGAGCGTAGGAAATTTAGATTTTGCGTCATGTTGTCCGTGTGAGTCCACGGCTGAAGTGTTCCTGAGCGCGGGTGACAACAAGCAGACAAAAGTCTTAAAGACTTATTGGCGTGCAAATAGATAACTCGATTTTTGTACACAATAAAATGGCCGCAAAGAGCGTTACGCAAGATACAATTTTTAAAATTGACGCACGAACTGACTAAAAGTTGGACTGCAAGTAGGCAGTTTCCCTTGCATGTTGTGAAAAATCAAAACACTCATTCATGAGATTTCAAAATTATTATAACTAAATGAAACATTTAAGTTTTAATACATCTTCATTTGTTCAAAGAAAATAGAATAAATTAAATTTGATGTAACAAATATTTCGAAATCCGATTTGGTGTGCGTTAACGAAAAAATTGTTGAACAAAAATGAGGCTTCAAAATCTAATACAAAGTATCCTGGCTAATGACAAGCTTCTAATTTTGCTTCATATAAAAGTTTAAATTATAGATATTTTACTTACTGATGGCTTACTTTAATGAAAACCAAGGTAAATTTTGAAAGAAAGTTAAATTTGATTGTAAATTACAGGAAAGCCGGAATAGCTTGCACTACAGTCAAAATCGCCCTGCAACCTGTTTGTATCAGAATGTGCAACAATCCAAGAAAGAACGGAAACACAAGTTAATAACTCGTACTGCAGATGAAATATAATAGATCTAAATTATTAATTTTTATGTTAAATATTACCTGGTCGACGTTTCGATGGTTAGGAAAAAGAAGAGTAAAAATTATCTCGTAGCTGACGGCGTAGAGTAGAAGCTAACATTTTCTGAAAATTATTTTATCCGACAAACAGACAAACCATCCTCATTTCTTCCAACTTTCTAAGTGATCCAGAGGCCCAACCGAGCAAGATACCTAGGTAAACATAATACACAAATGAAGTAAACAACATAAAAAGCATCCAGATAATATTAATAGTCATGGAATTGAAATTCCGTCATACGTGTTAGGTTAGATGTAACTGAACAATTTAAATTTCATCCTGCTTTAAATAAAAATTTGTGCGGGTAAAAGAAAATGAATTTATTTTCCTAAATCTTATAATTTAATCTTCAGTACAAAAAGAGCATATACCACATTTAAAGGATAAATAATAATTTCCACTTATGCATCTTATTGGCCTATGTTTTATCTTATTACAAGCGTATCAAAGACTTGGAAAAAAAACATATTTTTTAAAGTGCGTTTAGATTGAGAACACTAAAAATTTCTCAATTTTTTCGTAGGAAACCCTCACATAAGCACAAATGATTGCTGCGGGAATTTGAATAAATGTGCAGTTTATGAGCACCCATAGTGGTATTCTTGAATGATTTGTATGGAAAGGAGGATTATTAAATTTTGCGACATAATTCTGACTGATAAATTAATAGAAAAATCTTGTGTTACAACTGAATGAAATTCAGAAATATAATTTTTCATGCTCACAAGGATTCAGTGGAGTTCTCGTGAGTATACGTCAGTCGCAGAACATCTCTGCAGTAATGTACCCCATCTAATCAGTCACAGAACATTTCTGCAGTAATGTACCCCGTCTAATCAGTCGCAGAACATCTCTGCAGTAATGTACCCCATCTAATCAGTCGCAGAACATCTCTGCAGTAATGTACCCCATCTAATCAGTCGCAGAACATCTCTGCAGTAATGTACTCCATTTAATCAGTCGCAGAACATCTTTGCAGTAATGTACCCCATCTAATCAGTCACGGAACATTTCTGCAGTAATGTACCCCATCTAATCAGTCTCAGAACATCTCTGCAGTAATGAACTCAAGTAATCACAACCATGGTCAGATTAAGCGATCACAATCAGAGCCGCTGCAGATGGCGGCAGGAAGCTTGGATTGGCAGGCGAGACGAAGCCTCATTTATTGCCCGCTCACCAACAACTGACGGACAAAACACTGGCGGAAGGAAGACTAATGGCTGCGTTGAGGTACAAATGAGCTTCGAGTTCATAATGATCGGCTTTTATCCGAGAACAAACGCGTTTAGGAAAATTTAAAAACAAACTCAAACACTTAACAAAAGAAATGGCTTCAAAAAACCCCATAATGAGGCGAAATAATTTAGAAAAGTTCCAGCTTTCAAGTGCGTTAATAGAAGCTCCTTATACCTAAAAGTTTTTTAATTTGATCCATGTCTTCGAATTGCGAAGACGAAATTTACGCATCATATATGCAATTTAAATTTTGAAAATTACAGTCACGAAGACTAGTGTTAGCTCGAAACCATGTTTTTCTTTCACATATTTTCATGAACCCCGCTCATTTACATTCGTCCAACACTTGGTACGGGCAGATATTCTGCGTGAAGTCTCTTAAAATTGATAAAGAGGTAGCATGTAAAAACCTTCGATGGCAGATACCAAGGCTGAACAAACAGATAACTCTGATTTTATTCCAAGGCCAATGTATGACCAATGTCCGAGAAAAACTAGGAGTGCCAGAAATAGCGCAATTATTAAGCAGTTTTTAAGTACACTAGAACGCGAGGATATGGCATACGATTCAACTTGAAACCATCCCTGCTCGTCGTTATCAACAATACCGTGCAACGAAGGCTGACACGCTCACCTGACAGCTGACCTCAGCAGTGCACTACCACGAGCCGCAGTGGTTGTGAGCTTTGCAGCATGAGCAGGTAATGCATCATGCAGCATGAGCAGGTAATGGTGGTATCATCAGCAGCATGTGCAGGTTATGTATCGTCAGTAACGGTAAATAGTGGTGCACTGACGCGTCTGAACAGCGTTTTGTACTAAGGACTGGTGAAGCAAGAGTTCCGGTGCTTTGTAACGTAGCGTGGTGTTGCAACTCTTACGTTAGTCACAAATGCTGGGGATACACCAGGTACATGAGCAGTGGTACACTAGCAAATGGTGCAGGTATTACTCCGGCTACTGGTGTAGCTATTATACTAATAACAGATGCAGCTGATGCACTAGGTACATGCGCACCTGTTGCGTTAGTCATAGGTGCAGCTGTTGCACTAGCTACGGGTGAAGCCGCTACACTA
>JACJUY010000151.1:30319-198379 GCA_014220935.1 Platorchestia sp. MABIK
GCTACAATGTGGCACTCATCAGAGATGTCTGTATACCGCCACAATGTGGCACTCATCAGAGACGTCTGTATACCGCCACAATGTGGCACTAATCAGTCTACAGAGAGAACTGTGTCCGCGACGCCTCTAATGCCGTGCCAACAAACGAAGCTCCGCACCACCTCCGTATTTCTCGTTCTTATCAGCTGTTTCTCCTGGTTATCTGCTCGCAATGAGTCGCTAAAGCTTGCTTAAGATTAACAAGAAAAATCTCGTTTTCACTCACGATCGCATTTTCTTGCTTGTTGTCATTTGACGTCGGATTTTGCTGACTTGGGGTTAACTTTGCTCTAGTTTATGAACAAATCGGTTAATGTGATTCTCTTTTGATTGAAATTGTATGCTGTTTCTTGTTCCTTGTTCTTGTGCGAAGCTTCAGCAGCGTATTTGCTATAGTTCATAAATAGTCATTATTTTGCAGTTCGTCTCATTTTCAAGTTCTCACTCAGTGCTAAATCAGTTGTGGCTTTTGTATCTCCTTTCAGTTCCGTTTTTTGGTCATGCGTTTCCTTTGCGTCGTTCACATGTCTCATTCACTTCCTCAACGTCTGTTACGTACTCGAACTCCTGGATAATTTTGAATCAGTTGTCCATTCTGAACTACAGTTCTGTTTGATCAGCGTATTTTCATGACGACTGTTTATCAGGTTACGAATCACAGTTGATACTTAACATTTTCCGTAAATTTGGTGAACCAAAAGCTCCTTTCATAATTTTTAAGTTGAATAGATGTGATTCTCTTGAAAAACGCCTCGCCTGAAGGTTCTCATTTATGAACTAGAAAACCATGGAAAAGTGCTCGAAGAACATTAAGCAAACACTTCGACGAAAAAACCTCACTAACATCCCTTTGAAAATCATAGTAAAAACACGTCAGTTATTATGGTATAGCATTTAAAAAGCTTCTTAATTATGCAGTACGCTCTATTTCCCATCGTTTCCAAAGGAATCACCATTACGATAAAGCTCATCACAACTGATCAACTAAAAATTTAAAAGCGAAGAATAAAATTCTAAACACTTTTTATACGTTTCGGGACAAATGTTCAAAATTTTATTTTTCGCTTTCAAATTTTTAATAAACTTTCTTTATCGCCAAGCAAAAGATGAACTGATCTATTATATCCAGGTCAAACTTGGGAAAATTTGATAGATTTAATACTTTGGTCTTATTGTATATTACGTCATGAGGACACCAGTAATGCTTCACTAGTGACATGAAAGAGTTGGCCTAAGTTGCACGTATTTATTTGCTGAAAATAGATAGGTCAGTTCACCTCTTGATGCATGGAGCCAACATGTTAATCTAATTTACACCAAATGCGTCAAATTTAATTTTTTGTAGCTTGAATGCATGTCCCATGCAAACAATTTCAAATAGTTATAACATAACTCAACTTTCAAAAAGCTCGAACACGTTTCGAGGCATCCAAGAATGAAGGAAAGCGTGAGAAAGTGATAGCGGAGGTACGTCAGAGCGCCTTCGTAATTCATTGCCTGCAATCTCCATGTCAGGCTGCTTTAAAAAATATCTCTCATGTAGAATATCTCATCTGCAACTCTGTATTACATGAGTAATGCGGGAAAAGTTGACTTGCGAAATCAACATTAAAATGTATCTTTGAGCACTGTTGCAAGAACAAATATTCTAATAATTAGTAAACAACAAACAAAAATCTCTCTGATGATCAAGTGTAACGTCTTGACTCTTATCCTCTAGATTTTTCTGGGGAAATGATTCATTTGACGATCGAATAAATGTTTATCTCGCATGGGATATTATTGGTAAGCGTTTCCGACGTGCGATGTGTTGCGGTGTGAAGACTGAGATAATTTCTGGCAGTTCCTGCAATGATCGGGTGATGCTAGGTAATTCTTCTCTGTACACTTGGCAGCAGGACAACTTGGCTGTTTATCTGCGACCTTGTGTGTGTGTGTGTGTCTCTGTGTGTGTGTGTGTGTGTTTGAGTGCGTCTGTGCATGTATGTGTGTGCCTTTGAGCGTGTGTGTATGTGTGTGCCTGAGTGCGTCTGTGCATATGTGTGTGTTAGTATGTATTTGGGCGTAGGTTTGCTTGCGTGCGTATTCGTGTCCAGATTATAATGTTTGTGTGCGTTTGTGAGAGTTTGTGTGGGTGGTTGTATTGATGTACTCTATACGGACCGTAAACTGCGCACAATCTTCTACTCGTAAAAACTGATAACTTCCTAGAGGAGTTTTCAAACAATATCGTGTCCATGCTGAGGATGGAAATGCCGTGTTTATTAGAAACGGGATATTTAAGCATTTTACGATTTCCATCGTTATTTTTGCTGATGAAGCTTTTGATTTGTCGTAGATATATTTTTCTATCTCATAAGGTCTTATTATCACTACAGATAAAGATGTTTGATGCTATATTTTCGCCAAATATCTTCTCAGGGGACATAACTATGCCAAAAATACAATGAGGTCGTATGCCGAAAGTTAGATAGGATTTCCCTTTCTTGAAATAGAATTGATTTTTTGTTCCGCTACAGACCATATTTTTCAGCTCGCTGCTGTCCTATTATTCAGCATCAATTACTCTCTTCTACAATGTTTCCTTTCTTCCGTACGTTTCTATGAATCTTGCTGCTTCTATTTGCTGAGGGTGGAGTCCCACTTTGTGCATAAATTACCGTAATTCTATCCCAAATGGCGCCTTCCTCTTTCCTTTCTTGCGAACACCTTATTTGTGATTAGGGTGGGCCAATTAAATTGGATAGGTTAGCAATGGCTGCGCTGGTCTCAAGCTTTTGAAGGAGTTCCAAATTCCATTTTGGGACGTTGGGGCTTTTGGACGGTGCCATATTTTGTTGTTGTGTGATCGATTGATACTTTTTGCTAATTTTCTGTTGCTGAATTCATTTTGATATCCCGTTTTAAAAATTTCTGGAGTGCAAAGTTCAATTGAATTTTTTACGCGGTCATGAAAATTTCAAAATGCTTGTATTACCGAAAACAACGTTGTGTTGTTTCAAAGTAAACTCATATTACTTCGCAAAATAATGTTAGTACACTTTGTTTATCTATGTGTAACGATATTTCTCTTTGCGCTTTTAAACCTGAACGGGGTATTATGATTACTTTTTATTACCTCGATTACTTCTTGACTCTCGACTAGAATTTCACTTTTTATAAACTCCATGAATTTGTGCTTGAAAATATAATTTCTCAGAGTTTTACTGAGTGAAATTTTTTCGTCAGATCGAATGATCTCATGAACGCATTTTTAATTGTTCTATAGAAGAATAATCATTTAAGTTTTATTAAAATTGTGCCGGAATGATAAATGATATCAGAACCGGATTTCTCAGCACTACACGATCAAATTAACTAAAAATTTTCGCGTGGCTTCAAACACGAAAATTTTATCTAAGTGAGCTTTGTTGCATGTCTATTGCCGTTGTGTAACTGCTCAACTCATCTTTTGTCTTGATCACAGCACTGTTTCATTCGCTACCTCTTTGATTATTTGACTGGAAATACCTGAATTTTCAGATCACGTGACCTCACTCGCTCCATGAGAACTGTTAGGTCATGTGACCAGACTGCTACCATGTGAACTGTCAGGTCATGTGACCAGACTGCTACCATGTGAACTGTCAGGTCATGTGACCTGACTGCTACCATGTGAACTGTTAGGTCATGTGGCCTGACTGCTACCATGTGACCTGCTATGTGACGAGACTCATTGTATAAACACTTACTCAGAGCATCATCCCTCGTTTCGTCAGAAGAAAATAGAACAATGCAGGTTCGAGACACTCATTTACCGCATTTGTTCTGACAGAGCAATTCAGCCGTGAGATCGCAACCGAAAGCCCCAGAATCGTTTTCGCACATGCTGGTCACATCATAGAGCAGCGCGTTCTTTCCGTGTGTGGGGCTACATCATACTTCTGCTTCTTGCCATGATGTAGCTTCATTCCTTCTCGTACTGATGAGGGCATGAGACAATATACTGTGATAATATACTGTGCTTCACTCCCTAACGAATTTGTCAATACATACGATGGTATTTTAATTGACGTCATAGAGAAGGAGATAGGACTGCTTAATTTATTGACGAATTGATCAATACATGAAGACAGATTCTTTCCTTAATGCATTGCATGAGACTGCGTCACTGCGTATTGAAGAGTGCACTGGACAGCGTGAAACTTCAACGTGATGATCAACACAAGAAAGCAACATGAGAGAGAATCATGTTGCTCTCATGAGAGAATCATCAGCGACTCGCATGAGAGTGAGTCGCTGTTGAGGCAACTCATGGCATGCAGAGTGACAAAGGGGTCCGGTCTCATGTGGGCATAAAACTGATTTCATCACACACGGAATGTCGCACGAGACACAGCGGCTCGTCTCACCACCGCTGCTTCATGACGCTCTCTACCTGCTGCTGGCGTTCCCTGTTGAGAGCAACCAGTGGTTGAAATTGTATGTGAAGTTGGTGTTTCTGTATTTTAAATTTCGAATTTATGGGATCTAGATTCTTGTGTTTCAGAAATTCAATAAAATGGAGGGGATAGAACTAGATTATTATAATGTCTTAGAGATTCACTTGTATGAAGGAGATAAATATAGGTCATTATGTCTTAGAGATTCACTAGAGGGGTAAAAATAGATTCCTGATCGTAGGTCTGCGTTCTCTAATCGAACAGCCTGAGAATAATTCATAACGTCACAGCAGTGACACGAGAGCTCGCGGCGGGAAAACGACTTCGAATATTCCTCTGAATTGTCCGCTGAATTTCCGCAGATTATTCAGGTCCCAAGCTGGGCTGCAAATGCTAAGTTTTTAGTGTTTCACGCAGGCCATTTGAGTATTCCTTAAAGTCTTGCAGTGAAAATTTTCAAATCAATAAGTCGATGTTGTACGGGGTCACTTCTTTTCAGCTTCTCAGAAGTGATATATATTACTTCTTATATTACATACATTAGTATTAAAAGGTGATACAAAAATATAACATTTTTACTTATTTGTTTGAATACAAATTATGATCATTCATAATATTCAAAATCGGTCAGAAAATAAATTTGAAAAATATTTACCGTTAATAAACAAGCGTTTAAGGAGTTTTAGTCGAGTAGAGCGCGCTGATAAGTAAATCATACAGAAAACAGAAGCTCAGTCACCTAAGGTGTGAGGGCTCACCAAAACAACGATGTTCTGAGATTTAATCTCGCGAATCTTTCAACATATTCAGAGGATAAAAACACCAGGCACTTGAAGCCGTATACTTTCCCGTACAATTAAGAAACATGTTTCTCAAACATGTAACATGTTATAATTAAGAAACATGTACAATTAAGAAACATGCTTCTCAAACATGTAACATGTTACAATTAAGAAACATGCACAATTAAGAAACATGTACAATTAAGAAACATGTTTCTCAATGTACATCATTGCTTGTGGATGCCATGTGTAAAATACACGCCAGTGCATCATACGCGCTATGACGAGCCCGTGCATGTGTGTGCGTGTGTGTGTGTTTGCGCGTGTGTGTGTGTGCGTGTGTGTGTTTGCGCGCGTGTGTGTGTGTGCGCGTGTGTATGTGTGTTTGAGTGTGTGTATGTGTGGTGCAGCTTTGAAAGTTGGCACTCACTCCGGCGAGAGGCGAAGGGTGAGGGGCGGGTGAGGGCCCGGCATCTCGAATGTCACTTACCTGCACGGCCGTATTGAGTGCAGGGCAGGGCCGTATTAAGTGCATGAGACTCGTATCAGTATTAATTTCAGTATCAGTATCAGTTGATTAAATTCTTACTCGTTTTCTGTGATGAGCACTCGTTGGTGCGAGTCTTCCCACTTCTCTACAGGATGATTAGTAGCCATCAGCCTCCATTTAAGATGAGCGGCTTCTATTAGTTCTCAGTCAAATCCATAAGTCAGACAACAGCTCACTGGATGAGCTCTCGGTGTCTATTTGCAAACAGTCCTGCATGGCATGGATTTTAAGGTTGGTTCTTAACAGCAAAGATGCTCACCAGTATTCTTGTCTCCGCTGCAGGGACTGCTTCAGTATGAGAACCGATGGGTATGTGCATGAAGAATGAGTCAACAAATATCCTGTTCTTTAATTGAAGCCTTGAGGGCTTCCACCGCCCATCATGTGCATCAGTTGGCTAGATCAACTTCCGGCCTATTTTTGTAAACACTTTATAAGCTTATTTCGCAAAAACTACAGCGGTGTATGAGGCATGCTAACAGTAATTCGATGGCACGTTGAAATTAATGTGGCAAAAGTTTGCTGGGTGGAGCGTATAGTATTCGATGGCACGTTGAAAGTTATGTGGCAAAAGTTTGGTCGGTGGAACCCAATGTATTTCCGTTTTAAGAGTACAACATATGATGTCCATAACGTTCAGTGACCGTTTACGAGTGAGACATATGTTTTCTTTAACGTACTGTGACCGTTTTACGAGAAAGTCAACACATGATGTTCATAACGTGCAGTGACCGTTTACGAGTGAGACATATGTTTTCTTTAACGTACAGTGACCGTTTTACGAGCAAGTCAACACATGACGTTCATAACGTGCAGTGACCGTTTTACGAGTAAGACATATGTTTTCTTTAACTTGCAGTGACCGTTTTCCGAGTAAGACATTTGTTTTCTTTAACGTACAGTGACCGTTTTACGAGCAAGAAAACACATGTTGTCCATAACGTACAGTGAAGTACGAGAAACCATGAGACATGCGGGTGTTCTCCAGGCGCAGCCGCAGGCACAGTACAACGTAACTCGACTGCCTGGACGAACCATTGAGCGTTGGATCTTGCCCACACCACGGTCTCGAGTTCAGTTCCTGGGCGACTACCAGTCGTCCAGTCCGCACTGTCCCTTTCCTAAACACCTCCAAAGGAAGAGGGACAGAAGCGTACCACCAGAAGCCTTGATTCCTTCCATAAGGCTCCTGCCTCCTCCTACAGTCGATGGGCGTTATCTGTCGGTATGCAGGCAGCCGTGCATGTAGAGATCCCTTGCGGGTGGTCACTTAACGCTGCGTGCGGTACTAACTTAGACCATTTAGTCCTCACCATTAAATCCGACCATTTAATATTCCCAGGAATTGGTTGTGCTTGTTCTAAACACAAACTTCAGGGATGAGTATTTGAGAAAGTTTCGATTTGAGGAAGTTTCAAGTGAATTGACTACTCCTGTTCGCACGAATGCTTTGAGCTGAATGGAAATATTTTGTCGACCAGTATGAAAAATTCTGATTTTATTCTAAACTCTATGTGGACGCCTAAATTTTAACATGTTAATTCGATGCATGGCTGCTTTTTACGGCAGAAGACGTTTATCGTTACTTGTTTTTGGAGAAACTTTTACACAATTTTACACGTGCCTAAATCTTTCTCATTGACATTCATTGGCCACTCCTTAGTAGCTTTTCAAAATGTCAGACAACATTTTTGGCAACCGTGGCAGAAATTCATGAGAACTGGTGGGAGTTTATCACAGGCGTAATTCATTTAGGAGCATTTTCCCTCAACACTAACACAAGAACTGACTTTCTAAAACGTTGACATTCCCATGGATGCTATTTTCATTTACACGTCTTTTAAAAATTACTACATAATGGAGGGATCTTTTCTGAAAGATTGAACTTGAAAATCCGTCTCATCAAAATTTTTGTTCTAGTGTTTGCTTCTGGATGATGTGCTAGTAATGTTTGACTCAACAGTTTCAGAGCAGGAAAATTCAAAAGTATCTTTATTGAATTTATTTAAAAAATTGTCAATATGCAATTTCTTGTTCACAATAGAAATCACAATTTTAAATCACGAACATCATGACGAGGTTGGAGTTCTGAAAAGGTTATTTTTCCCTCTTTGAGGTCGCTGTTTTTGTCCTCACTTGAAAGATCGTTCAAGAAAAAAAGGCTGTGTCTTATTTTTGGAAATTTGCGTAATTTTACAACCAAGTTTTCTTTACATTTTATGAGGAACTGAATCGTAAATGAAATTGAAACTTCGACTGACCGTTGGAACAAATATTAAAATAAACATCCAGTTTCATTCTGCGGATTGAAGTTTAAATTGAAGACTCAAATTGGAGATGCAAAAGCTACGATAGCTAACGACACAGCAGACCTCGTCTTCACTACATCACTGAGGAGGCTTGATTTCAGTCTATTATCTATCTCGTAGGAGACATATAACTTGCCACTTTTAAATACGATCGAGACATCCAAACAATAATGAATGCTGGATGATGAAGTACGATCACATGACGGCAGACGTGGTCTGTTCAACGGAGGGAAGTTCAAATACGCGTGGATTGTTAGCAATAGAATCTGACTGTGCGTCATCTGAAACACGGAAAGAGTGCGATTGTTCAACTTTGCATATTTATTTTCTTATCTTTGTATGGAATGCAAAAATTTGAAAGCATTGAAGAGATCATATTTTCTTTCAATGAAAAGAGTCAAATTCTTCAGTGCGGTGAGAGATATCAGTCAGATCGCGAGGATACGTAGGGTTACTATAGAATCCACTCTCAAGTTTACTCGCATGTTTTGATGTACAAAATTCCAATTTCTTCTATTGTACTAAGATAGTAGGCCAGGCTCGCGGTGATATTGAAGCTAAATTAAAGAAGCCTAAAATACTACGCAAGTTTAACTATTCTTTGTTTAGGGCTACCATGATATCAAACTTTATTGCACACACTCTGAATTATTTCATTGATAGAAATTATTATGCATTCGCGAATATACATAAGCGAAACAACTGCAAGCTGTGAAAGAATGTGTCACTTTTTACGCATTTCTCTTGTACCGACAACTGTTTATATGCGGAAGTTTGCATCGAATGAACGATCAAGATTCTTTATTGTTTCCCAGATGTATGATAAGTTAGACACTCTGCCAAAACGGAGCCCCTTTGTGGAAAGGGGAGCACAGAGATAGCATCCATGTAGAATTGTTATGGTGGTGAGCTGCTCAAATAAATAAAAATAATATAAAATGAGAGGTGCTGAAATAAAGAAATAAACTGAAATAAACTAGCTGTTTCCACGTGTTGTCTCAAGATCACTTGTCATTATCATTAATGGAGCTAAAGTTTAATTGAACTGTTGTTTCACTCACGATATCCTCGACTTGAAAAGTCCTTCAACGTTCTTGAATTAGAATATCGAGGTTATAATTGTGTTTTCTACTTTGTCTTGGTTGTTGGGTCCATGGCTTATGTTTTCCTCGGTTGAAGTTATTTGGCTCGAGATGTCCTGGCTGGGTTGATTCCAGTCTCAAATTTGTGGCGCTTTGCAACTCTTCGCTTCGTGGTTGAATGCTCACGTTTCTCTTGAGTCGTTCCTTTGTTGTGTATTTGGGATTGACGGTCTCAAATTTCGTCTAATGTGTTCCAAAGTTTGTATAATGAATAGTTTGAATAATAAAGAGTAAATGATATATATAGAAAAAGTCCTCCGTTACCGCTTTAACAGCCAAATTCTTGTCCCGAGCACTCTACAGTGTACTATGCAGCATGGTTGGGGCAGAGATGGGCTTATTTTGTCGTCCAGCTCAAACAATTTCCATGAATATAATATTCATGGAAATTTCTTATTATGTCGTCCTGCCCAAACAAAATTTGAATATTATATTCATAGAAATTTCATTATACTGATGAATGGAACTCTGACTTATACCAGCACCTTCTCTTCAAATTTGGGATCACGTTCCGGTTGATCCGATCTTCAAACGTGGAGAGAAGCGTAGGTTTCTCAGTGTGGCCTAATTTTGGCGCTAAAATTTTCACTGGACTGTTGTTGCACTCATAGAATTCTTGATTGAATTTTTCCAACGTTTTTGTAATGAGACATCAAGATAATTATTGTGTTTTATTCTTTGTTTGTTGGGTCCATGGCTTATATCCCCTCGGTTGAAGAAATTTGGTATGTCCCCCTGGCAGGATGAAGACGATGATTGCTCGAGGGCGAGAAGTGTGTCACCGCCCCCTGTGGTCAGGGGGGCCTCGAATTACATGCCCCCCGCTCGCACGCGCCTCATCCTGAACCGGTCCCTGCTGAACCCTACCCCTCCTCCACCCAGGGTACAGCCACTTGTACCCACTTGTCTTGTCTTCTGACTTGACTCCTAGGGTACAGTCACTTGTACCCACTTGTTTTATCTTTGACGTGACTCCCAGGGTACAGCCCCTTGTACCGACTTGTTTTTATCTTTGACTTGACTCCCAGGGTACAGCCATTTGTACCGAATTGTTTTATCGTTGACTTGACTCCTAGGGTAAAGCCACTTGTACCGACTTGTTTTCTTGTTTCTCAGGGCACAGCTACTTGTACCTACTTGTCCTGACTTTGTTGACTGGACGGTCTTATAAGTTGTGCGAAGAGACTGCAGGCTTGATCACCCCTGATAGTTTTCCTTACTATTTTATTTCATAACTCAATCAGCTCCACTGTGATCATATTGACGATTTGCCGATGATTTGTGAGCGTATCAAAGAACTTGGATAAATTATATCAGACGTGAAAACGTCATTCAACTATTCCAAATATTTCGCTGACTCAAGTTAATTTTTTTGACAGTTAGTAAAAATAGTCATAAGGGATTAATCGACATCATGAACGTTAAACAAAATTATTTGTTTTCTATGAAGCATGAATACAAGAAGCTTTTGTTTGCAAAGGAAACGCGACGGTTGCACCTCTTTTCAAAGTAAACTATGTTACTAATGCGACAGAGCAATTTTTTTATTTTACTTTGGACAACATTGTATTGCTTGTAATTCACTTAACTTTAAGTGAGTGAATCAGACTCAGATTTTCTGAGTTCAATAAAATAAGTCGTTGGATTCTCCTCCGGAAGTGATTATGTATAATTTACTGGCAGACTGTAGGCCTATTCAAATGTATGTACAATCTTGACGAATGTATTGTCCTGTCTTCAATTCCTTTGTTCCCTTGCATATTTCCTTTCGATTGTTTTCGATTATTTGCGCAATATTTCTCGGTTCCATCAATAATTTGATTTGCTTTTTGGATGTTTTTTTCAATTTCGTTTGATGGTCTAGTTTCGGTTGGTATATTCTATTTGTTAGTTTTAATTGATTTTTTTCGCCTTCAGTTGATTTCAATGACTAAATGCGCATAAAAATATTTAGAAAATTTTTGCAGATAAGAGAGGCCAGCATCCTTAAACATGAATTAGCTTTTCAAGTAGTTTTTAATAGCATAAGAAATTTCAACTCATAATGTCAAATATCGATATGATACTTCCATCACGAAGTTCCTTTTGTACTCAAGCACTAATGTAGTTTTCTCATTTATTTTTAGCTGCAATCGCTGAGCAGTTTGATTGCAATCCCACACTGCAGCACATGAGTGCTCGAATACCGTGTTTCCGTTTAGAGAACCATTTTAATTAATCCCAATTTACAGTACATCCATTCTTGCATTGGCGACCCTGTTTGTATACGCAAGTCAAGGTTTGATTTAGTAAAATTGAGTAGAAATACAGGAAAGATGGCCGCAATTGTAACAAGATCGTAATATATTTACACAAATGACGACTGTATATTGTACTAGAATTGTACTAGATTATTACAGGGAGAGTTACCTCACTGCGTCGATAGAAGTACTTTTCATTGTGGTTAGCCAACACAGCAGATGGTAGATCCGACTATTGTCGTCAACATTCCGTCTAACTTTTTCGCCGAAGCATGTATGTTTTTCGCCGCCCAAGTGATTTAATTACTTGGGCGGCGAAAAACATGCATGCAGGCGGCGAAAAAGTTAGACTGAGTAAGTATACCACAGACTACACGCGGCTTTTGTACTGTTTTTTTTTCAGGTTCTCATTTCATACATAAAGACGTTTGAAATTTTCAATAAGTTTACACGAAAAAGGAAATATTTTTGCGTTTCTAGATAAAAATTGAAAATGAACCAAAAAAATGTGTATCATATCAGTAAATAATTTCCTAATTTTCAAATGAAAGCCTAAGTAATTTGCATCCTTGGTAACTTAACCAAACGTAATATTTAGTCAAAAATGATTAGCATTGCTTTTTCATCAACTAATGAAAAAGAGTAGACCCTTTCAGAATGACACTAATTTTTCAGTTTTCGCTAGAATCGAGGGTAACTTTTAGAAAAATGAAAAATCTCGTAGAAGTCTGAACCCCCTAATACGATGTTTGTTTGAAACTTTGAATGAGCGAAGTGAGTGCATTCAAATCTACTCTTTTCCTTCTGAATCACCGAAAACTATTGAAACACCTTCAGGCATGTGTTGTGCTCCAGTGACTTGTAACAAAAGTCCTACGTGTTACCACGACCGGAACGCATTGGATCTCTTAAACAAGTTCACTAATATTTAACGTGCATGATTAAGGTTTTTTTTACTGTTCTTACTAAACAGCTTAACAAACCTTACTTATTAAATTTTTTATAAACATATAATTTTTAGCTACTCACCTTGAAAAAAGCTTTATTCTTCAGTCCGACGTCACCGTTAGTGAGCTGTCGTCTCGCTGTTGTTCTTCTGAAACCTGAACCTCTCTTCATGCTGATATATTTGCTTACTTTCCACAATGAATAATTTCTTTATTTTTCTGTGTTCGATTGCATTATGTTATTTCTGTATTATTTCAAATTATTTCAGTGCTCATTTCTGTGTTTATCACTTGGGTTTATCAATTGGAGAAAATTTACAGAGATGTATTGTTTCACTTTCTTAATGTACAAGTTCATATTCTTTTTATTAATAATGGATAAAAGCACTGTTTTGGCTTCCTATGTGGGTACTTACATTGTGGGTGTATCTTTGAAGCAGCGTATACTTGTATTTGTACACTCAAGATTGAAGGTATGAAGTCTTCATGTGCTTTGCCCGAGCTAGGGATAGAAAAAACCTGCAGGAGACCGTATGAGATACGCATCAGCCATTTGAGTAACAATGGGCTTACAATGGCCTCAATTTTTGAGAAGTTGTTTGAAATTAGTTGACAAATTTAAATTACAAATCAAGCATTCAGGCACATGCAAATAGTCCTCAATGGCTGACGTTTATTGATTGAAAAGTTTCAAATTATTTTCACGTTCTTCTGTGGTGCGTGTGTTCATCAGCATTATTTTAAAAATTATTCTTGATAAACACCAATCGGCCGACATCTGGAAGAAGTTCTTTCCTCAATTTAATAATTACTCTTCTAAATACAGATAGTCGATGTCTTCGGCCTTTAATTCAAATCATTAATAAAAATATAATTGTTCAATAAAAAATTATTCAGATATCTGCTCAAAAGTTTATTCGATGAAACTGTAAATCCAAGTCAAAAATATTATGAGAAATACCATAGTAAATTCTTCCTCAGTTTCATAGTTTAGGAATCATCTCTCGTGGATACACTATGGTTTGTTGCTCATTTTCAGATTAGGAATTACAGCCTCGTAATTACAATGGATTATCCGAGTGAGAATTTTTTCACCTTACCGGTTCTCCTTTTGCAATGAATTAAGAATATCCCGAAGGATATTTAATGTAAAGACTATCAAGAGCCACATACGAGGGTCTATATCTATAAAAATAGCCCATCCAAAACCAACTGGAATCCGAGTTACCATGAGATTGTCCCTAGAAATTCAGCATTAAATTTAATTTCAAAGAGCGTTGATCTTTTCCCTTTTCGAAGGCGTACTTTGCCCGTACGGGACTCGTGTCAAACCTACATACTTTTATATAAAGCATTATCTCAAAATACATCTACTTATTAACACACATACTTTTAAATGAAGCATTCTCTCGCCTAACTTTTTCCAACTTATACGCCTAAAGCATTATCTCAATACACGTCTACTCATTTTTTAACTACTATTTTGGTGTTAGGCGTACCCCCCCATGGGACCCCCACGAATGCTGCCCCGCATGGCCCCCAGCTACTACGACTACGACTACGGGGGCGGCTACGGAGGCTACGGGGGAGGTTATGGTGGCGGGTACGGTCCGGGTTACGGCGCCCCTTACGGGGGCTACGGAGGGAGTTACGCCCCCCTCGCTCCTCCGCCAGCCCCCAGGCTCAGGTGAGTGCTTGCTAAATTAATTTTAAATCCCAAAAGTTGAACATAAAGTTTTCACACGCCAAATAATAACAAGAAATATCAAAGACAACGAAGATTCAGAGTAGAATTTTTAAAAAACAAAGACGTCAACATAACGAGCATAAAGTTTTCACACAGCAAATGATAAAAAAATTTCGCAGATTGCAATGAGTTAAATTGTTAAACAGAAACGTGATAGGTACGATTATAATGACATGAGTTTAAGGCTCACGTGCTGTCTTATTTGGTTTTGCGCAAGTTATCGCTCGTTGGAGTCTTCATCGTTTCTAGTGTTGTGAGCTAAACATCGTTTCTTACATAGATTTGTGATGAATAAAAAAAATGAACGCTTCTGAGCTCAAAAAAAGGTAGTTAAATACTTGGAGTAAAGTCCGTAGACTATCTTGAATTCATAAACGCAAGGTAATTTGGCCGGAAAGTCAATCGTATAATGAATGGCAGATTTGTCATTTTTCAAACATGTAGTGTGTGTGTCTTTAACAAAATATAAGTAGTATTTGTACCTAAAATTAGCAAAAACTTTGAAATGTGCGTCATACATGGGAACCACTGAACATGAAAAAAACATAGGTTAATCAACGGAGTACAAAGCGTAGACTTTTTTCATTTCCCACACTTAGCACAAGATACCGATGCTGAGTAAATTAATTTAAATTTATCAATCTTAATTTTCTTACACATGGAAAAAACTCTCTCTTTACGTCTCTAGGTGATATTTCATGAAAATAATCTCCGTATTAGACAAGCGTCAGAACCATTTATTTTTTCGAAAGAAACCAGAAAAAACTATGAACGACGTTTCAGAGACCAAGGAAAACTGTTTTCATTTAGTAAATTTCTGATGTTCTTCTTAATTCAAAATTTGCCCCACTGTAAATATTCCCTCTAAAGCAATCGGAAACTTCTTCTTTGGCGACATTTATTTGCCCAAAATTTGCCCTGCTGTTTTATTAAGTTTACATCCATCACGGCAACTTCTGTTGCGCTCTGATTAAAATAAAGACGGCATTCCGTCATTTAGCTATTTAGGGAATGACTCATGAAACAGTTTTCAGAGGAATTACTCATAATTGCTAATTTCTGCAATTCTTGCACGATGGAGTCACCCACTATTCGAACTTATTCATGAAATGAAACGCACATCTACTAAAAATTTTCTAGCTATTTGTTGCATAATAGTTCCTCATATACTAAAATGATGCCTTTCCTGGCATTAGAATGGCGCTATTTATGAAAAAGTGCACATTATAGCCAATTGCCACATAATTGTTCTTCATTTACTGAAATGATCTCTTCCCAATGCATTATTATGAGCCTGTTTATGAGAAAGTGACTATGTCTGTGTGACTTCCCTATGCATTTTAATGAAGCTATTCATGAATAAATGACCATGTTTATGATAACACTGACTAAGTGACTTTGTTGCCTGTCTTCCCTAGGCATTATAATGACGTTGAATAAGTGACCATGTTGATCTGCCGGCAGCCGGTACGACCACTACCTGGACGACTCTGACCTGGACTACACTCCCCCCACCACCCGCTACCGCCCTCGCTACTCCTCTGCAGACATCGACGACATCGAGCCTTCCGCCAGCAAGGTAAAGGAAAATTTTTTTTTTTCACTGGTTAGCTTTTTTATTTGCCGCAAATTTTTTGACGGTTTTCAAGTCCTAAGGTGATAAAAAAGAGATTATTTTTCTCGCAGGTTAGCTTTCAAGAAACTTTTCTGCAAAATTTTTTGGTGGTTTCCGAGTCTTACGTGAAAGAAAAGACTATATTTTTGCAGGTTTTCCTTAAAGAAACTCTACTGCAAGTTTTTTGGTGGTGTCCGAGTCTCATGGTAAAGGACTATTTCCTGTAGGTCATTTCTTATAAAACATCACCGCGCATATACCAATAGGCTTTTTAAGTAATAAGGTAAAAGTTTTTTTCTTATAGGTTTTCTTTAACAAAATAGCACTGCAAATTTTTTGATGATTTCCAAGTCTTTGTCATGCAGAATGGATTAATTTTGAAGTATGAAATTAGAGGATCCGATGCCTTTTCTTTGAACAGATCGTCGTGATCATGTTTTGGTGAAGTCCGTTTTGTTTCAGCCAACTTCGCGGTTGGCTGGTTTTGAAAGTGAATAACTACCCCAACATTAAAATGGTCGAATATAAAAGCTTAACGGTAGGCGAGCAGGTGTACTACCAGATGATTTCTACGTTGTAGTTCAGCATAATTTGTCACAGGAAATATTCAAATTAGATAAGTAAGCATGACTAATGAACTATTTATCAGTAATTCAAGTTTCAATAATGAGCCTCACTGAGATCAATCTTCAAATTTGCATTTGAGAATAGGATACAACTGCTTTAATACATATCAATGATAAATAAAACAATGCTTTGCATTTCATATTTTATCACTTTAAAATAGAAGGATTCGAAATTAAATAAACCCAAATTTTGTTCGAAAATATTTGCCGTTAGTTTTGTGTTATTAATCATAGAGATTTGTATTTCTTCTTTAATGATGATTACAACGCAATATTCTATTAAAATTTTAGATGAACAATTTTGAGACATCTTTAACCCAGAAAATGTAGCCAAGCTGTCGATACGTTCTGCGGCAAACGTGAATAGTAAATGTTTCTTTCAACTGCTTTTACAATGTGCTATTGTTTTTTACGTTGATTTTTCATTCACGGCATTCTTTGAAAACAGTTTTTTCTAGCTAGATTTGATGGCACCTCTACAAAGTCCAATCCTATTCCCAGGAAGCGCTTTTCTAACTAACATTTTTTTTAACGTTTGATTCGTTCCAGTGTGTTCGTGTTTTGTTTTCCCGCATTTGCGTCGCTTGTCATTTAATTGATAACAAACTATAAAGAAAATATCAATTAAAAACTATGAAAACACAATTACATTTCTTACCTAATCCTCATTAGTGAAAGGAAATAAATTCCCTTCATCAATATGTCGCCCTTTGTCAGCGTCGTCTGGCGAAACCCAGGAGATTTTGAGCAGCTTGGTAGATGTTGTCACAACAACAATTTCATTGAGCGGTCACGATAATAATATTATGTGAATGACTAGGGAAGCATAAAAGCGATCTCCATTCCATAAATGATGTTCAAGATAATTAATTAACCATGATGCCACGATAAGACTATTTTCAGGGGAAAATGTTTGTCTGTTTATATATAGGTCAAGTTTCTAAACTTGCTATTGCAGTTTGAAACTCCTTTAAGCATTTTAATAAGAAATTTCCCCTGTGTAACTTCTAGACACAAATTATTGGATATCTTTTGTCGTAGAAAGAAATTTCAGTTGAATATTAGGTTTCAGTAGATGTTTCAAATATTCATTCATGAAATACTCGAAGATGTTATTCCCCGGATTTAAACAAACTACTGGGATCTTTGCATAGGAACGCATATTTTCAGTTTGTTTGTTTATTTTTTTTTTACTTATATTAACAATCATCAAAATTAACAATGCCGTCATTTTGAGTTAAAATGCAATTAAAGATATTGATTTACGAGCGCGTATAGTTCTCTTTTTTATCATAAATGCATTACTGTTTTAATAATTTTCACTACGAGTCGAGCAGTGCCGTAAGAAACCCGAAACTTTTACTTGAATGCATTAGCATGAACTTTAGTCTATTAGTATTTGTATGATATGTTGTAAACTTTTGGAATCCTTTATTAGTAATCCATTTATGGAATCCGTAGGCTAGAGTCTTATAGATAGTTTTACTGTTCCCCACACCTGTTTAGAATGCATGTAATCCTGTTATTAGGACTCTCTCATACATGACACGTCACAATGGTTTCTATCTCTACATTGAACGAAAAATTGCACCTATTTGTAAATAACTCGTATTCATGTATAGAGTTGGGGATATAGTATTCAACGCCAGGTAAAATCGGTCTAGTTTCTGAACGACTGTGTACTTTTTCTGTCGTCAGCTCTGATAATTCTATCCTGGTTTTGTCTAGAAAGCATTACTGCTGCCTGGTCATGCATCTAAAGCAGTATCCAACAAAAATTTCTATACAGTGTAGTTGGTAGAGTCAATTTTTTTCCGATATTAAGCAGCTAATTCTGTGCATAGTTAATAAATTCGCATTGTAAAAATTTGTTCGGTCGTGCATGATTTTGACATTGATGGCATTTTGCTTTTGGATGCATCCAAAAACAAGAGTAGCTAACAAAACCTTCTTCCCATCCCTGGAAGACCGTGGAGATCATTTAAGGTGTACGCCATGCGAGAGTGGCTGGCAATGATTGTCTCTATCTTTCTGACCCTGCCCAACTTTCCAGGTGTATACCCGCTCCAGCCTGACTAGAGAAGACCATTCTCCTTATTCCACCACCCTGACTTCCGTCAAAACCACAGACCTTGGTTCCCACAGTAATAGCGCTCTCTTCCTCCCGGACTACACTAGACCTATCATAACCTCTACTGCTTCTAGTGTAACTAGTGCGTCTAGTTCCTTACCTCATCGACCTGTGAGTAAACCGTGTCCCATATTTAATTAGTGGCTTAGCTTATAACTAGTGGCAGTCAAATTTCGTCTTTTGGCATGTGAAATACCCGATAAGATGCATATATACCACAAATGTGAAATGTATGGAAGTTTAGACTTGCTCTAAAAATGAAATGTTTTTGTGTCATGAGCTCTAACTTCATAGATAACAATTCTTTGTAGAATAAAGGAGTTAGTTTCAGAAAAATCCGCTCCACTTCGATGCCTGTATTGAAATCATATAGTTCGTTAGATTTTGTTGTTCTAATGTATTTTATTTGAAATACAAATGCAAAAATTATAAAATAGTGATATTCAAATTGAAAAATTTATGAACATTATTAGTAATCTGTAAAATAGAATTTACCATGTGTTGAGAAGAGACGAAGAACAGTTAGTTATTGGGTATCAGTACAGACAAAGACGTGCGGTCATGTCTAGAGCGATGAGTGGTCGCATTGAAAGGTAAGCAAAGATGTCGTATTTTAGATTCGGTTTGCACATTTTTTTGCTCGTATAATTATTTGAATCTTGCGCCGCCTACGAAAATAATATTTTTATGGGGTATTCTCATCTACACTTTTAGTTTGCCTGCATTACGCTTAAGTAACTCGCGAATTGTAATTTTTTATTTTCCTGAATATTAGAATGAATAAAATGATACGATTAAAGACTAGCTCCAGTTCACTGACGAAGTTATGTACGGTCATTTGTGTCATCTTTCTCTCATTTTGATTCTCCTTTTTTTCCCGACTGATATGTGCACGTTAACCTTTTTTTAATCTGTCATCTGGAGTTTTTTCTTACATTCCATTTTACAGCTTTTATGTTCCTAGTCAACTTTGACACGCGAAGGGAAGCTAATTCAAGTTAATGTCCGTCTCCGCTTATGAATTCGTTGATCCTGACTCTTCGCTTTCGCATTTTTCCAAAATAATTACTCTTTTTATTTGCCGTGTAGTGAATAATGTTTTTCAACTGTTCCAACTGTGAGTGCATATTAATTTTTTGTGAAACATCAGTATTTTTGAGTAATTTCTTCTGCTCACGACGACTCGTTTCTTTCACGTAAGTTTTTCTTGGAGTGGCTTTTTTGAATGACCTTCAGATTGTCCTGTGACGTTTTGATTTTTTTCGGTGACTTTTAAGCACTGCTCGTGGATTTTATAAGTGATGTTCTGTGTTTTTAAATCCCTGATTATCAGCTTAGTTAATATGAGTGTCTGATTTCATGTCTCCTTTGACTTGAACTCACCAGAAAACGATAAGAATTCTTGACAGCTTAACAATTATATCAATACTCAATTCCTAGCTAGACCCTAGATGAAAATGAGTTTAAATTAATTACAAATTAATATATCACCAAGGGGTGCATCACTGCCTACACAATGTTATCGTGACAGATGACCTTACTTCATTTTAAACCTTAACTAAAGGCTGTAAACATCCCATTGAGCATGAAATAAAATCTTAGTCTGTGTTGTCCTGGTTTTCCAGTGACTAATGTTCATGACTTCAGGATCTTGTGTTTCCATTTTTCAATAAACAGCTCTAGATGATAATAAGTTATAGTTATTCAAATGATTTAAGTTTTCAAAATTCAAAACAATGAAAAATTAGGTACATGCTTTACATTCTGATGTAATTAGGATGATTTAATTGCAATCGCTTCTAGCTTCGAGAGTGTCTGGAAATTTGAGGGGAAGTTCCTTTCTGTGGAAAAATGTGTTGCGGTTTGTAAGTTGCTTTCCTCAACGCAGTCTCGTTTTTCTAATTCAGGTTGATTTCTGTGAACTATGACAAAATTTTCGGAGGACTGCAAAATTTTTCTCCAATTAAGTTGCGGATTTATAGAAGGTGAAACAAACGTATACCAGCGTTCGTAATTGATCCGGTCCTATTTTCTTCTGCATCGAATGGTTACTTTAAACTCCTCGAGGATTGATAGAAGTGTGAATTATTGATGATATAATTTACACTATCTAATCGATGAGAAACAAATCGCAATATCCTGATGCCCATTAGACGATACTTGATCGTCTAATGACGATCTTTTTTACTCTCCTTTAGACAGAGTATCATCCTGCAAAGCAATGCAGGTTTTCAGTTTGAAAATCCCGGTGGGATTCGTGGTTTTTCTCATGTTATTTATGTTATAATGATTTGATGATATTTCGTTTCGTTGTTGCTAGTGTTGCATTTTGTGTTATTTTTAAAAAGTGGACGTACATTCAGTTCAAGCATGATTAAAAATTTTTTTCAGAGCATTCCCGTAGTTCAAATTGGTTCATTTTTCTGTGGATGTTTTAAGATTCTTCAGAAATCGACAAAATATGAACGCAGTCAATTTTCTACAAAATGCTGAGAGTTTTCAGTTCAAAAAGTTCAGTCCAAGAGAAAGTTCTTATTTTCCTGTCCGCTTCCTCCGGAAAACGCTGGTTTGATCATCGGTGCTTGATTCACAATAATTTACAACTATTTATAAGGCAGTCATCACAAAAGTTCATGAGAGCGAGTTATTTACGGGCTTTACTTCCGAACTGAAAATTATTAAAGATTACGACAAAAACCAGCACTTTATCGATAAATTTTTTTGACTACTATTTTCCTGGCTAATACCTTTGTTTGGTGGCCCTGCCTGAATAATTCAGCAGTTTTAATAACTTATTTGATCTATGAGAGTGGAATTTGAGAAATTTGAAACAGCAGAAAGAGCAATTTTAATGAAATTAGAGAAAAAAGAGTTATTTTCTGCGCATGTAAAAATAACACTTCACGGTCTTCAATTTATACCATATACCTTTTCGAAACTAGTTTTTTCAAATTTTGAAAGCACATGACACGAGCACCACCATGGAGGCCAATAAAATCATAAAATATCTGAGAAGAGCGTGAATATGATGGTGATTCTGAGGATCTCGAATTTTCCTGTAGTTTTTGTTCAACGCAGTTCTCAAAACATGAAAGAGTTTACATTTTGAGTGTCACTTCTTCATGTTGAATTCAGTTTGAGTTTTTAGAATTTTAACCCAGATTATTCACTGTAGCAAACATGCTTTTAAGATTTAAACTGCTTGATAAAATTCTTGGTTGTAGCCTGCTTTGTTGCACAAACGCAGGGAACTTTATATTACACATTTGCAGTAGTGGTTGATATACTGCGTTGAACCTAAAACTGTTTTCTAGGTTGCAATTTCTTGTTTATATGCGTCATTACGAGTTCAGTTCTATAATTAGTTTTTTTACAAATAGTTCCAGCGTGAAGTGCTTCCATGCGGGTCTGGAGGAACATGGGCAATCAAATAATAAAGATGAAATCCATTTTAAAATTCAAAAGTACTGATTGCACAATTTTTGCGTATAAACGCCTTTTGACTGTGTGTGGTCACAGATCCCGTAAATGCCCAGTTAAATTCTGTGGCACGGAAGGACTTCGCGTTAGTTACAATAATTGCCAAATGTCACATCAAGAGAGGAAGAATGGAAACAACTTTAATTTAATTCTGCACTTTCCAAAAGCGGCAACATGGCGCAGAATCATCGATAAATTTTACACTCCTCGTACTTTGCTAATACTAAATGGAAGCGGTAAAAAGTTCCGCTTAAAACCCTGCAGAATTACCAGACTTATCAGTGATTTTAATGTATATTAATGATAAAATAAAAAAATATTTTCGAGCTTTTGAAAGAATTAAGCTAGACGATGTAAGGTTGTTAGTCCATCCTTGCTCCCGATGTATGCATGTGTGGCTCTGAGCAGTAGCTCGCATCTAACCCAGTCGCTCACGCCCCACGCCAGCCCGACGCAGGTAACAGGGCACTGCCAGAGAACTTGGCCCGACCCTCGACCAAGCCTCGCTCCAGGGAGGTGCCGTCCAACATTGGTGAGAGTGAGGGCGACCGCCACATGGCACGTCTCCAGCACCGTTATCCTAGCCTTTCTGAACCCCAGGCTCTCCAGGATCATGTCGACAAGATGCGCATCAGGCTCAAGACGCTCGCCTTCTCCCTGGATCCCTCCGGACCCGTGCCTGAGATCGTCATCCCGTCTCGCAGCAGGTGAGTTCTGCACGTCTTCATGGTAGGCTTATGGCTTTGTTTACAGAAATTTGATTTGAATCAATGATTTCTTGTTGTAGTCTTGTGGTGTATGTTGTAGTCGTGTGGTGTATGTTGTAGTCTTGAGGTGTATGTTGTAGTCTTGTGGTGTATGTTGTAGTCTTGTGGTGTATGTTGGGGTCTTGTGGTGTATGTTGTAGTCATGTGGTGTATGTTTTCACAGTTAGGTATATTTGAAATCTTTTTTACTCATTTCAACAAACACTGATGTGTGGCCGTAAAATTACGTTTATGATTGATTTGTCACTGATATCGCTAGTTTCTGATACAATGAGATAAGTAGTTGCTACTATAGTAAGATCGGTAGCTGTTAGTTGCTGCTACAATAAGATTGGTAGTTGCTGCCCTTATAAGATCGATAGCTGTGGTTTTAATGAGGCTGTCGGCTGCTATAGAGGGTATCAATAACAGGAACACTTGTTTTTAGGAGAGTTCACTCAGTATGAATGTTCCTATGACTGACGTAGCTGAATTTTTGTTACTTTACAGCAGGGGCGAAGACTCTTCTACGAAAAAGTACACTACTCCAGGTAAGGAGGCGTCGTTCCTGAAATAGTTTTCAAATCAAGACTTTCTGACTTGCTAATCCAAATCTTTGAATATATTTTGATGATATCTTGGCACCATTTGTCGTATTATGTTAATTGTGTTTATTATTTCCCATTTAAATAGTATGAGAATTTGCGGACATATTTATTTTTACAGTGAATTCACTAATTCATGTTTGTTATGACTGTTTAATCTTTGATCAGGTAATCCTATCTACCTCCTACAGAGCTGAGATCCTATTGATGGTGATCAGTTGTTTTTGAGAATCTTGTCGTGTGCATTGTTGCTTCTCTCCGGTCTTATTCGAACTTTCCGCTATGCTTCGTAAAATTAATTGTTCAGAAATCAAAACTAATGGTTTAGAAAACAATGCCTTGAAATATGACGTATAGGAAGCCAATGGTCTAGAATAATATGTTTTAAAAACATGTGTCTGTTACAAAATGGGTGGGCAATATTTACAGAGGGTCGATTGGTTGTAGAGCGTGGAGAAAATTAGAAAGAAAAACCCTTTAATTGTTCTCCTTTTTCCATGCGGGACAACGTGCGGTAGTCCAGGATGTTGAAGGTTAGATTCAAATGATACCAAACAAGAAAGTTAAAATAAAATATATTATTGCAGCCCTGTTAGTCATTCTACGAGGCACATTTAGTGGTTGAGAGAAGAGTCCCACTTCCAGAGATTTGACATAATTTGACGAAGGGGCGAACGATTTATTCATCGAAATTAATAACAAAAAATACACGAAGTAGTTTGATTTTCTACAGTCGGTATTGAACATTGTCCACTGCAGCGAAGCAAAAAGACAATGATGGAGTTCTGTAGCTCAAAAGACGAAGGGTAAGACAAATAATGTTACAATCTCACGTTTACATTTCTGTTTGAGGAATCAGACAAGGAAAGATAAGCATAGACAGTCAGCAAGGGAATTCTTTCGATAATAAAAGCATAAATTAATGAAAATAGAAAAATTATACATGTTAGTCGCTTAAGACCCGCGATAATGCCGAAAAAAAGCTTCCTGGAGCCTAAAATCGTTTGTAGAAGTACTACCAAGAGCAGAGAAAGAAAACCTAATCAAAGTTCAGCGACGGGCTAACTAAGGGAATGTGAGGGCGCACTGCAGGTAGGGTTGAGCTGGTGAGGTTGCACGCAGGTACCGGGCCTTATCAAAGTTTAGAAAGTTCAGAAAGCCTATTCAATGTTCAGAAAGCCTATTCAAAGTTCAGAAAGGCTATTTAAAGTCCAGAAAGCCTATTCAAAGTTCAGCTGCCCAAGGGAATGTAAGGCCACACTGGAGGTAGGGCTGAGCTGGTGAGGTGCACGCAGGAGTGGTAGCGGGCCCGCGCCACTTTGCGTGCGTGGAGTTCGCCGGTAGCACGCCCATTTGGAGGCGCCGAACTCGCGCCGTGAGCCCCGGCAAAGACCCGCACTACCTCGCCCAAGTGGCTAAGGAGGTCGCAGCCGAGCCCCTCGTCGTGCCTGGTACGTGTGCCAGTAGCTGGACTCGACCCGCATTTTGACGCTTGCGACTAAATTTAATGATACAATGGAGACTGACTCGTGCTCATTTGAGACGATGAATTCCGAAATTTTACGGTATTGCAGCAAAATAGGTTAGTTTGTACAAAATTGACTGCAAAATTGCAGGCAGACTCGTGCTAATATGAGACAAAAAAATCTCACTCTGTCTTCAACACGGATCGAAGTTGACCGTGACGGGCTTGGCGAACACGAAGTGAGCGCGCTGCAGAAAATAACGTCATCATCTCAATTCAAACTCGACTTACTTGCCTGTCACCAAGTCTACAGAGACCTTAAAGTTCGGCTCAGTTTCGTATTCTGAATCTGAGATGCATTTACAAATCAGGGAACTGCAAATGCTTGTGAAAATATAAAAACCAAACTCTCTGCTCGTCATTTTAATTAAACATTGTTTAGTTCAAGTGTGGAATCAGAGGCCAAGTCGCTTCTTTCTCTTTGTAGGGATGTTTGGGTTTGCTGGCAAAAAAAAAAAACATTGTAGAGAAATTTGCTTCTCTTCGATACTTTTGCTTCTTTTCTTGAGTTTAGTTTCTTTACTTTTCCACTCACCTTGGTTTGATGTAGCTTCATTTAACTTCACTCACTAAACACAACACCGAATTCGACTGACGCAAGAAGAACATACTCGTATCGGAAGTGCACAACATCAGAATTTTGGTGATGACCGTTCGAAGACCATCGCATGGAAAGCTCTCCATCCTATTCGCCCCTTCAAAGATAAAATTTGTAAATAAAACCGTCTCTCAGAAGATTAAATTATTTCTAAGATTGGATTGCCTGATCAAGGATGAACCTAAACTCTGTAATTTAAACCTACCTAAACTAAAAAATTTCCTAATGATTACCGGTGGCGGTTTTTTCTAGCTTTGGAGTACAAAGAGATCCCTTCACTGAGCGCTCGAAGGCCTCGTTATTATCCCGAGGACGAGCACATGAAGGACAATCTCAGAATAAAGTGTCTCTCTCAGTACAAATCTACGAGGACCGCTGCGGGTAAGTGGCCTCATGCGACGTTCTCACGAGAAGCGTCTGCCTAGACTAGGTTGTACCTTCCCTCTATAGTTTGGAGCGCCAGCTTTGTTGTGTAGACTGCTGGCCTCCAGTTTATAACTAGGAACGCTCTAAATGTGTCTTTTGCATCTGAGTAGCGCTAACTGAGCAGTATTGTACAAATTTCTAAATAATGAAGTATCCTATGTTAGAAATAGGAGTTATGAAAGCGTATCTCCTTTTGAGTATCTTCGTATTGAACCCTGCGGATAAAAAAATGAATGCACTGAAACTTTCCACTTGTTGAAGGGATTTGCTGCTAAAATTGCAGAGCTTCGGAAAATACAAGAAAAGCTCGGCTTGTCCACATCACTCACAGAAGTACACTGCGTCGGAAGAAGAGACAATTATGTAGCAACAACAGCGAACGTTTAAAGGAAAAGACATTTTCATGCGTGTACACTCCCTTACATTTCTCTACACAACACAGATTTTTGCTTTAACAATACCGCATGTTTGTGACTTGAGTTGTTCAAGTTTTATTTTACATTGCCCCTTTTATAATAAAATTTACATTTTGTTTATTGTGTGATTTATTATGTGTTATGATTTTATCTTATTCTTTCAAGCATAATGTTGTGCGTGAAAAGTAGAATGGTTGAATTACAGCATTTTTATTTTTTATGCGTGAAATAATTTAGTTTTTATTATTATTAAAAAAATGTACAAGATTTATTATTTTGAGGTTATTTAAGTTTATCGCCATGAAGAGTAATCATACAATCACGTTTTTATAAGTTTATGAGTGAAACAAAACGATGAGTTCTAATTATATTTAAGTGGCGTTTTATTTATTTGTTGCAATAGATGTTTCTTTTGGAAGCTGTTCTGAGGTTGAAGAGAACAGTGGGTGCAGCAATCAAGAGTGGGTGACCCACACTGAATTTAATCACAGCAATGTACATAGGACTCGCTGGTACCAAGATCAATGTACAATGACCGAAAATTGTCATCGTGGGAGAATAAAATTAGCACTGCCGCAAAATGAAGGAACGTGAGGACGCGTAAATTGTTGTTGACGTGGACACGAGGGACGTATAATTTTCTGCTCGAACACACCGACGACTTGCTCGCGACGCTGAAGTGCTGACTGACTTATGCTTCTGAGCTTACTTCTTGACTCGTTCTTGTCAATTTTGTTTCACATTCAGATAGGAATTCACTGTTTTGAATGATATTTACTCATGAAATTGATTTGAAATATGCAAAGTTTACGTTCATAGTATATTTTATGGGCTTGCAAACTTCTTTGAACCATTGATCTATATTTGGCCTCGAGTATTTGCCCATCCTTGCTGGTGAAATTATGAAGGGACCACTTAACTATACCACTCCGGCATGCCGTGACCAATACACTATGCAGAAGTAGCGCCCGAGAAGCTGCTCATCCGAGACAGGCTGTCCATGAAGATCCATCAGTACCTCAGCGACACTCTGCCGCCTGAGAAGTTCAACACCTACATGAAGACCTACAGGCAACCGGACCAGAAGATGCACTGTAAGTTTCTCGACCTCTGTGAAGGAGGAGGAGTGGCAGGTCACACGATCTTCTGTTTTTACGGCGACGACGGCTGTTTGGACTGGGTATACTATTTGCACTGTCAAGCACCCGTACGCTTCTGTCCAAATCGTTAAGTGCATTTGAGTGAGGGGAGAGATTTTGATTAAAGAATTTAGAACTCAAACTTTAGTTTTGGCAGTATTATTTTTTGTTTTTGCTTGCTTCTTCAATGAGCCAATCACTGAAGTTGATTTATTTTTAGTGGTCAGAAATTGTTCTCTGTGAGTTAGGCTCGAGGCCGTCTATATGACATGACACTTGATTTAGGCACACAAAAGATCGGGGTAGTTAATACGTAAAATAAAAACTTGTGCCAAATTTAATTACATTTCATCAGACATTGATAAGGTAACATGCGAAAAGACTCGGAAAAATCCTGACACTTCGCAAAAATTTTTGCAATTCCCTTTTCACCTATTATTTCCTGTTATTCTTGGTCGAGAATTACTGATTCTTTAACATCAAGAGACGAGTAAGCGTAAAAGAAAACGCCCCCTGTGATAAAAATATTCTAACGAAACTCAAATGGAGCAAAATTTCACTTATGCATTGCTGACCAAAACTTGTCCTGTAAATACGCCGGAGAGACACTCAAATGTCTTCAAAGTTTGAAGAGTATCCAATAATTCCAATACTGCCAATAGTATCCAAATAATACTGCCAATAGTATGCAATAAATTTGAAGAGTATCCAATAATTCCAATAGTATCCAGTAAGTTTGAAGAGTCTCCAATGATTGGCTCACATTTTTTGGCCCAGCAGCGTAGCTTCTCAAAGACGTAGAGAAATTAAAAGTTTAATAAGATTGAATACAGTGTATTTTCTTCTGGAGTAAATTTCTGGCAACAACAATAAGGAACGGTTTCCATACGACGTCTTGCACTTATCTCTTACATATTTAAGGGAATGTACATTTTGACTGTTCCTCGGATTAGATGTAGTAAATCATCTGTATCTGAATTTCAACTGGCGTCTACTGAGTCTATGAGTTATTTTTATACCCTATCCCTGTTGTAAGATTGATACTGAGGTTATTCATAAGCGAAAGAGTGAAAATATCTTTTGCATTAATTCTTTTGACATGAAAGACTCTCGACAACTCCGTTTTGAGCAAAGGACGATAACGAAGTCGTCATCGTACAATCATTGGTCGAAGAATATAGGTAGGTCAGCAGATCATGGCTCCACAAAGTTAACAGCTAATTCAGAGACATGATTCACTTACACAGATAACTCGTCAAAATGCTAAAAAGCTTGAACAATTTGTACATTAAAGCTGTAGTTAATAATAAATTGCTGCACAAGAAGCACAAATGCAAGGTGCTGCTCTAGAGTAGGATTTAGTCTAGACGTGTCGTGACGTAAGTGTGGGAGTGCTGTAGGAGACACCGAGCACAAATGAAAAAATAATATCGCTTCCATGTAAAAATGTTGAAATTGTTATTGTGGATCAGCGTGCTTTTTTGGTTTAGATGTGAATAACTTTGTACATAGCTTTGAAATTGAACTAAACTCTAATTTGTCTCAAAAATTCTTCACAACAAAGACGACTAGAGTGATTTTTATCTCGTTTACTAGTCTAATAAATTTTCAGCATTAGAATTATTTCAGCATATTATTATTTAGAATTACTTCAGGAATTTCCGCATTTGAATTATTTAATCATGAATGTGACTGCGTAGGAGTGAGCCATATTAATTTGTTATTGAAATTTCTAAAATTTTATTCATATTACGATATCTGTAAAATCAGATTTCATGTTAAAAGGAAATTTAGTAAAATGAGTTCGCCTATATTCATATATAAAATTTTCGAAAATTTTACATTGTACAAAGTGTGTATGCTGTAAATATGATGCACATACTGATATTAAAAACCTATATTTTTACCTTTTCTTATTTTTCAGTTTGAATGTATTATAAAGCCCCCGGTGTGACCCGTGTTAATAATTTCCACATGAATCCCACCATTGCTGTGCTTGCAAAGATCACACACCACAAGTGCAGCTTACAGTATCAGTATTACATGGAACTTATTTAGTTTTTCCCATTCTGTAGAACATACGACAAAAGGTAATAAATCCAAAACTACACATGCATACAATAATTATACAACAACTACACATCCAAGTTATCAGTTGAATGCCACAATTCGCGGAGTTAAACATAACTTATTATCATTATCCTTCGGCTTCTATAACACAGCAAAAAATAAAAAAAATCAACCGTTCACCGTTAGGTGGTTAGCTAAGATTACATTCTCCAGAGCAGCGACATAATGAAAGGATCAGTTCACTTTTGATGCTGAAGAAATCTCTCCTACATGACCTATGCTGCTCATCATGCAAAATTGTTCCAGTGCAGTCAGATCTTAGTCAATTTTGTCCGATTGGACATCACTTTTTGCTTCCCATGATTAATGTGCTGCTCATCTCATCGCTATTACAAGAGTGTTTGGGATCTAATTATTTTCAGGTTTTAGTCTCCGTCGTGACAAGCAGGATTCAAATTTTATTCAAATACCTTTCCAAAATGGGAGAGTGAGAACTTCTGTGTCAAATCTATGTCAAATAATCTTCTCTATGTCAAACCTAGGAATATCTGGAACAAGTAATTTTCTAGCTTCCATTATTTCAGGCTCTAGTTAAAATCATGAACTCTAAATAATCGGACACTCACTTTCGGCCGTAAAATTTAAGTGGTCAATGATTATTCGAAGTACCTCTGGGACAAATCATTTTGGAAATTATTTCACTTATGCGTCTGAACATGGTGGCAAGTTTCCCTCATGTGTATGAACATGAGGGCAAGTGGAGTGACGTGCATTCATTTTTTCAGAGTTACGAGTTAACCAGTGTAGTGACAGGATTTTTATTACATGTTATACTCATTAATGACCACCAATATCCTTTTTATACAATGTTTTAACAATGTTCGTCAAACATATAGATCTTACTGCTAGAATGATTTTCGCATGTCTAACGATAAGAATGCTGTACGTATTTGTGCCTCCATTGAGTCGCCATGAAATTGACAGATATACAACACAATCATTTTTTGGTTTTCAATGACATATATTTTCTTTTTTAACCATGAAATATTTGGCTCGCTTTGTTAATCATAATTTCATTAAAGAAATTGAGAAGAATTCTGTGATAGGAATTTTGCAGTGCTCTTATTTCCACTGACCGCAACGCGGTGCTGCTGCAGTGCGGTCTGTTCAACATTTCAAACTAATTTCATCACCTTTTTTTGGCAAAACAATAAATTCAACATACCTAGTTTTAGAACATAGGCTTAGCCAGGCCTATATGAGACGAATTAGCTCAAACTATCTCCCCTGAAAGCACAAAAACCTCACTCGCCTGATGCTACAGAGTAATTGCCGAGCGCCTTTTAAGCAAACTACAAGCTGGAGTTCGAATTTTCATCTAAAACACAACTGATTAGCACCCAGCACCATATTCCCAGAAAACAATGACCATACCACCATATGTTTTGAATTTATTTGTGTGTGTGATCTAGGAGTATTTAAACTGAGTTGGAGTAGTTAAAGTGAGTTTGTCGTAGAAAAAGAAACTATCGGTTGATTAATCAAAAATTTGGTTTGCAGACGCTACGTATCGCAGCGGTAAGTTTCTTTGACTTCATCTATCGCATGAGCAACGGCCGTTTATTTTAAAATTTTATGTTGCAGCATCTTGCAAAGAGCGACAGTACATACGACAAATCTAAGTGTCCGAATCTCTGTTTAATGATCATATTTATGATGTTTATTTAACTAACACAAGTGTGTGTAATGAATATGTAAGTCGCTCGTCGCAAAATTTGCTCTTCTTTACGCTTAGAGTAACGATAACTATTAATATATTTCTATTTAAAAAAAAATTTATGGTAAACTTATCTACGATACGAACAGACTCAGAATTACCATGACTCAAATTGTTCTCGGTATTTTTTTATTTTCAGATTTATTTATTTATGATTTGTTCCCAAGCTTATTCGTTGTTCCCAAATAATGCAGGATTATTTTCTTATTTGCAGCTCTTCTGAGATTTATTTAGCTTTTCTAGATTTCTCATTTAATATTTTGTTGGCGCATCGTACTTATTTCTCCTTTCTTTTCGACAAAAACGAATTTTGTTCACGAATTATAATTTCAGTTCTTTACTCGAATCTTTTGGTCTATTATCCAAATCATGAATATTTATTTATATACATTCCAACCATTCTTTGGTGGTTTTAAATGTGGGTGGGGGTTGCGATAATTCAACTGTTGACATATATCATCAAAAAACGTAACTGCCACAGAACGACGAGTATCCGCCATGAATTTCCTGTTTCTCAAGAACAACGTTTAAAAATTTGAATTTGAGCACTCATTCTTGCAAGTAACAAAGCTGTCAGATCGCAGTGAAGCGTTGAAATTATATTTCACAATTTTCCACCCTAAGACAAATTCACAAGTGCAAAGGTACTGCATATTATGACGACGAATAAATATTTATGAACTTGTTTCTCATTTTTTCACAATTATTCTCGTTTATTTTGACCATCCTTTTCCAGGATACTACAAGCCTAAGCTCTATGCTCCTGGTTAGTAGAAACATTCCTGCATTTTCCCTTCTGTTACATAACTCGTTATTCCACATTCTTTATTATTTACGCAAGATATAGTCCAGTTAAAAATTTTCCCTTCCGTTTTTATTTAAAGCATTTTGTTACAACATTCTAAGCCGTTCTCAGTTTGGCTCAACCTCTTTTGAAATCCTTCCAAGAGATTTACTGTGTATCGTATGCAGATTCTGTCCACCCTATTGTCAACTGTTCAATCCCTATGTAAGTTTGAAGTATTCACATTTCTCTCTTCTATCAGTTCGCCAAAACACAATGCCAAAACTCGAAAGACTCATCTCACACTTTGTTCTCTTCTTCTTAGGGGCCTGCAATATTCCTTCACTTCTGACTTGCACTTGGGTGTTCTGAAACCCATCGAGAAAATACCAGAATATATCGATGATTAAATCGAGAACATCAATCACTTAGTTGTGTGTTTAAAACGATACTGTGATATGAAAGAAATGGCCTTTAACTCTATCTGATTCTCTTCAATTAAGGAGACGGAATAATTAGGAATCTTGAATTAAGAATGCCTTTCTAACGATCGATCGATCACGAGCGAAGATCAACTGTTCTTCTTACAGCAAAAACTTAGATAATATTATCACTGAGAACGATCTAATCTTCGATTAAAAATTTCTAAAATATTTTTATGAGTTTAGACTTCCGGTGTTTGTGTTTTTACTGAATTTTCCCTCGTTTAAGTTGATGCCAAGATCTTGGTGACCAAATGCGAGTATTGTGTACCTAGCCCAGCTTCGTTCAACTTTTCTTGAGTTTATGTGTCGTTTGTGTTTAGTTGCGCCTATTTTTATTACTTCATTGAGTTTTATTATTTACTGATCGTTTCTTTATGTTTCTTTGTGTTCCTGATTTGCAGAATACTGGAAGCCAAAGAATTATATGATGGACGACACACCGAAAAGTAGGTCATGGCAGTTTGTTTTTAACGTGAACAACTTTTGTGACCCGACAAAACTGCACGACAAAGCTTCTTATTTTCATATCGCTTGACTTTATCCAATTATCTTAAAAGTAATATATATTGCCCAATTTCTTCGTCAGAAACCGCGGCATCATCTTCTGAAAAAAACAAATTTGAAGAGTTTCAGGGTAAAAATATTCCACTCAACCAAGTTTATTGAGACTACACATTTCTTTTATTTTGACCCATATGCTATAAAATAATTCTGACTTAATCACGTTTTTTATGTTGACTCATCATATTTTATTTCTTAAGAACTGTAAAAGAACCTTCAAAGTAAGGTACTTGCAACTCAAATTCAGCCATCAAAATGATTGGTACGAGTTTTGATATCCGACTAAATCATAATCCAGTGCTGGGTTATTTGCCACGCTTGAACAGACCGACCTGACTGCATGCATGTGACTCGGTACAGGAGAGGCCGACATGCACCATAAACACGTCATTGTACATTGCTAAGCTAGTGTACCAACTCACTAACAAAGCAAACCGTTATTGCACACTAACACCTCAGCCATCAACCCAAATTATCTTCTGCTTCCATAATCAAATTTTCTCGCTGACTTCTCCATCACCTGAACTACATTTCGCTGTGCTTTATTTATTTTTATTTTGGCGACATTTTCCGAGTTTATATTTTTTTACCTTACGATTTTTCAAACTCTTTTGAAAACATGAACTGTCTAGGATGTGCAGAATGAGTTTGGCTACTTACTGATCGTGAGATAAGGAGGATTTCAATACTGACAGCTTGTTTCTGTGTTTATTCTGCCCACTGCTGCTGGTTGTGCTTTGTAACTTTGTGATATTTCTATTTGTACTTGTTTGAACTTGTGAACAAGTATTGAGGTAAGTGATATTTAAGAGCATCTTGTTAACTTTATTATATTAGATGTGCTTCAATTTCTTTCATAAATGTACACTGAACGATAATTTGAATAAGGTATCTACATCAAAATCACGAAATTAGTCCGGCAAAGAACACGTATTACAAATTTGCTTGCAAAAATTCAACTCGTTACACAATGTATTGTTGCTTTTGATTACCATGGGTGTTTACCCATTGTGAACATTAATTCATAGATCATAATTATTTTGCATTAAATAAATTTTCACCTAGGTGTCGTCAGCCATGCTCGAGGTGTTGCTTGAAGCCATTGTGCTGAGTCACGCCAGGGTGCAATAATATGCAGTGGAAAAAACTAATGACGATTACATTTGTTTTTCGCACAATTTGTTTTTGAAATTTCATAAAATTATGACTGCGTGATTCAAGAAATACCATAAAGTGAGAATTTGATTAGCCCTGGAGGTGTACACACGTGTGGATGTATTGAAAACATTGATGAATAATGATGTCTCAAAGGGAATATTGAGATCCACTGCCACCTATATCACAGGTCATCTATTTAAATTATTATCATTACTAAGTAATTTATTTAAATCATTATCATTACATACCTGAATTTTGCAGCTAATTTGATGGATCGTTGAAAGGTACAAAATAAAATATTTTGTAGCCTTATACAAAAAATTTAATGTGAAGTAAGGATAATGAAGGCGACAATATGCTTAAGGCATATAGATTCTGGTATAAATGGCCCTTTTTAATGCAAAGTCAGAAGAATGAGGGCGAAAACATGCTAAAAGCATATGGGATTTAGTTTAAATGCCCCTTTTTAATGGAAGAGCAGAAAAGAGAAGGCGCAAACCTGCTAAAGGCATATGGTATTTGGTTTAAATGCTCTTTTTTCAAACTAAAGTAAAAAAAATACAGGCGAATATATGCTAAAGGCAAATGAGTTCTGGTTTATTTCCCCCTTGTTAATGTAAGAGCAGAAGAATAAAGGCGCAAACGAGCTAAAAGACTGTGATTGTGTGCAGTTCTGCCAGACAGCTACAGCTCAAAGTACGCCTCGAAGTACGGCAGCTCGAGCACCACCAAGTGGGACGAGCCGGACACGGTCTACGGTCCCAGCAGCGACAAGAAGCCATATTCTAAGGTAGAGACCGGGTCCTCCTTCTTCTCCACTTATGGCTACACCAACCGTAAGAAGGATTACGTGGCCGAGAAGGTGCGTGACTATTACTACTTCGGCGACCAGCCCAAGGTTGGTGTAAAGATGGAGCCCTCTGGAGGAGCTGCGGAGCAGAGTTCGAGTACCTTTCTTATCCTGCCATTTCAGTTTATTCACTTTCTGACATTTTCAATTTCAGCTGTTTATTTCATACTTTATCTGCTTATTCTGTTGATTTAGATTTTAATATTTTTTAAATTCATTTTAATTTTTGTTCGCGAATGAGCAGTTTTATTTTCGGTTTGAATGTCCGACAGCTCATTCTCTGCTCCATTGAATATCTTCCGACTAAATGTTTTGTTTAATATGGATCAGCTTCCCAAAAGATATCAGTAACATGGACCCTCTCAAAGAATTTATTGGCAAATTTCCATCATCCTCTCCCACCCTCTAACCGTGCCCACTCTTATTGTTCAAAGTTTGGCCGACAACTCACTCCTGTCGTCAGGACTGGACAGGTACTTACGTGAGTTTTTTCAGCGTTGATGTTCACAAAAGTATCTTGTAAAAACTCGATTTGCGTTCACCAAGTTGTTTGTCGTACAATTTTGATTTGTAATGTTGATGTTGTACACATCAAACCAATGAGCACAGATGTGAGGTGTAAAATCGCTTATGAAAAGAACGGAAATCTGAAAAAACGAAGATACGTCATAGCCAAGAAGTGTTAGAGAAATTGAATGTATCTGTAAATAAATAGAAATCAACTATACTCTGAAGTTTTGAATTTTATTCTCGTACTTAATCACATAGGGTACTGCAGCGCATTAAATCATTTTGAATATGGCGAAGGAGGTTGTATACCACTTTTTCTTTCCTCGTGACTTCCTGGCGAGAAGTGCTTGGCATACTTGGTGGTGAATTGCATTTCACACCATGAATTCTGTACAATCAACGGGCCGAAGAATAACCAAAGCTCCATTGACTGAATCACCAAAGTCGCCCTAAATATCGATTAATCTTCACTCATGATTTAAGAGTCACCAAGAGTCGTCGCTGAGACATTCTGCTCCAGAGCGTGTGTGTGTGTGCCACGGTAGAGGAAACAAGGTAGGGTCATTTCTGTGGGGGGAAAATACACTTCTTCTTGTTCGGCTAACTATTAGAAAGGCTTTATTTCAAACAAGCCTTATGACGTCACCACAACGCAGTGACGTTAGGCCAGTAGTGGAGACTGATTTAGGGGTAGCAGTACTTCCAGATGCAATATGAGCGCTGTCATTGGTTCGTTGCCGTGAGGTCAACAAACACAAGCAGTTGACGGAAAAAAGACTGGTATGACCCTACCTTATTTCCTCTACCGTGGTGTATACTCAAGTTTTGAGAAAAGAAACGTTATCGCCGTTTGCATGTATAGTAGGTACGCGTATTTTTTGCAGAAAATTCACTGTTTCGGAAATATTCGTCACTGAGATCTATGAATAAAAAAGTTTGCTTCAAACCGAATTTTTCTAAGATCATGGACGAGTTTTACGGCACATGTACTCGTATGACAGCAGGGTGGACTATGCCCTGGATCTATGGAGAACTCTATAGTTCTGGAGATTGCTAGAGCAATCGTGATTGATGCGAGAAATCTGCGAGAAATCTTTGATCGGAGAAGTCATGAACGAACGTTCCGTGTGAACCAAATTCCTATTTGTCTCGTAAGTCGTAAGCAGTAAAGGTGAGTTAGTGGTGCGGTGTTTGACTCCCTCGTGTTTCCCGGTAAAGTCTTTGAGTAGTTTAGTTAGTTAGTATCACGGTTTCCTCTACCGTGGTTAGCGTATTACCTACTGACTGCGTGTATACAAGAAATTCCGGGCTGAGAATCTGACAAGCATTCTCTCCTCGATTAATGGAAAATTGAGATTTATTCTTCTTAAATCAGAGTCTTTTAGGATATTACGAAGGGGATCGGGGGTGCAGCAACAGTAAAACAGCGAGGAGATTGTAGCCTCAATTCAAGTACTCGGACGACTACAATAATTATCAGCTGACTCCTATCACTGATTATGCATGACTTGGATTTTCCGTAGATTTTTTGCACACAAAAATAGCTAGGTGTTTTTGGACAGAAAATTACCAATGGACACAAGTCTTGCACTTGTCATAGTTTATAGTGCGCGTTAATCAGTATTTTTACCTAAACATATATGTGCTTATGCACCAATGATTATATTTGTGCTTATAATATTTGTATATTCTACGGTTTCCGTTTGTAAAAAAATATTAGACATAAAAATTGGTTTACAGAATTGTAAACGAATGCAGATTTGATTTTGGGTAGGAGAGGTGAAACTACGTTTCGCCATTATTTTTTAAGGACATAAACTCAAGTGAAGAAACTTTTAATAGAATGGATCCTGTCCCGTGAGTGCAAGCTAGACATGAAAAAAATAATAATTTGCTTAAAAAAATTAAGACTTTGAAAATAAAATATTCAGAAACTTTCTCAAAAAAGTTCTTTAGCTCACTGGAGTGTAATTCCAATGAACACTCACATTTTCTATTGCTTGGTTTTGTTCAGTAAAAATTGTCTCATCAAATCAGTTTGCTCACGCTCTTATAAATCCACTACTAAGCCATTTATGGACTAATAAGATGATTATTTCCTATTTAATTAGTTTATAAAATTATCTTGTGATGTCTAAATAGCAAATTGTGCATTTGTCTCGGTGTAGTAACGTACCCGATGTTTTTTGTACAAAAATTCACTCATTTACATTATTTTTATTTTGCGAATATTACAAGTCGTTGAGTTTCACTTGAATTGATTCACATTAACCCATTGTGCACTGCAATTGTTTTATTTTTTATTTTTTCTTGATTCTAATTTGTTACATCCCTAAAGTACCTATAATTTTTCCTCGTGTTATACTTGTTTCTTATTTTATTTATATTTGACGAGTTTCCACATCTCATTTTGCTTTGATTTCCCCCCCTCGTCCACAGGAGGGAAGCTCCGTCCGCTTCAGCAGTCAGGTGAGAGGCCTTTCCACACAAGCCTATCTTTTGGCCAAAATTCTCAAACTTGTCTTTTTCTAATCAGAATTGTTTCAGAGAATTTGCTCTAATTAGAGTTTGCTGTAATTAGAATTTGCTCAGAGTTACAAAACGCTGAGTACTGTTGACGCTCAAGCATTGTGTGAAAGTCATATTGGAAATTTTTGGCCAGAAAAGGTTGACTTGGCAACCCTAGTTGCGGTGCTTCACGGTAGAAGAAACAAGGTAGGGTCAAATAATTTTTTTTATCGACCATGTTGCAATAGTGACAACGAACCAATAGCAGCGTTCATGTTGCATCTGGCAACACTGCTAGCCGCAAATCTACCACCACTATTGGCCTGGTGACCTGTCACAGTGATGACGTCTTCCAGTTTGTTTGAAATGAAGCCGTCCTATTGGCTAGCCGAACATGAGGTGTTGTATTTTTCTCATAGAAACGACTCTACCTTGTTTCCTCCATTGCGGCTTGTCTACACCTTGCCCCTGTAGGGGCGCGACATCGTAGCTCCGCCCCCACGTCGAGGTTTTGTGGTTGCCCGACTTCATTCGAACTTGGGCTTGATTTTAACATTGTGATGTTTGTGTTTTGCATAGTCATCCAAAATAGGATAACATTTTAGCTACTATTAGTGTAGTATATTATTACGTAATAAAAGTCATTAATTGAAATCAATATTTATTATTGACATACTGTAGATTGTCCATTGCATGACATATTTCCTCTTTCGTATACTGGAGGAAGCACAAAATCTGTTACAAGTGGACTGCAGACCTTAGCTGCAGCCGCTGTGTACTGCAGCAGCTGTGTACTGCAGCAGCTGTGTGCTGCAGCCGCTGTGTACTGCAGCAGCTGTGTACTGCAGCAGCTGTGTACTGCAGCAGCTGTGTGCTGCAACAGCTGTGTACTGCAGCAGCTGTGTACTGCAGTCGCCTGCGTTCTGCCTTATATTGTTATCAGTGTTCTGTGCTCGCATTTGGTGGAAAACAAATAATTTTACTGTAATTTTCGAGCACTGAAATTTTGTAATTTATTCGCCCCATAACTGTAAAATGGCAACTTCAATTCATGAAACACCAAGAAACTGGACGAGGTTCAAAGTAAAAAATATGCTTTCAAGTTTACCTCACAGGCGAGTTTTATAAATATAGACAGACTCCGACGATTCCACGTTGTTTTTGTTTCTTGTTTCATTTCCACTTGAACCCAGTTTCCGTTCAGGCTCAAAGAAAAACTTTCAAGAAGATCAAAAATTTTAGGTTATAATGTGGCTTGCTGGGCCACTTGGAGAAAGCAAATAAATAGATTTTGTGTTTCCTATCCACACTCCTTGTTAAGAAGTACAAATACTTAGTTTTTGCGCACGGTTATTGAAATTTTCGTTATTGTATTAGTTTTCTATACAGAGACGTAAAAATTTGACCTTTAAAATGTGCTCATATTTTTGATATTATTTGTTCGATTGATCATTTATGGCATCGACCTATACTTTTAAAGCACTCTTTTAAATTAAAAAACTTAAAGTAAAATTTGAAATAAAATGTCTACTCACAATATTTGCTCGTGCAGGCATTATTCTTTTAAAATTTGTTCATGGTTCTTACATTGTTTGATTGTTTATGTTTACCATCGAGCTATACTTTCAAATCTTTCGTTTCGATTAAAAACTAAAACTAAAATTTGAAACAAAATGTGTACCCACAACTTTTACTCCTGCAGGCCATCACGGAGTCGGAAGCGCCCGAGGCGGACGCGTCCGAAGAGAAGAAAGAGAGACGCAAGAAGAAGAAGTCCAGGGAGCCAGAGGACACTAAAAGCATTGAAGCGGCCCCAGCTGCTGCTGCAGCTGCAGAGCCAGCTGCAGCTGCTCCATCTGAGGCTGCAGAGGCCGCCCCTGCTGCTGCGCCAGCTGCCGAGGCCTCGGAGGCTGGAGCTGAGGATGAAGTCCTCGATGAGAAGGAGCGCAAGAGGCTCGAGAAGAAGAAGAGGAAGGCGGAGCGAGAAGCTGCCGCCAAGGCGGCAATGGAGGCCGAGCTGGAGGCGCTGGCGGCCGCTGAAGCCGAGCTGGCCAAGCTGGAGGCTGAAGGAGGAGCTGCTCCAGCGGGTGAGGCGCCTGCAAAATGTGAGTCCTCAGCGGTGACGCTTGATGAGTGCTTCCAGTCCCCCCTTGCCTCCCCCACCTCCCCCCCCACCCCCTTCCAGGACGCAAGTCAGACTCAGGAAACAACACAAGCTCAGCCTCCTGAACCCCAAGTCGAAACGCAAGTCGAAACTCAAATTGAAGTTGAGCCGCAAATCGAAACTAAAGCGGAGCCCCAAGTTGAGGCTGAAGCCGAGCCTCAAGTCGAAACTGAAGTGGCGCCTCAAGTCGAGGCCGAAGTTGCTCCTCAAGTTGAAGCTGAGGGCGAAGTTTTAGGTTAGTGGGAGCAGTAATTCTCTGCGCCGCACGGTCGCAAGAGGACTGAATGTGTGGCAACTTTCTCTCTTTTATCCGAGAGTAGAATTCAACGTAGAATGCTGAGTAGAATTCAAATCTAAGAGCAGATGACACAAAGCCTAGCAGTTCCCTCTCACCACCGCTTAGTGTTTTTCTATGTTTCGTAAGGAGTTCGGTCCGATCTAAGGACCAATTCGTTGTAACTTCCAAAGGAGGTCGCTGTCAGATGACAACGGTTAAGGATTTGACAATGTAGGGTGTGAATTTAAACGCATATCTCCGGGTTAATGCACGAGAACATCATTTTATGAAAATACGAAAACATTTCTGGAGCTACTATTAATTTGTATCGAAGTTTGAGAGACGTAAATGCTCTATAAGATGATTAATTTGGAGTTTTCCTAGATTTTGAGTCTATATTTATAAAATTTTAAGCACTTTTGGCGTTGTTGATATCTTGCACGTACTGGTGAAATTTATCCTCAAACGTATCAGAAGAAACATTTCGCTAAAAATCTTCGCATTATATTTCATTATGAATCTAATTTGAAAATATTTAGCATTTAGCTTTTGAAGCTCAAGCGAAGCCTCCTAAAAATTCTTTAATTTTAATTTTCTTCTTCTTACAGCTTAATTTCTACTTTTATTTGGGAGTCAGAATATTATATTATTTTTTGACAGATACAAGGATAAACATTCATGCCAAAATAGATAAATATTTTTAGTGAATGACTTAAGATGATCGCAACAGACGCCGCACATCAAGGCCTCGCTCTGGGAAGGTTGCATCTCGGCAACACTCACACAAAATATTTCTTGTTCCTAAAAAAACGCAAAATAACGCACAAATGCATCATTGTCCATGTAAGTCGTTTCGATAACACACTTGATGGAAGGAATAGAAATGCCAAGTAATGATTCCCGTATTTCTAATATTTTTATTTTGGCAAAACGTTAACTCATTTTAGAAAGCTCTCCACACCTTAATTTTTTCAATGATCGTCAGTTAGGAGCAAAAATAGTTTTATTTGTTCCTGTTAGCACACAGGCAATAGAGGTCAAAAGGTTCAAGCTCAATTCGTACGTCGCCAGAGCATTCACACAACTTGCAGCACTGCTACACGCTGATCCAGTGCGTTAATTCATTTTTTAATTTTTTGGAAATGGTGGCTCTGTTAACGTAGTTTTAGGGTTGTGCATCAATATTTCTGAAAATATGCAAATGAATTAAACAACATCATGGTTTTTAAAACTTGGAGCTATACCAGATACCAGCAATCTTGAAATTATTGCTCGATTTTATTCCAGTTAACGTTGTTACGTTCTCATGATCGTGGAAGTACACGTTTTTCCATCACGTCGGAGTTCGAGGTTTGTTTTAACTCATTCCAAAATTAGAGACATGATGCATAGGTCAGAAAACAAATCCTTTCACCGGTCAAAAAATACAATACCTATTTATAGACGCTTTCAATCCCCCGCCTCGGCGCTAAACGCTGTCGAGTACCTTATGAGACGTGACATGGAGTCTCCGTGACCAATGAGGGAGTTGTCACTGCAGCATCAAGTTAGAAGTCCGGAGAAAGTCTTGCATGTCGGAGCATCCCATGAGGAGAATAAATCCGTCGATGTTGAGCCGTCTTGGGACCTTAGGACTCATTTCAACTTCTGCCAGATCGCCCGACACTTTTCTATCTGTTGACCCATCCTCTGTTTCCGCTTTCTATTTTGTCTTAAAGTAGTTTTAATTGTGTTGTTGTTTGCCATATTTTATCTAATTGTTTTCGTTGCGCACAAAAGATAACAAAATGCACTGTCAAACTGCATGCCAGAATCAGGCGCTATACAACAAATGCGATGCTTGGATGTCCGTATATTTCCAACTTACACATAACAGTAGAATACTAACACATTAATACGCTGCCACTGAACAAAACCGTCTCAATTTCAGTTTAATCTTAACTTCTATACGCTGTCAATAAATTCATCATTTACCGTTTATTCGAAATTAGGTGGACATTTGCTCGATCATGCGGTGTTATATACCCTCACTACATTAATACTACTGGGTTTCTGATGTCGATAAAAACGGATTTTATTTGACGTTCCAAATTCACGAAATTTTCAATCAAATCTAACACTTTCCGCACCAAATAATTTTTTCTAACATCACAGACTTATTTTTTGAGTTTTCCGTAATTTTTTCATATTTTAGTTTGCTTTGAATTACTTCTGGTAAGTTGAGCTTGATTTGAAACATTTATTTACAATATGTGCTGAAAATGAGTTATATTTGCTATTTTAATTTTGTTCGTTCACCTTTACTTTACTGTAACCGGTATAAGCATAGTTGAGGTATTTGCAGCCAAAAAATTAGCTGAGGAGTGTGTTGAAGGGGAAAGTACAGTGGATTACAGTAAAATATTTAGTGAAATCAGCAGGTAAAACTGCTTCAGATGTAGTCTTAACGACCTCCTTCGATTGAGTGAAATGTTTACTTATAGTTATTCCTTCTCTGTACTAGTTGATGAAGGTAAATGTGTTTAGTATCGTCTGTAGTCATGAGATGAATTTTTTCGATATTGATTCACTTAACTTTATGCAACTTTGAAATATAGATTACTTTGCTATCAGCCGCTAGAAATATTACAGCGGTTCCATCACTCTCTTCTCTCGACAGTGAAACATGTTTTTTGTTGAAGTCCAGTCCACTTTAAAACACATTGAAGAATATTTTCGAGCGAATCTGAAATAGACTTGTAAATTTCAGTTTTCTTTAACTTCTAGCATGCCCAAAATCAACCTTTTTACTATTTAGTCAGTTTTGCTATGGCGCAGAAGCAAGCATCCTAGAATTTCAAGCGTTTTGTAAATTTTTGTTTAAGTCTCTGAAAGTGTGGGTAATTTTGAAATGTTCCGTTTGTGAAGCACGACTTCTAATTATGGTAGACGAGTTTGATATTTTTGTATTTACCGCTATCGTATCATTTTGCATCTTGCGCATAATTTTGGTTGATATCATTTAACATATTATGTTTGTAATTACAACAATGTTCTATTTCTTTTCTATAGCCGAATAATCTTCATAGCCTCCCTGTCTCTTCTTCTAAGCGCCTCTCCTGCCCACATGTGAGTATTTCTTCTGAGAAATTTTCGGGTCGCTTGGCCTTTTAAATTCTTTCGCCAGAATCAAACTTGCAAGTTAAGTTCCAGGATTTCTCAGTTCATCAGTTTACGAGTGACGCAATTCTAAGTTAGGTTGCAGGCTACCTCAGTTCAGCAATTTTTAAGTTGACTTATATCTCAGTTAACTTCTATGTCCTCTCAGTTTATCAGTGACGAAATTCTAAGTTAACTTTTAGGTTACCTCAGTTCACCAGTTACAACTGACTCAATTCTAAGTTTCGAAGGTATTAACAAAAGGATGAATCCTGATTTGAAGAGTTTAGAGAATCTGTAATTGTAATATTGTCTTGTTTAGAGTGGGACAGCTTGCACTGAACTCACTTCTATGCTGAAGGCATAATTGCAGGAGTGTGTGTGTGCGAATACTGGTCACGTCTAATATAATATGCGTATCTTTTGAAGAGGATCAAATGTTGAGGCGAGATTTACTCGTTTTCAATGAATTATCTTTGCAATCAGATTAAAGATCCCAATTGTACTGATAATAACATGAATACATTGTCTTTTGTATTATTTTAGAAGAAGCGAGTTGGATCATTGACAAAAATTTCTAATGGAAAACATTCGATTTAGTTGACCTACATCATGATTTAAACTATTGAAATTGCCACAAAATTTCATTGAGGGTTTGTTTTTACTTCAACTTATTGGATAGGTCTTTGGATAGAAAGCCTTAGTTTTTAGTCGCAAGTAACGTAGATATTTAAATCATGCAGAACATTCACCCAGCAGGACCGAAATTGATATTATTCTTTTCAGAGTATTTCTTTAAGTTCTCTCTTTAGGCCTCAACTTTTAAATCACGAAGCATATCTACCTGGCTGATATTACTTTATTTATGCTTGCAGTATTAAATTTTAAATGAATTTTACTAAGAGCACGAAAAAAGTCTCATTATAACTAACGTATTTAAGTAAATTTTGTTAAACATTTCTTAAGTGTCAGTAAAAAAATTCGATGTGTGAGCTAAGCTTTAATTTTGCAGGTCTCATATGTAAGTCTACGTAGTGCAAATTTGTTTGCTTTATTAATATTTTCTCGAAATACTCATGCACTAATTTCTATTTTGTATGTATAATAATTTAAAATGCATTTGTATCATTCAGCTGTAACATCATTATCATTTTGAATTTTTTTTTTTGCGATTCATTCATGCCTGAACTGACTAATATTTTTTAAACTTATCTAATAATGAATATGATATCTAAGTATCATTAACTTTCTTCTAAAATTCTGTTAAACAATCCCAATATGTTTTAAAATCGACAATTAAGAAAACATTTCACGGTTTGCAGAAATGAGGAGCTAACTCTCACGCCAATTATAAAAACACCTTTCTTCTCCTCCCATACTTGAATAGAAAATACAACAGTACAAAGATTACATTAATTCATCTCATATTTTCTTCAACTTTACCCATTTCCGGTTGAATTTTCACCTTGTGTCATCACAACCACTTCCTGAACCTACATTAGACTGGCACTGACATCAGGATGTTACCATTAGAATGGGGACGGAACTGCCACTCGACAGTGAATATCAAGAAACATGTTAATTTGGTGTACACATTCGACAAGAAGTAAAGTATATCAAAGCTGATTGAATGAATGGAGGCTGAAATTCACCTACGCGGTAAAAGGTTCATCACCGAGCGCCGCAAAATTGTAATGACGCGGTATATTTACCAGTTGAAAACTAGAGTTCGTGTGCAGAATGAAAATTTCACAAGAGCATGAACACTAGAGAAATTACAAAATCCTGTTCATGGAGGTATTTCAATTTTCATGGAGAGCCAACAGCAACAATATCCTCACTACCAATTAAAGAAGAATAACAATATTTGATAATAACTCATCCTTAATTAATACTCATAAATAAAAGTAAATTTTAAAATGTTTTCTTAGAATCCATGAATTTTAGTTCGATTTCTATCGCTAATTTTGCCTAGAAATTCTTCGATTTAGCGCAATAATATATACTTACATTACAAGCTGAACACAAGTGTAGAAGTAAACAAAAGTTGGCAGTATGAATTATGAGCATTTTGTAACTAGTTTCTTAAGGTTTTTTCAAATTACATGCTACAATTTAAATGAATTTTCCTTAGATTTAGTTGCAGTTGTGCTTTTCAGTTAGACGCGACAACTGCTTTCGCTTCAAAACTTCAGCTGATGCTCATTGGTCTTGTTGCTCAGTTTCCTGCAGAGTTGCCTTTCTCATGAAATGAACACGGATTCAATAGTAAAACATTAAGGTTAAATATGTACTTTATTGGTCCGCAGAAAACACATTTTTATTCAAAATCTTCTACTCAAGGTTAAGACAGGCTTCCAAAAGGAAGATCTTTTGCATAATTTATTGGCATCATAGTGACCGGAATCCAGGGTTTCCTTATCTGAGTAAATTTGCTTCATTTTCTGCCACATTAAATTCAAATTCTGCGGTACAGTTAGATGCAACTTAAAAATGAGACAGAAAATGCATTCACAGTCAAAGCCGTGCGTTCGACTCATGCTCTAAATAACATTGATCCGTTTCCGATCCTAATGATAACGGCCATACTCAAGAGTAATTTTTTATTCATGTGCTGGCATTACAGAGATTGACCAATTCTTTTGCAGAAGAGACTACTGCTGCTGCTGCCTACTCTGTCCCTCAAGAGATCGAGGAGGTTGACGTCACTGTCCGAGAAGAACAAAAAGCCTCAGGCCAGGACGGCCCACAAAGCCCCATCGAAGAAGTGACCCTTCCACTTCCTCGCTCTCGCAGCTCTGACAAGCCCTTCGCTGGCGAGGCCGGTGCCGGTGGTGTAGTCTCCGGTGACGTAGAGGACGTGGGTTTTGATGGACGAGTGGAGGAGCAGCAGTACGTGGATTATGTGCAGGAGCAGGTCGCAGGAGACGAAGACGATCATATCGCTGGAGAGTACACAGCGGCGGCAGATGAAGGGGAAGAACAGGAAGAGTACGCTGAAGCAGTGCCAGAAGGAGAAGATGGAGGGTACGAAGAAATTATCGTTGAAGAAAGTCCTGAGGAGGTTGTGGTTGCTGGAGGTGGAGATGAGGACTACTGGGCTGTCGACGACTGCGCTGATGGAACTACTGCAGTCGTCGAAATTGTTGACGATGAATAGATTGGAGTCGCATCCTTTTTCAACTCAGGTCGAAACTGGCACTTTTGTTATTAATGAAGAAATTTGATAACACTGATTTTCAAACTTTTGGCCAACTTTATTTCATTATGGAAATTTAGAATAACGGGCATGTCATTTCTCGAAATAACTTTTCTTGTTTTAGGGTGAAGTCCTTACTTCTGTAAAAATAATGTTCACAGTTTCCATGCCATCTATACCTCATAGTTCCGAATTACTGTTATGATGTTGTTACAAATTAGTGCGAAGGAACGAACAGTAATTCCTGATTTAAATGAACAACTCAGAAATGTATCCTTTCATTATTAGTCACTTCCAGTGCTTCACGCCCGAATTTCATGAAGTAATATTGGTTGATAGTAAAATCAACCATTCGCTCCGATGTACAGACTAATCGTATCATCTATTAGTTTCGTAATCCCTTAGTACATTTTCGCCTCACATTTGATGAGCAGCGCACGCCGAAGCTCAGGCTCAATTCAGCCTTCCTGAAACGTCAAAATCCCTCCAAAGCGCAAGCTAATCACGTAAATTAGTGAATTCGACGTTTACGAAGAAACTTTGAGGTGATGTAAAGTCTATTGCAAATACTTACAACGATCGAAGGGTGTCTCACTTCCATTTTTTTCAGTGCTGGTCACATAAGGTTGTGTTTTTATTGTGACTGAAAATTTGACGAATTCGTTGCACTGACATCCCATCAACGAAGGAACCCTCGCTCATCGTGTCTGAACTGAGGCATCCTGTCAAGTCCCACCTATTCCCTTTTTGTAGAACTTCCCGATGTTGTTGTCCTTTTTTTGTGTGGAGCTCTTTTGATTCATCTCTCATAGTTATAGGGGCCGATAGAAGTAGGTGAGGGTAATTCACTCGACATGGCATCATGGTGTCGGGTGCCAGTCTCACATCTATTGAGATTTCCAAAAGTCACTGGTACTTCATTAAGGTAGTTCAGTTGAGACGATATTCGCGACATGTCAGCTGCTGTGCTAGGTCAACTGATCGTTCGCTTCTCTCGCCAACAAAGTTGTTGCTTGTTACTGTGTTCACTTGTTGTGCTATGGATGTAACGCATCGCCAGTTCATTTGACATCCTTGCAAAATGGAACAACATTCAAGTAAAAATTTACCTACCGTTGTGTTTTATTTTGAACTCTTACTTGAGAATTTATTCTGTTTTACTGTGAATAGAGAGGCATCAACTCGTGGTTAAATATAAACTCAACATTTCAGGCAATTGGTAAGACAAAAAGTGTTTCTTGGTCTCAAAAAAGCTTGATATGACTGCATTGCGGCGTGTGTTAGTTTTTCATGCCAAAGGAAATTGGAAAATGTTGAAGAATACTTTAGCGGGATCACTAATTGCGTTCAGGCTACAATGCTACAATACTACAATATGGTGATTCCTTTGGTTTTTATAAAATTAAAGCGATGAAAGAATAATTTGAGTTCAACGTGCAAGTGATGGATGTATGTAGAAAGTATTGAGCCGAGTTGTGTTGAAGCTCACTTCTTCAACAACAGTTCCAGCATATGAGGTTTCCACAGAACATTTGTGTACCATAGATTTCAAAACGACTTTCAAAATCCCTGTAAAACACGAGAGAAGAAAAAATAATCTTCAGATTGATGGCGTTTCGTCAGGAGAAATTCGTTCCAGTAAAACTTCAAGAAGAACTTCAAGAAAATGCAACGAGAAAATATAACTACGTTCACATTGTTGAAATCGATCCCTACATTGATCCGATCCATGCAGTAAAGATTTTACTTTGCGATCAACAGATGATGGATAATGATTATGGTAATTCAAATTTCAATCTTCAGAGTTATTTTTTTTGTTATTATGAGTAATAAAAGAGAGAAAACGATCAGCAAACTTTTACATGTATATTTCATTGTTGCATTTGAAAAATAAAAAAATATAAATTTCACTATTCATTGAAAGGAATATTCGCTAAGTACAGTCTATTGTATATTTGTTTTACGAAGTATCGGCTGGAAGTTTGATTAGATGGTATGAATGATACAGAAAAATATTTATGCATAATGTTTGTTTTTTATTTGAATTTTAATCCATGTAATGAAATTTTTAAAACTGCGTTCACGCACATTTCTTAACAGATAACTACAGGCGAAATTTTCGTTAGACATTACCTCAACACTCAACTCGTTCAGTACAAACTAGAGGAGCAGGGAGCATTACTTGGAGTTTTCAACACAAATTTTGCTCTTTTTCGAGGATGTTTGCCGTGGCTTAACACAACTCAGCAAAGATATGCTTGCAAAAACACCCATGGGCGACCAGGTTGGCCATTTATGGAAAAATTTTTCAAGTTTTGCCTTTATTGGAAGGTAATTTTGTCATTAAAGCATAGAGAGCCAGAGACAACCCTAAAGTGCTGCCAGAAGTTCAGTGGCCTTTATGGTTAAATTTGAGAAAAGTTAGTCAGACAGAATTTGCGTGAACCATCTTTGTCCGTGATCGTATCTTGGGGATGCGATCATTGCATCATTGCATCGTTCCTTCTCTTGCTATGGTACTTTGTTTTATCGGAGAAGTACACAAATTGCAGCATTGTACACCAAGTTCTGTGTGGTAGACAAAGTACTGTGTAGTAAACCTCGTATTGTGTAGTACCACGTACCGTGCAGTACACTAATTATTGTAAAGTACACCACGTACTGTGCAGCACACCAAGTGTTCAAAAGTACACCATGTAATGTATATTACAACACACATTTTTCAAGGAAATTGGGCGTGGAGTTGTCATGCACCTATAAATGGATGCCAGGTCTAAATCATAAGCGTAGGCTAAGTTTTCTTCGTAATGTACTTGAAATAAATTGGGCTATGTTGTCCTGCTTAGAGTTATTTCAAAAGTTTGAGCAATAATTTACCCCCATGACACACCGAATGCCTAGGAAGATCGCAAAGGTTGTTCATGTAAAAAATTGCACAATTCCTTTAAAAATATATTTATGTTGTCGGCCGGTAACTTATCAGACGACTTCTGTACTCCGGTATGAAGATCATCATTTATTATTTGCTTGGAAACTGATCAGAACAGTATTGAAAATACAAGCTTATGTGATCTAATTTTATTACAGGTCTACAGAAACATTTTCAACAAATGAAGAAAACTCACTTTTTTCCCCTTCATTAAATCAATAAATAAGCAAACAAGCAAATAAGCAAATAAGTCTAACAAGTAAAATGCACACGAACTAAGTGAAAAAATTGAACAACTAACACAAAGATCTAGTGAAGGAATGACAAGTGTAGAACAACAACAAACACACACACTCATTCACAGACTCTCTAGCTAATAAATTAATCAGCATTTGCTAGACCACATAAGATGCCTTGCTACTTTTTATCGCAGGGTTGGTTCTCTTCCATTAGTTTGATGTTTACGCAAGTCCTGCCTAATGATAGGATATGTACGTGGCAAGTTTTTGCTGCTGAGAGTTGGTGAGTTAAAGCAATGATGTACTGTATCTTCATGGCATCCAGGGAGATCTTTTTAGGAGACAAATTACACAAGTCATTTGAAAAACTCAATACTACTTTCAAGCCGACATCTACTGAATCATGTTCATAGATATGTTCCGCAGACTCGCAGACACGTATTTAAGTCACTGAAAAGAGAAAACCGACTCGTAATCGTCAAGCTTGAGATCACCGTAGTTTCTGATTTCAACTCACATTTAGTAACGGTAAAGAGTGCAATTTTTATGTCTTTCGTGCAACAGCGAACTCCTTTCAACGAGAAGGAATTGGACTCAAGCGTAGCTTCAGGACATTTCGTTGCAGTTTTCCGTGTCTTGCGTGGAGTTAAACAGGCCAGGTAAACTGCACTTCTGCTTGATGCGCAATATACAGGCTGTCGCATAAGTAACGCACCCTTTTAAAAAATTATTAATAATTAAACTATGAAAGGTATAACGATAGGGTTAATTGCAAACGATATTATTTGCATGTCGTATCCTGTCTACAGATACCCAGTATATATTGCGGTTTTAAATCTTTAAAATTTACCTTCAAAAGGGTGCGTTACTTATGCGCCACCCTGTAGAAGCAGCAAGAGGCGAGGGAACTGGGTAGCCTCTGAGGGGGGGACACTACCAGTACAGGAAATGAGACCGTTCCAACAAATCTCGAAGATTAATTATTAAAGAAAGAAAGAACAAAATTTTCAAGCTCTACATCTCTATTTAAAAAGTGTTATCTAGAAACAAACAACTTAAAATGTGATGACTATGCAACACAATTGAAATTTTGGTCATAAACTTGCATTTCTGAATGAAAAATTCGCGTTTTGCCAACACTCCTGAAGTCAACATAAGATTAATCCACATGATGATTATTTTTATCCTTTTCATTTTTCAGAAGTGACTATCCAAAAAACTATCGGATTTTAAATAAGATTAGGTGTTCAAGTTTTTCCCAGATTTAATTCGCATTTTATCAGAAGATTAGCATGTTAGAAGTTATTAATTCAGAAAAACTTCCATCAAAAATATTTATTTTCACACAACTCACGTCCATCTAAGGTAATTTTATAAATTTTAACGGGAACATGCGACTCGTTGTACACAAAGAGGGCAGACTCAGCATCCAAAGTGGCTTGGTAGACGATGGAATAGTTCAAATTTTCGGCGGCGAGAGCAGCGAGGAACTCAGCGATGGTCTCCGGATCACGCCTCGTACAGGCAACGTAGGCTGCTGGCTGATGCTGCTCCAGCGGCCCCACACTGGCCGGCCGCGACAGCGCGAGTCTGCGACGCGCAAAGACAAAAACTCATTCACAGACTCTCTAGCTAATAAAATAATCAGCATTTGCTCGGCCACAAAAGATGCCTTGCTACTGTTTAGCGCAGGGTTGGTTCTCTTCCATAGATTTGATGTTCACGCAAGTCCTGCTTAATGGGAGCATATGTACGAGGCAAGTTTCTGCTGCTGAGAGTTGGTGAGTTAAAGTAAAAACATCTCCAGTGGCATTGGGTTCTTACCTTCTTTTGAAATCACAGAGATGGTCGCAGCGGGAATTACGTAAAAATGTCTCATTTGGAAGCTTACTAAATAAAATAATTGTTGCGAAGCGTGAGGGTGTTCACTATTCTACGGGTGTGCAAAAAAAAACTTCAATTGCTGTCGTTGATGCAATCAATAAATGTGTTTGCTATTCACGTATGAAGGATTAATGTAGGAAAAATGAGAGAGGTATTAAAGGTTGAGACACACCCACTGTTACATTACACTTTCAGTCGTTCAATGTACAAAACTGTATTGATGTTCTGTATAATTTCTGATCTAATTGAAAATCTTGAGCCTCATCGAACGTTATCGAATCCTGTCAATTTCGACTAACCGCGTGCGAGAGCGAAAAACATCCTGTGTAAAGTGAAGGTGCGTGACAGATCGGATTTACAACACGGTTTGGGCTTTATATGGAACATTGAGCTAAGGAAATTGGGAATTATTCGTTACGTAGAAACGAAGTATAAGAATTGAGTGTTAATGTAAAATGAGGAAGGAAATTAAATTTTCTATTGTGCTTTTGTTAAAAAGAACTATGCTGAATTTTCTATTTCTTGTTATTAAAATCCAGGGTATTAAACTTTGTTGAATGGTTATTATTACTGACAACAGTGTGGCCGGTGGCGAGCACGGCATCAAGTATGAAAGCAAGATTTTCAGGTTGTAATCACAGAGGTTATAGTTCTGCAGTTGCAAGTCCGTATTTGGCCATATACACGTATAAAGGCTACAATGTTATACAAAATGTATGTAAGAATTTCCCGTTCAAATCGCCTCAAAGCCTCAGTATACATAACAACATCTTTTTTGTTTTACTCAAGAACATGAAAATATTATTTCAATTTTAGTCACATAATGTGAATGAAAATTAGGCAACATTTGCAAGTTATCCCTTCAACGGGCCCATGCTGTTCATACCATTTCATTGTCTTCATTTTCCCTCGAAGTTAAATTCTCTCTCATTGCGTACTTATGATACAATCAAGAAAAATGGCGCGACTGGTATGAATGAATGCTGCTTACGAGATCATTTCCGTTTTGTAATTATTTGTTTATGACTTTAATATTTAGTGGCCCGCACGAGTAACTTCCGTACAGCTCAAGGATGCATTTAGAAATTAAACATTCAGTAATAATAATTTAAAGGAATATTTCGCCTGTTTACGGACCACCATATGTTCTACAAAAACCGATGTTCCCAGAGAGACCAACCGAAATATGGATAGATAATCCGTAGACTTTTATTTAGCAGACACAGTATTCTTTCGCCCCAGTACGCGAGCTGTAAGTTGGAAACTTAGAACGTGGTCTTATGTTCCGAACGAGAATATTGATAATGACCGTAAATATTGATCTGCATTGCTCAAGGCCTACAACTACGCTTCTTTCTGTGTGTCATGCTAAGGACAAAGTTTTCTAAGAAAGTCTCTTGCCTAGCGGTAAGTGGCTATCAGTAACGCGATCACGCCCATCTATGACTCATCTCTGAAAACCATGTCTGATAAAATTACTTCATCATGTAACGCATCAAATTATAACACAGCATAAACAATGCCTACATTTAATTTATTACAATCTTTATGCAAGTAATCTAATTTCGAGAATGAATTTGAATTTAATGCCCAATTTATTTTTAAGTTATTGGACAAGGCAAAGATAAATAAAACTTATTTATGCAAAATATCACGCAACAATTTTTCCCCTGTTTAGCTCAAGTTACCCTAAGAACGACAGCACATCCCACCTGAGGAGACGTGCCAGATGTGGCAAGAGATGCCTCGCGTACACGACGTCGGCAGCAACGACCACATCACAGTCCGGCACAGCAGCCACACTCCGCCAGTCCAGCTGCACCACCTGCATCACACACCCCATCACAGTCCGGCACAGCAGCCACACTCCGCCAGTCCAGCTGCACCACCTGCACCACACACCACATCACAGTCCGGCACAGCAGCCACACTCCACTAGGCCAGTAGCACCACCTGCACCACACACCACAATGCCTCAGCTGTCTATTTTCAAAACTAAGCTCTATGTATTTTGTTTATCGTTCATGAGCGAAACGTTGGAACATGCAGGGGGACTTTGCGAGTGTTGCGTGTTTGTCATTAGTGTGAAAAATTCATGAATTTATTCAGAAATAACCGCCAAGGAGCTTCCACAAATTGCTCACCTTCCAACATTTCGAGTTTTGATACAAAATTTAACGCCTTATGAGATCTTCCATTAGGTCAAAATGGTTTTCCTGTTACAGCTAAAGATTGAGTTTTAAAGTGAAAAGTAATATGAAGTTTATGTAAGGATAATCAATGAGTTGTGCTTGAAAAAATTGTTGAACTCTGTCACCTAATTTTTTTTGTGATTTCTCATCCCCAATGTATAAATAGCGACAAAATAACAATCACACATTCACATAGTACTTCTTGAAGTACCATATGTCCCAATTATGGATACATGTGAATACATATCTAAAAATACCTCATGGTGATAAATACATAAATGACATATAGTTCATGGTTTGTCCATTCTCTGTAGGGTTTTCATTGTTTTCTCTTCAAGTAGTGGAAAAGAGCATGAAACTCCAGCGTTAACTTGCACATCACGTGCCTAACAACCATCACAAGTTTCTCTTCTATCAAATTTTCGATCTACCTCAACGTTAAGACACTTTGGAGGCATTAACACTTTTACTGGAACGTGAGCCACGTTTGGTCACTGAGGGAGTTTCCGTTTTGTTGCTGACAGTCCCAAACTCAATTTAAAAAAATACTCAATCAAAACAAAATGAAAACATGATCCAATTAATGTTTGGTATTTTCAACATTGCTTATTACAATGAATTTCAAATTTGAATTGAAGATTAAACTTCATTTTTACCAGCCGCAGTCAAAGTAATAATGTTGTATGGGAGGCCTACTACACCCTTTCTTCGAGACGCGCTAGCCTTCCTAAGCAGTCCTCTCCTCACCTTAACTTCGACGCCCCCGACATGAAAGCTGCTACGAGGAGCTGACCATGGCTGAGCTGACGTCGCCCCTGGGGGCAGCTCGTCAGTTGACAGCCGCTGACACTGCTGTCGGCGGTGAGCTGACAGATGGCTGTAACTCGGGGGCTGATGGGCATTGAATTCGAGCATAAGGTTAGTGCGTAGAGTTGCGAATGATTTTGACCGTTTTATAATGAACTTAGCTCGACAGAAGGGAAGCTGCAGTACCTCCTGTGACTTCGACATCTTTTAACGCTCTTCCGATTCTTGTTCCCGTTCTATCTAACACGTCATTGGTGCTTATGCAACACTACAATAGTGTTCATTTGCCAGCTGCTTCAAACAGGGCTGCTGAATATACTATCCAACACTTATTGCCGTGTTACAGTGTTATATACTTGTAAGAGGGAAATTCCGGGGAGTGAATCTTGCTTCTAATTCGTTCGTTTGTACAGAGAGACATACTACATCGGAGACGTTATCAAATGTAGTGAACGCAGGAATGCAATGCGAATAGAAAATTTCAACGAAGATGCATCAGAATTCGGACGAACAGGTGAATAAAGATCATACACAAATGTAGAGATGAAAAGAAACATATCATCTAACAACTTGAACCAATATGACCGACACAGAACAATACGAATTACTTATACAACAATTTGAACAACAATTTATTTACCACAAGCAATACAGCAATAGATTATTTCTGAAGTCTAGCTTAATGGACATATTTGAGTATGGCTACTTCGAACATTTGAAACGTGAACTTAGTTAAGGATGAAAATGAGCTGTTTAGCTCACGGGAGTTTTTGAAGCTCCCTCAACTAGCATGTGTAAGAGAAGGTCAGCAGGACGCACCTCAGAAGCGTCAGTGAGAGACAGGTTGTGGAACAGCAAGTCCAGCACGTGAGGGTGACAGTCCGTTGCTGTGTACGACAGCACACCCTCGTCTTCCGTGTTTTGGTGTTCGCATGTCGGCTGAAACGCAGAATTTTGGTGCACCCTCGACAGCTCTTGGCGGCCGCGGCAGTCGGGGCGCTGCGACCTGGTGATGATGCAGGCCGCCGTGTAGCCTATGCCAGCACCTAGTTCCAGGACGCGCTTGCCCCTCACTATCTGATCAAGACAGAGGAGAATTTCTTAAAATTTCTTTTCGCCTCTTTTCACCCTATTGAAAAGCGCAAAAAATAATCAGTGTGGAGTAGACACTTTATCCGGGCGGAGAAATGCTTGCCCTTCACCATCTGATCAAGAAAGAGAAGAATTTCTTAAAATTTCTCTTAATCGTAGAGCCTCTTTTCCCCCTGTTGAAAAGTGCAAAAACTAATTATGTTGGAAGAGACATTTTGTACGGGCAGAGAAGTTATTTCGGTGAAGCATAAATCGAGCAAAATTTATGGTGTTAAAACAATTCAATCTCGAATTCCGACGAGTTAAATATTTAAAAATCTTCATTTAATGAGAAATTCGTCCAAATTGGTTAACGTTTTTTAAAGATACATGAGTACAACTTGGAAAATTTCGACCAGAAATTTGTGTAAATGATTAAAGATTGTTACAATTGCAATAAAACAACGCATTGTCTGTTAGCGTTGACTACTAAGATGTGCCCACCTAGGTGTTGTGGACTGCTGAGGTGTACCCACCACCCACCTGGGTGTTGTGGACTGCTGAGGTGTACCCACCACCCACCTGGGTGTTGTGGACTGCTGAGGTGTACCCACCACCCACCTGGGTGTTGTGGACTGCTGATGTGTGCCCACCACCCGCCTGGGTGTTGTGGACTGCTGAGGAGGGCCCACCACCCACCTGGGTGTTGTGGACTACTGAGGTGTGCCCACCAGCCAACTGGGTGTTGTGGACTGCTGAGGTGTGCCCACCACCCACCTGGGTGTTATGGACTGCTGAGGTGTACCCACCACCCACCTGGGTGTTATGGACTGCTGAGGAGGGCCCACCACCCACCTGGGTATTGTGGACTGCTGAGGCGTGCTCACCACCCACCTGGATGTTGTGGACTGCTGAGGAGGGCCCACCACCCACCTGGGTGTTGTTGTGGACCCACTCGGCCATGACAGCACCCCCGCCCCAGCTGGTGAGGCCCGTCGTGCCCCTCGTAATGCCACGCCCCGCCTCCAGGAGAGTCACGTGACACCTCTCCTCAATGCCACCATCGACGGTTCCACCCTCAGGAAGTTGGACGAAGGTTGCGTTTCTCCTCATCCTGCAGTCCAGAAAGTTGTCCGCATCTCCAGGTGGAAAACAATTCCCCGACAGTTCGTAATTTGATTGCATCGATTTGCCGTAAGCTCTGGAAACATCTGATGCAAAAGCAGTGATAATGTCATGTTTTACTTCGGCCAAAAAATCGCGAATATTTGTACGGTTCAATGGCGAGTTCGATCGATTTTGCTTTTTGTTAAAATTGTCGTTAATCTGTTGGGGTAAAATTTCTTCCGAGCTCACATTTCTTCTACTTGAGGGAGTTATAATGTCGTTCAACTCCGGTAAGTGGGTTACTTCCACGCTATTTCTTGACATTATCTCGGAAGAACTTCCACAGAATCGGTCCGAAGTTAACACAGCCCTCAGCCACTCCCTTGTTTCACATTCTTGCAATTTTTTGGCATCAAGAACGTAACTTTTATACACGAGCTCTGGTTCTTCATGGCCCTGTTGTAGTAGGTTCTGGATAGTGGCGACGCAGAGGTCTATCCTGCACGAGGTCCAGCCGCGGTCCTGGAAGGCCTGACGCAGCCACAGCAGCGTCAGGAGCTCCGTCGTCACGTCCCTGGGGTACTGGAGCGCCAACGGGTGCAGGACGGTGCTCAGCAGGCACAAGTCTTCTAGCTCTCCTTTCTGCACAACAGGCATCGTGTCACGAAGCTCTATGTTATCGCCAGCTCTTTTTATAGAAGTGCTCGAGAAAATGTACGTGATGCCCTAGCATTTCATTGTATAAATATATATTTCATGTATATCTATGTCAAATGCGTATTTCGTATATATTTAAAGTTCGAGAAAATGTATGGGAATTTTTTTTCCTGTACTCTGATATTACAAGAAAAATGAAAAGCTGACAAATAGTTACTTTTTCTACTTTCAAGAAATTCAAAGCTCGAAAAATTTGAGATATTGACATCAATTTTAAGTCATACATCAATAAAAGTATTTGCGAAAATCAGATTTTTTGCTCTCTGTATCCGTCTTATGTGTGCAAGATTAGGTAAAAATTTCACGAATAGAAGAGAGATGACATAAGAAGCAAGTGAGGAACTAACACAACGAAGACGTTATGAAGTAAACTTAAAATATTTTAAAAATACAAGCATCAAAAATACAAACGATGGATTCAAGATGATGAATTAAAAATTGAAACAACATATAAAGCAAGAGCTCTACAGTGCTGCATCATTGTTGTAATATCTCAACAAAATTGATTTTGTGCAGCTCGAGCGTTGGAGATGATTAATATTTTTCAAAAGGACTCTGAATTAATATTGACTTACAATTATAAGACTACATTCGAATATTTGCTTAGCTACATTGGGTTAAACTGAATGACGGAATATACAGGGGCTTGAGAGTGAAAATTAATTACTTTAAAAAAAATGCTCCTCTGGTGTCTGTGCGTGACTGGAGTCTGACGGTACGGGGCTAGGGAACAACTCGTGAATGGACCACTTGCCATATTTGGACCACTGCTGCCATATTCTGTGAAGTTTGACTCTATAATCCATTTAAATCTAATTACTACGTGATCAATTAAACGTAACGATCAAACAAGTTAATTACTTTAGCAAATGCTTGTCTCCACTAGACTGTTGCACTCTGCAAGTAACAAATGCCTTAAAATAGACATTAACTTCCCTTGAAAATAAGTACGAATGACTTGCAGTATCAGCATGAGACTTGTCTCGGTGGAGAACTAGCTACTCGGTCAACGTATGTACGATATGTATCCTCCCACCCTTGCGGCGGTAATGGCGGCGTTGTCAAGAACACTATTTGTTTATATTTGGGTGAGTCTTTACTTACCTGAGCATGGGGGGTTTTAGCTCACCTCCTCTGGTGAAGCATGAGTGGGTAAGGCTTCAGCAGCTCTACTCCAGAGGGCTCGACTGGTGGGCAGCCCGACGAGGTGGGCCTGTGTCAGAAGAGCTCGCCACACTCCGTTGGCCCACTGTGCCCACTTCAGTGGCTGCTGAGACTTCGAATCGCAGTGGGTGCTGTAACTTGAGTTGATGTGCCCTGCCTTAGTGGGACTTGAGTTTTGTTGGCACTCGGTGGGACTTAAAGCTGAGTTTTCACGCAGAGTTGGAGTGGGACTCTCCATCTCTAGGTGGTTATTATAAATTTATGAATTCTCATTGACAACCTGCCATCTCCCAAGGTTGAGTTTCTAACCTAATGTTGTTAACGAATGATTTGGCGCAAAGTACCTGTAAAACGGATTTTTTATTTAAAATACCGTTTGTTCGTTGCAGTAAGAGAAAAAAAGAAAGCAATAGCCTGTTTCCGTTTGCGTATTACCGAATTAAACAGCACTTCATCATGTATTCGACTACCACTTTTCCATAATTTGATTCTATCTTTCCGAATTTTTTTAAGTTTCAATGGTTTATTCATCTATTATCATTGTTTCGGTTTCTTTTTTACGCTATTATTTCCGAGAAAACTTAAATGCAAACTTTCCGAGAGCTCAAGCTTAAACAGTTGATTGAGTAAACATATCGTTAAAAGAATAAAAAATTTCAAACGGTCTGATGAGGCGATCGATTTTCTATACAGGTGCCGTGAGGAACAATCAAAGTACATTTTGTAAATAAAAAATTTAATAATGGGTTGGCCAAAAAGTTCGTTCGTTTAAGTGGAAATGAAAACCGAATATTATATTTTGCAGAATGTATATAATCGATGCAATAGTAACTTTTTGCTCCTATTATCATTAGCTAACTGTTATGTAGATTCTCAATTCCCTGTTCGAAGAATTCAAGTTCTTTATTAGTGAAAAATATTTCAAGAAAATTTTCAAAATCATCAAAATCAAACCTTTCCCATGCAATGAATTTTGCAGTGACCGAAACAAATGTAAATCAGAGGGAGCCAAATCTGGGATGTATGGAGAGTGAGACAAAACCTCCCATCCAAGCTGCAGCAACTTCTCCCGAGTAGTCAACACAGTGTGTGGCCTTGTGTTGTGGTGAAAAACAATACCTTTACGATTGACCAGCTCCGGCCGTTTCTGATGAAGAGCCGCGCTTAATTCTACCAGTTGTTCACAGTTACACTCTGAATTGATGGTTCTATTCGTTCGAAAATTGATGGTTCTATTCTATTCTAAAGTTCGAAAAAGATAACACCTTCAAGGGCTCGAATGCAAACAAAATTGTTATAACTTCATTACATTGAGGCTTATTTCCCACCGACGTAAACATGCTCGCTGTTCCGAATATGGGATTTAGAGAATAAGAATATTAAAACGATCTTTAGAAGGCATAAAAAATGTGGCATAAAAATAGGCTGAAATTTTTGGCCAGCCCAATATAATATTGCTTTACTGTATGTAGTACATTCCCGCTCGAGTAGATACTTCACTCCTCGGATATTGCCGGTTAAATGGTTACAGCAACAGCGGTCAAATCGATGTGCTCGTACATCAATATACACACAGATGCCAGCCATTTCATCAGTGCATTTCTCAGAGATATTTTGCACGTGAATGAGCAATGATCCGTGTAGCCGTAAAGGCTGACGGCCCTGAAAATCAATCGCCTGATGCTGCATTAGCTGCTAAGAAGAAGCTCTAACTTCGGCCTGCGGAAAAATTTCGTCAACAAAACCTGACTGAGATGTCAAAGGAGAATTTGCCTCACAACGTGCGGTTATGAGTAGAGGATTGCTGGATGTCGTAGGATTGACGGAATTTTATGCTTAGGGTCCGGCCGACATGTTCAGTGAACTGAATTGCATTTGATTGATAGTAAACACTTTAAAAAATAACAAATCAATGAATATATGGAACTGATGGGGGTAAATTATATTTATTCAGTGGTTTGTGATAGTTGTCTCTCGAGGAATCATTTCATTCAGAATTCAAATGGTTTGGTGTACTTTATTAAACGGAACCAACAGCGCTGATGCTGAAATATTCTAGTGAGGGCTTCGATCTTTAATATGCTAAATGGATTATGAGTTAATGAACAAATGACATTCTCAAAACCTCAAACAAATTTCAAATGAAACACATTTCAGTTCGTGAAACAGCTGCCAGCGGCGCTCATTTGGCGTTCCTTTAGAAAATTTACTTGCAAATAAGTGTTCTACGATCGCATACGTGCAGAGTAGCAATAAATAAACCAGTTTGTTCATCAGCTGCAAGCCGAGCTGCCGATGTTAGAGGACTGACGACTTGCGCCTGGCAAGTTTGGTCGTGAACGATCTCGTGCAATTGATCTCAATAGATGGAATGAAGAGGCAGTTTTACAGGGAGTTTGTGTCGAGTATTCGTCAACCGAAATAAACAGTAAACAGCCACTTTTTTTACGGTAATTCATGTCGAATATATATCAACCGAAATAAACCTCAGCACCCGTTTCATTAGTAGTTTACGTGGAGTATTAATCAAGCAAAATCAACAGTGTTAACATATTTCCCATTTCGCTTGCAGTGATGAGCTCAGAGTTCAACAGTGCATAATTAGAAATAATTCGTCTGTGATCACTCTGCACTAGTGGTCGAAGTGCAACTTTCACAGGAAGGGTCACCGGTTCAATTCCAGTAAAGCCAGCCGCTGTTTCTCCTCGTTGGGAAAAGGAAAAACTCAGCCACAATTCCCCACTCTACCCAAGTGTAAGAAATGGGTACCGGTTTGACCGGGGGTAACCGTCATTGCGTGCTGGTGTTAGTTATTAGGCATTTGAAAGACCAATGTACAAGATGATATGTATCAGGCTTGATTGGAGTACAGCAGTCTTATATAGTAGCTAATTAATCATTTCTACTTGAGCTTTTAGTTATAGCTTCCAGAGCACTATTATTTATTGGAAACAAAGCGAGCATGATTCAAAAGCAACGTAATCGAACGTTCGTCACCTCTGTGACTCTATGTGCTGATAATTTTTCACAAGCAAACACTGGCGCTGAAGATAATATTCTAAAACTACAAAATACGTTGAAACAATCAAATTAATTCATGGTTGTCAGGCCTAGAAATCTTTCTAGAACTTTCTAGTCGTGGCACGTGCTGCACGAGAAAATTAAATTATAAGAAAAAACTTTAGCAAACTCTCATGAATGTTTGCTGGAGTAGATTATACATTCTCCGGAGAATTGAATGAGTTAAAAATCTTTGTTTTGCCTAACACGAAAAAATAAACTGCGCTCAAAGAGAACTGGCATTCTACACATCATTTCATTCACAGCTGATCGAGCGGAGGTGAACTTTCGCGGGAGGAGAATGAATGCTGGCTGGAGGCAAATATCAACAACTCCAAATTTGAAGTCGTCGCAAGTTTTGTTCACTTTGATGCCGAGGAGCGGGATGTTTTTTTCAGACGGATGTAGGCCACAGAGATGTTTTGTTCACTTTGATGCTGTTCACGTGTTAGTGTAGTTGGCGAGCGACAGCAAACACTCAGAAATTATCACTAATGAAGGCACTAAAAATATCGCTAGGAGAGGCAAATTGCATCTAGCTACGTTTTATTGCAATTTATGAAAGCTGCCTGCATTGATCTTTGAAGTTCAGATGGTTGTAGATGTTTGTAAAAATAAAACTCACGTGAAGTCATCTCTAGAGCAGGTCTTTTGATAGATCTGTGAATAGATTTTTCCTTCTGCTTCTAAATTTTTTCTTCGATTAAAAGCATGCCAAGGTTATTTATCAGGTTGTGTCGTTTGAAATTTCGCATTTGGAAATGAAAGGAAATAATTCTCGGAAAGCACTTATTTTAAACAAAATATGATCCTTCCTTCTCTATGACTTTCGATGAAAGTTTTCAATTGCATATAATAAAGAAAAAATGTCACAATTTCAAGAATAAACTGTTCGAATGCATCAACGATACTTTCTTTATTGAATAATGTTATATCCCGAATAGAAAGTTCGAAATGCTTGAACAAGGGATGATCAGTGGAAAAGTTATCAGGAGGATGGAAGAATCTGGCAAAATTCCACAATTCAGATTTTGCAGCTTGTCGGCCGTAGCTCTAGATGTGTGGGATTCTGGGGCCGTAGCTCTAGATGTGTGGGATTCTGGGGCCGTAGCTCTAGATGTGTGGGATTCTGGGGCCGTAGCTCTAGATGTGTGGGATTCTGGGGCCGTAGCTCTAGAGGTGTGGGGTTATGGTACGAAATCTTTGAAACCATCTCTGAACAGTTCTGGTACCAGCAACATCGTCACCAAAAGCTCGCTTGATATTTCGCAAGGCTTCGGCGGCCGAGCGACCCAGCTTGGATTCGTGCAAGAAAATGACTGGATTTGGTTCGGTTGTGATCACATCCATAAAATTAGGAGTAGTGATTTTATTGAACATTGTTATGTGGAATAAAAGACATTTTAACCATTTACACACTAATACCCAGGTTTATACAAAGTCGACAGAGAAAAATTTTATAAATACATTTCATGTGAGACAACCTCATACTTGCAAAAACTCGCATATGTTCAAAGACTGAACAATTCCTTAAAAATATTCACATTTGAAAAAAATCATTTATACTTCAATGTTAAGAGGTCAGAGGTCAGATGAATAAGCCAAAAAACATCCGTGTATACCTTGAAGCAAAATGTCATCCTATTTTTTTTCACTTAAGCGACACTGATGACAGGTGAAAGGGAAGAAATACAATCACTTGAAAGACGATCAATGTTCCATTATTCAAGAGAGACATGAATGTTTCCCTCCTTTTCATCAAGTCGCAAGTCACAATTAAGTAGCTTGATCACAACTTCTTTGAAATAAGTTGAGCTGCTACTCAGCTGCTGTACGACTGCCATACAATTTAACTGCTGCTATACATACAGACAGCTGTTACACAACTACTATACAGCTTTGCTGCTGCCATTCAGTTGCTGAGCAATAGCAATACACTTCAGCTGCTACGCTATCGTTATACAGCTGCAAAGCAGCAGTTGCTCAACAGATGTTCATTTAAACTGGTGTTAGACAGCAACTTGAGTGATTCGGGCATCTTTAATTAAGCCTATGTTGTCGAGCAGCAATTGTTCTTCTAACAAAATTTGTTCATTACAAAAACATGAAGTCTTTCCCTAAGTTCGTTGAACTGAGTTTCAGCATCTTAGGCATCACAGTTCATCGCTATCATACCTGCACTTAAATTCCGCTATGCTTGGACACACAAATAATGTAGTGTTCATGTGAACAAAAAAAATTTAAAGTTTTTGACAGTTTCAACGTCCATAACAAATTTCGAAATGTTTTTATTTTCTGTTTCGACGGCACAGTAAAGTAAGGCCATCAAAAATCGTTTTTTCAAAAATGTTTTCCATGCAGTGGAAATGCTGCATCGTAGGGAAATTAATTGAAATGAACAGTCACTGATACTCTCACGGCGACATGACAGTCGCTACAACTTTCCCCTCTCGCGCATCGCAGTCTACTGGGGCCTCAAAGCGATTCCTTTGCCTTCTGTTGTTCAGTTCCCATCTCACTATCTGACTTTATTTTGAGCTCTCGGGCTGCTATGGAGTGTTGTGTTCATGCCTCACCTCACCCCACCATCTTAAAACATAGAACAGGATCTCGCTAGATTCCAAATCATTCTCTAAAATATCATATCTTATCAAACCGTGCCGTAACACATTTAATACTAACGCTCAAGCTTACATCAAAATAAGTTTAAACTGACTTTTAAACACCCTCACGCGCGCCGTGACCGTGACCAATATCAAAGCGCTCTACGTCAATAAATCTCATTTCATTTCTAATTACCCAGGGTCTTCCAGTGCACTTAGAAAGCTATTCAAAAAACAACATTTTAAAGTTTGTTCCTCCTAATCATTTATTTAACTCATGACGTGGTTACTGCGTTCTTCTTAAGGTTTGGCTATCAATCTACGACTCTCACATTGAGAAATATTAAAAATATAATTGGCCACAATTCATTTCCTGAATATACTTTTATAACAACAAAATAAATTTTTTTTCTTGCGTTTCTCCTTTCTTCCATTCTTTCTTTCCTTCCTCCTTTATTTTGTTTACTTTCTGGCGTTGTCTGTACGCTTTATCCAGTCTACGGACGTTTCACTTCATTTATCGCTTGTTTAGCGACGCTGACCTTGGTTGCGTGGCTCTCGCATCTCGGTCTCTATTGTGACACTTGGACCTCAGGAGAGACTGTTGGCAGCAACAAGTGAAGTCTTCACACCGACGCCTTCGCTTGCCAACTTTACGGTCACACTTGACGCTGCGCTAGTTTCAAGTTCAAGTATTTCAGTTTTTTTGTTCCGTATTTTGTAATCGTTGCACGCGTAACCTGGCACACAGTATCATTACGTGCTTTGTCCTCAAACTATAATTACAATGATTGTAACTTCTTCTCAAAAAGTTATTGAGTGTAGGAGAGACGAGCCTTCCAAAAATGATTGAAACTCTTACCCATGCTCCCTGAAAAAATAGAACTTCTACTCTCAGAAGGTTTCGCATGCAAACATTGCTGCTGAAATTCCATGAAAACTGTAATTACATTCCTGTGAATTCGAACAACTACATGGAAGTTGCGTCGTTACGCAACGCACTATTTCCGCCGACCAACTTTCAGAGCCTAAGTTAAATTTTGACGTTCTTGAACCAGAATGAGAGACTCAGAGATTCAGACTCTATTTACTTAGACTAGGAGAGAAGCCGAGGATAGGCCCCTTGTCTAGTTTTTGTTGCTATTCTCTATTCTGTTCTTATTTTGTTCAATGACAAATGACTTATACTTGGAAAAATTTTAATTCCATTTGTTTAGCTTTTTATTTAGAAAATGTTAGCACATTTCTCTCCCTATAACTGATATCCCACTTGATACTTTATCATGTCAGACAATGACAAGTATACTGACGCACAATTGAGTTTATTATGATTCCTATTTCTTTCACAGAAGAGGAGGACAAAAAGATTGCTTAATGAGCTTCACATATTGTGAATATTTTTCGGCTATCAACAAACTGGCAATTAGTCCAAAGGTTTATGTATCTGTGTTAGTCAGACATTAATTTCGGGATGATTAGTGAAATTTTTCGAATCTAAGTCAAATATTCTTGATATTTTGATGGATGCCGTTAACTAGTTTCATTAGTATGAAATCAGAATTAGGCTTTAGAATTACGAGGAAACTTGGTCAAAAAATCAAATAAATTTGAAAATGCCGGCCTAAACATTTCTTAGATTATAATTTTCTTAAGCTGATAAAAAAGGAAAAAATAAAAAATCGTCCTTTCTTCCACGTACTTCAAAAATTTTAACGATCAACATCCGATAAAAGTTTAAAACACTATGAACTTAAATTATACTCGTTTAAAAAAAGTAATGGATAACATCAAAAAGTTGCCGGCACATCTATAAAAAATTGAGTTGGGGAGTAGCACTCAATGTTACTTTACGATGTAAAATAATATTTTGAAGCCCAATTGTAGATAACTTGAAAAGAGAAAACTCAAATTATAAAAGTAATTCTTGACTTATAGTCGAGTAGCGAATAGGGGTTAATTTTTTCCTTATTTGAGAGAGAGGAAATACTAGAATGGTCATACTGGGCGTGAACGCAAAACTTTCCACTCGAAAGAAACGAAAAATGGTAATTTTCAATAAAGTTGATGCTTAGAATGCTTTACATGATTCAGCACACTGAGATTTTATTACCTTGTTTTTATAATTCAACTTATTTGAAACAAATGCGTATTATACCAAAGTTTTCGAAGAAGTCTTATAAAAGTTTTGCCAATGTAAGCATGATGTTCCTCCTAGATCCCTCAAATTTCTCAGTTTAATTTTAGGCCACTTATATAGCTTTCTCAATAAATACGATAGCTAGAGAATTATTAAAAATATCACACTGGGACTTGAATTCAGTTATTTTGAAGTTTTAATTGTATGATAGTTCAATATTTCTTTTCTCCAAGCAAACATAGATAATCTCACACATGTTTGCGCCTCAGTCGAGCATTTAGAGGGAAAAAAGTACCAAAAGAATTATTTGTAAAATTATGACATCGGTGTTCAGAAATTTATCTCAGAAAAGAACTGAATTTCTTTTAATTCTGGTGTGAATCTCTTTGGGAAATTTTGCGAGTTCCAGCTGTTTTCGTGTGAAAACGGATGCACTTCTTTTGCGCTCTCTCTTCCGTTAATTATCACCATCACCATGGCAACGAAATCGTTACCTGATTACATTTAAAACTTAACCCGCGGTATCGAAGTCATTGCTAAATTTATTTCATTTCTTGCTCAGTTCTTTGATGTGTGTCATAAAATACAGCTAATTTGTTGCTTTGAGCTAGTGTTGGATAAAAGGAATTTAAAATTGAGAAAACTGAAAGCTCCCACATTTCAACTACAAGATGATCCAGGAACTACTATTAGCTCTGTTGGGATGCGATGGTCCAATATTTTTGAATAAGAAATCACAATTCCAGGTATGTAGAATAAAGATTATCACTACTGCTCTGTATTAATTTTCCTGGCCGGGCCGAGAGTCCAAATCTCTTTTAATGATATAGAATAATTATTTGGAATGCATTAGGGCTGGTTTCAAGTTTTCTTTTTTTTAATTGGAGTTATTGCATGATTGTGTTTGTGTACTGATGCTTTATTGAAGAATGCTAGATTAGTGTGCTTATAATCTATAAGTTTTAAAAGTTGTTTTAACGTAAGGATTTTTTAAATTCATGTGCAAAAAATAATGAAGCTTAGAAAAAACAGTGATATATTGAATGTTGTACAAGTAGGTGCAACCTTAATCAAATTATATACAATAGTTTGCAGTTTGCTTATGTATAATTCTCTCTGCATCAACTTGAAGGAACAATGTTTTTTTGACTTAGGCCTATGCTGTTAGAAGAGTTTTAAATGCTAATATAATAAGTATTAGTTAAATATACTTTTTACCATCATTGAATTATGTTCAGTATATTCAGTTTTCTTATTTTTAATTGCAGGTTCAAGGAGGGATATTCTCTGAATGGGAGGAACCTTTACTCTCACGTGCTCTGGAGCTTGCTTCTCATTATTCTGAACTTCAAAATTTTTGCAGTAAGTAAATTTTGAATTGAATTGTTATTTTTAAACATTTAATATAAATTTAATGTATAATTTTTGAAATGTATTGTTTGACAAGTTCACTGCAAATCTGCTATTGTAAACAGTTGGTTGGGTAGGTTCTAAATAGCAGAACAGAGAAATTGATTTTCCAGCTTGAATAAATTTAAATTCTTTCTAATGAATATGAAGAATACAATTGAATGATAACATTTCCCCTCAGTTGATTACAATTATTTTGTAAAAACATCGCAAAACAGATAATATGTTGTGCATTTAAACCGGCACGTAAATGGGCAATTCACCTGTTGGTAGATATGTGGCCCAATATGCAGTGAACATGTTAATAGCTAATATGTCTATTATGTAATTTTGAATCATTCTCATTTCCTTTATTTTCTACTAATTTTACTTGACTTCAACTCTTCAATTTTCTTCAGGTAACAGCAGCCGGGAGCAGGGCCGCTATAGAGCGGCTCTTGCTGCTGCTATCATTGATGCTGTCCGACCGTGAGTTTTGTGTAAACTTTGTGTATCTCTAAATTATATATTTGTGTGGTCAACTATTTGTGTTTCATGTCTGCCAATAAATACATATGCATTTTTCTATGTACAATGTGAATCACATTCAGTTTAGAAGATTATTATTCAGAGGTTTACTTTAATGTTACCTTGTTGGTTTTTGAATACACATATAGCATTGCTTTGAATCCAAGATTGCCTGCAAATAGAACTTCCTTATCTTATTACAGAGTACAAAATTCATTAAATTTTTACTCTAAGATTATAAATATCTGTGTGAAATAAGTTAAATTGAAATGAAGTGCACATGATCCTTGTTTATTTTTTTCAAATTTACTTTGTAGTTCATTTTGAATTGATCTTGCTTATTTCACTAATGTGTTATATTGCTGAGTTTTCTCTGTTGTAAGTGTGATTATTTCAATATACCACAATACTGCTTATACTCTCTATGTGAAATTGAGTGTTGTTTATCCTTTGCAGGTACAAGAGTGCAGTGGTAGAGCTGGAGAGAGAAGTATTGTCAAAGCCATCACTGACCCTGACACACGTTCTCACCACACTGCAGCCCCATGCTCCTACCCTTGTTGTACTGGCTAGCCTAGTCACAGATGTGTGTTGTTGAAGTGCTATTCATTTGAGTTAATTTGTATTAGTTTCAGTTTGTAGGGTGCAGAACTTTAAGGGTTGGTATTGCAGAAAATTTTTAAACTTCAATGGTTCAAAAATATAGGCTTATGTGGTAGAGCTATTACAAAATCTTCTTGTCAGGCAGAGAGCATTGAATCACTAAAATACAGTGAATATAAGACAATATTTCAAGTTTTGGTAATTAGCTCATTATTTAAGTGAGCATTTCTAGGCTGCTTGGCAGCTATTGAAAGCTGAGTGACAAAGATGGTGGCAAACTTGGGTACTCTGTAAAACTTTGAGGAACCTAATGTGAAAGTTTAGGTGAGTGAATTATTATATGCGTGATAGTTTCTTTTTGGCTTGTGCAAAGTACTGATGACCAATAAAAAATGCGGTGAATCTTTAACCATTCATATACACGAAAGACCTACAACAAAAATATTGACAATAGGGTTATAACAAGTTCTTGGCTTGTGTATGGTTCTGAGGTGTGTTTTTTCAGGTGGAGGTTGGTGGAGTGAGAGGTTGCCGTGTGCTAGAGGTGGTGCACCGCCACTGCAGGGCTGCTGTCCACCACACAGCACTCATGAATAGGTAAGCTCACTCTCTTCTGCTCTGTTGTCTCTTTTGATGTATTCTCTTGTTATGAACAATGATGTACTTTCATAAGAATCTTCAGCTTCTGTGGTGTTCCCTGATTGAAGTCAGGAAGCACAATAGTTTTTTTCAGGAGGTTAATGTCCAGTCTTGTGATGACAGACCTGCAGCATCACATATTACTAACATTTCCTGCTGTAGCTGGGTGAGGGTCAAGGCCCTTTTCAATTGAATGTCAAATCAAATAATGTGCAAATTTGTTCTGTGAAGAATAGCTAGGAGAAATTCCCTTCTTCAAAGATCAGGCTCGTTACTGAGGTGAAAGGTGTTGATGACAATGCACCAATGCAGGATCTAGTACATGACAATGTCACATCAATTTTCCCATGACAAGAATGTAAGTAAAATTAATCTCTAATCGAGCATTTTGATCTATTTTCTGTTGAATATTTATTGGTAAAGTTGCTCTCAAATAAGGTATAAGAGATATTCATATTTCAGCTTCCTCTTGTCTGTTAGCTTATGTTTCTGATTTATGTGATTAATCATTATCACTAATTTTTGTTTCAAAATATTTTTAACATGATCTTTTTGCCTGTTAACGTATGATTCTGATTTATCAATGCTTCACTATCGCTATAGCTTTGAGTGACATTGCACTGAGTGGAAGAAATGGGTAATAAAGGATTTACACATTGCTGTGAGCAGGATCGAGCAAAGCGTCCACGCTGTGCTGTATGACCAGCTCAGTCACTGGCTGCTGTATGGAGCTCTGCTGGATCCGTACAAGGAGTTCTTCCTCCAGGTTCAGGTAGGCGTATTAACCCTGCCATTTTCTGTGGCAGGATCTCGTAGTCAAAAACTAAAATCAGTGAGCTGTGTACTTAGGACTGGGGATGTGTATTATTTTCTTGTATCATCTGGAACTAGTGATGTGTTAGAAATTGCAAGTGCAGCTTCGACTTAAATGTTAATTAATCCATTATGAAGTTCTAATATCATTTCAGACACATAAAAATACCATGAAAATTTTTTATCCTCTTTGTTCAAATATTAAAATTCTGATGCAAATTATTAAAAATTTTGCCAAAACATTTATTAATTTTTTACATCTCTTAAATACTTTGGAGGCACAACCATTTTAAGTTTCTTACCAGCTTTAGTTAGGTAAATTTGCTTAACTCAGTGTTCCTTGATTATTCATGCGAGACAAGGCCTCCTTCATAGTATGAGATGCTATTTATGAAGCACAATCAACTGAAAGAATTTAAATATTCAAGTAGGTAAAAAAGATAAACTTTTAGGCGGATAATCAAATTGATAAGATATATTCTTCAGAATGCATCCTGTCCTGTTAATTTATGCTTAGCAATTTTTATCTTTTAACCCACTGAATGTGAAATATGTTCACTGATAAAATGAAATTCGCTTAACATGGGGACAATTCAAGCAACAAAATGATATCCTCTAAACATTCTACAAGCAAATTGATTACATAAATCCTGTTTAAGATGAGATGAGTGGTGTTGTTGGTGTTGTGCTATTGTGTTATTGGTGCCATGTTGTTGGTGTGCAGCCCACGAGGGAGGGCGCTGTGGGCTTGGAGCCTGAGATGCTGCCTGCCCACCTGCCCGCTTCCTTAGCCCACTCTATCCTGTTCGTGGGCCACGCCGTCAGGGACTTCGAGGCGAGCAGAACCAAAAGTGAGAACTTCGCCCGAAATCTTTCCTAAATATCCGAGCTTCTTAAGTCCGCTAGGTTGTTATTTTGTTCGGTGCAGAATTTAATAGTGATATTAAGATTGAAACCTAGCAGTAGAAAACTTGCTTTTTGTTATTTGCATCAAACATAATCGCTGCAAGGCTAAGTAACTTCGTTCTGTGTGTAATTGCGTGTGATTTAGTTGAGATGTGAAATGTTCATTCGCCCTAGGACATGCATAGGAAATGAATTGTTTTATTGTTAATTTTGTGAAAGATAAAACTTTACAACAGAGTAGAGTTTACATTGTAATTCCCTATTCATGGAGTGCTTCCATTAGACATCTCCTGCAACACACCAAGGTAATTATCTCGAAGTACAACGTTAAAGTTATTATCAATATAATGAGATGGGTGATGTAATTTTATATTGTTTATGTTAACAATATTATAATAACTGTTTTGAAAATTTTTAATTTTAAATGTGTTGAGAATCCTAAATTAGAAAAATCAGATGCTTATTTTCAGTCAACAATTGCATCCGTGTTATTCTTGTTCTGAGCGTGTCAGGAAAATAAAGTGTGCAACATTGAAATGTGTTGCAGAGGAAGGCAGCATTGGAGACGTGCTGGAGGAGAGCGAGGACCGCTTCATGGAGCAGCTGACGGCGCTGTCCCGCGCCAAGGTGTTCTCGGTGACGCGCCTCTCTGACGCCGTCCATGGCATCCGTGCTACCATCTCCAAGGTGACTGCTCGTGCATGGCCCTGCCTCCAGTGCAAACTGAAGGCATTGCTGCTCTAAGTTCTCTGGTCCGTGCTACCATCTCCAAGGGGACTGCTCGTGCACGGCCCTGCCTCCAGTGCAAACTGAAGGCATTACTGCTCTAAGTTCTCTGGTCCGTGCTACCATCTCCAAGGTGACTGCTCGTGTATGGCCCTGCCTCCAGTGCAAACTGGAGGCATTACTGCTCTAAGTTCTCTGGTCCGTGCTACCATCTCCAAGGTGACTTCTCGTGCACGGCCCTGCCTCCAGTGCTAACTGGAGGCATTACTGCTCTAAGTTCTCTGGTCCGTGCTACCATCTCCAAGGTGACTGCTCGTGCATGGCCACTGAAGGCATTAATGCTCTAAGTTCTCTGGTCCGTGCTACCATTTCCAAGGTGACTGCTCGTGCACGGCCCTGCCTCCAGTGCAAACTGAAGGCATTAATGCTCTAAGTTCTCTGGTCCGTGCTACCATCTCCAAGGTGACTGCTCGTGCACGGTCCTGCCTCCAGTGCTTACTGAAGGCATTAATGCTCTAAGTTCTCTGGTCTGTGCTTGTAAGCTATTTCAAACCCATACCTCGTGGGATTGGTCTTTGTGTTTTGCTTTTTCCGACATGCAGTAAATATGTGGTCAAAATCTTGATGGGGATTTTTGGATGAGAAATATTTAAGACTGCTACGCCACTCGAGAATGACTCATATTTTCAACGATGAATTCTACACCAAACAAGTAATCACTTGCGATTCTTGGTTAAAATTTTGTACCTTGTAAATAGAAAAATTCACAAATTATATACCCAAAAAATTGCGAACAAGGCGCTGATTATTAATTTGAACTCGTTTTTGCTCATTACGTTTGTTCATGCTGATTTTATGCAACGTCAAGGGCAACGGCAGAAGTGGACGTGTTAAGAGTGCAGGATTTTTTCTCTCGTTTATTTGATAGAAGCTATTATATGTTGTTAATAAATATTATGCTTATATGTAATTCTTTGGAAGATGAGTATTTTCTCAGATATTCAATCGCCGTTATTCAACCCTCATCCGGTCCACTTGAGTTCTGTGCTGATTACATGCATAGCGAGTGCTATTTGTTGGTGAAGTTTTTGAATTTCTTTCAGATTTTTAAATGGAATGATTTCACGTCACACTCATACGTGCTTAGGCTGGAGTATACCTCAGAGGGGAATAATGTGCCGATACCAACAACTCTTGCTTTATTATGTGAGGTAAATTTAGGCTGTGATAATTTAGCTCTGGTAACAAAAAAGGACAATACAGTAGTCAAACTCAGGTATGATGTCAAACTAGCGGCACACGATGGAGTAAACAAACTATTTTTGAGGCTAAGCAATTACTTGACATTGTTACTATAGAATTGGTGTTCAAAAGCATTGATGCGGCAGCATTCAAAGCTATGTGAGTATATTTGATGTCCCAGAAGGCCAGTGAGCTCATTGGTGCCCACATGTTGTTCATATATCTTCAATCTGATATTGTAGTAGAGTTGAGTAACTATACTGAAGTATTGCTTGCGGAAATAAATTGCTTACGGAAATAAATTGCTTACAGAAATAAATTGCTAACGGAAATAAATTGCTTATTTCTAAAAATCAGTATTCGAAGTGGTTTTAACAGCGTGTGAACATGTGTGCAGCATCTGTGCGAGGTGGCGCTGGCCGGAGGGTTGGTGAGTGCGCTGGAGGAGCTGAAGGCCGTGCTGCTGCTGGGCAGAGGCGAGCTGTACCACGCCCTGCTCCACGCCGCTGCTCCTGCTCTCGACACTCGCTCTCCCTCCCCTCACACCAGTCAGCCTCCCCTTTAGTGTCTTATTTGCACTCTCTTCGTGTCACATGCATGTAGAAAGTTATATGCTCCTTACATTTTCAGTGCTCTACCCTCACATCAGTCAGGCTTATCTTAGAAAGCTGCCTTATTTGCACTCTCTTTGTATTGGATTCATCTAAAAAGTTAAATGCTCTGTATATTTTCAGTGCAGTATCAGATTCTTGCTACTTTTCTCTGTTGGTTGTAGAGTTATAATTTTTCTTCAAGATTATTGTGTTAACTATTGTACCGAATACCAAAGTATTTTTACTCTCTTGATGTTGGATGCTTGTGCAATGAAAAGTGCACTTTACATTTGCAGTGGAGAATAGGATTTTGCAAATTTTAATATGCATTGTAGCGTTATATTTCGTCTTATTGAGGATTGTGTGCACTACTGAACAGAATACCAACTTGCTGAATACTAATAGGACGCCAACTGCGCCTTATGTTTGCTGCGCAATATTAGACTTTTGCAAGTTTTCTGTATGGCTTGCAGGTTTATGCCTCTTTTTGGTATTGTATTCACCGTCGTACAGCAGGAAGCTCAATTATTATTATGGGGCGATAGTGATTTTTACTTGGCTATGTTAGTATGAATACAGACTGAAAAATAGGTCGAAGTGGTTTGGTTCTCGTTGAGAGCAGTTGTCCGTCTTCAGTCAGAGTGACATGTCCTTATGTGTTTATGCTTGTCAAGTTGGTTCATGTTTGCATGAGCGTGTGTTGTTATCATTGACCCATTTTTGACGCGGTGCTCGCACCTTTTTATGCGTTGTGTATTAAGATATTTCTTGAACTTTTTGAAAAAGACAGATATTTCAGGGCTTGAAAATTTTATTTTGATGTGTATTGCATCATGTTACACTCATGGTTCTTTATTATAGAGAGCAATTCAGGTTCAGGTTTTAGTTTACTAATGCATTCAAATTGGGTCAAATTGGGTCGTTAAAATTGGCGAGGGTTTTTTTGGTTCACTGTTTTAACACGTTTACTGCTGGTCACGGAGAGGATTTCCATGACGTGGGTACTCCCCTATGGTCACGAATTGCATTTTGATTAATACTCGACCATGACCATGTGATGACACTTTTCCATCAAGAAAGATTCATCAATCGAAATTTGAATGTTGGAATTCAATTTGATCCGCTTTTGTAATTGCGGTTAGCATGCAAATATTACAGGGATCGGAATTTCTGATGTAGAATGAAAATTGCTTAATTACTCCTTCGATTTAATTGAAACTAATACTATTGAGGAAGTATAATGTACTCTCTTTGTTTGCAATTTATTTTTATTTTTTCAAGGAACATTTTTTATTGCTTTCAATAACTTGTGATAGCATTAATAATCCCAAAGTTTGATTTCGTTGTTCTTCTGAGAAACCTGCATGATATCTTATTTTCAGAGTTTGCGTTTCTAAAGGTCGAACTTGCATACTGCACCTAATTAAACGTTACTTTTTAATTTGCATTAAGATTAAGTACAATGCACCTTAGTAGCAGAAATACGAGAAGTGGTGATGTTGCAGACGTGGGTGCGCTGGTGCAGGTGTGCGCGCAGCAGGTGCAGGTGCAGGAGGACCTGCTCGACAAGTTCACCTTCAGCTGCTCGCTGGAGGCGGAGGAGCTCCTGCCGCAGGTGGTGCGCGACACCAAAGGGCACGGCGCCACCGGTGCGTGCTGCCTCCTCTCGCACCAGGGGCTGTGTTGGAGGCGGGCTTCATTTAGAGCAAATGAAACGCTTTGTTTTCAAGTTCCAATATTTGTACAGTTGTTGGAGGGAAGCTCGATTTGTGGTGTGCACAGCTTATCATGTCCTCAAATGCTTGAAGTTTATGCTGAAACGAATTTTTGAACGTAGCTTTTGATAGTCTGGACAGAAAACTATTCATGCCCGATGACAGTTTGAATGTATTTATCTTTTCCTCGTGAACTTTTTCGTAGAAATAGTGCATATTTTTGTTCGTCTCTGGGAAGAGTTAAGAATTTGGCCAGATGAGAGGACATTAAGGAGAATGCAACGATAAAAAGAATGCTTTTCAATCCGCTAGCTTACTCCTTTCCTTCATGGCTAAGAGAACAGTCTCGCCAAACCGAATTCCTGTTTGAACACTAGAATCATTTCGATCTATTTTCATGACTCAAGAATTTTAAGTTGCTTTTTTATTTTTCCAGCTTGGTTTCTCAAGTTTATGGAAGTAGAGTCATTGATTATGGTTGCCAATTAAGTCGAGCGTTTGTGGATACTGTGGATCTAACCATTTTATGTTACTGATGCAATTTTCATGGGTACGGCAGGCTGGAGCACATTGAGCGTTGATTACAAGTGCAGTGCCGTGCTACAACAAGTGCTGGGCTGTGCTTCAGTGCAGCGACAATACAAACAACTTTTCGCCTTCTTGCTTTGCGTGCGAAGAACACAGCACAGGCTGCACAGCTGCGTCCTCTCTCACTGCACTGCGTCGAGGTGAATGTCACATATCGATTATGGACTTTGAATTTCTGGAAAATCCTAATTGAAACACCTGTTCAGATTGACACTGCGCGCTTAGAAAGTTTATCATTATTTTGGCATGATATATTTTTGGATTAAAATCCTTACATTCTCTTAGTTTTGTGGCGTATTGGTTTTAAGAGGGTTTGCCTGGGGAGTTGCTGAAGAGTAAAATTTCAAGCATGGCTTGAAAAATTAGTACTGACTGGAAATATGTTAAATTCGTGGAACCCTCTCAGGGTGACTGAGGGAAGACTAGCAGACATGTCGTTTGTCCTTCCGGAAATTTTGAGGGACAGAATGAGCTTCTTACAGCGTCATTAGATCGATTTGGAACCAACGTCACAGCGTTAGTTTCAAGTGCGTTTTGAGTTTGATTTGAAACTTCATTTGTCTTCTTTTCTCTGCTTTTTTCATCGTGCCAGCTGACGGACTGCGCCAATGATTGCTTTCACAATCTCTACCGATGTTAAAGTTCCAAGTGCTTTAGATGTTACACTGGCTTAACTTACTGGATGTAGTAGAGGATATTCTAACGTAGAGCCTGTGATTTCTCATTTTTGCAGTGCTACCTAAGTGAAAATGCTGTGTTTCCTTGTGGGGCTCATATTTTCGAAAGAAACGAGGGTTTAGTCGTCAATTTACAGACATCATTTTCAGCTGGCAAGGAACGTCATTCCTTCCAACTTCCTGCACATGTTATACTAGTACAATGATATCACACGGCCTACAAAAAACAGTTCCAAAGTTGTTTATTGCAGCTTCAAATAATGATATCATGATCTGTTTTTTTGTACAATGATATCATGCGGCCCACAAAAACAGTGCCAAAGGTGTTTATTGCCGCTTCGGTTTGGGATGACCTTAATCCCCCTCAAATTCCCATTATAAGACCTGAATACTACATCACTGCCAAATTGCGCTGCGATGTCGTCTGAGTTTCAAAAACGGCGGGAAAAACCCTAAAATATTAATGATAACTACTTATTGCAGTTTCCAATACTGCTGCATGCTAACATGGTGCGATTTGTGCAGGCGCGGTGAGGCGGGCCTGAACAGCGGAGTGTGGACAGCCTGGACGTTGCGGCACCGCATGACGCTTCTTGTTGACGGCCTCCAGTACTACCTGCAGGTCAGACCACCTGCAAATTTGCGGTGTCTGCTGCAAAGCCATTCCTTTGCAAAGTGCAGAAAGTATTGGTCAGAGACTCAGGAGTGAAGAGGTGCAATCAATTATTAGTCTGTTCACACCCCATTCAGGGTTGCCACATCCTTGCCAAATCCTTGAATTGTCCTTGTATTAATGAAAAAGTCCTTGTAAAATGAAATGTCCTTGCCATGTCCTTGTAGAAATCAATTTCTGTCCTTGCCACGTCCTTGTGAAATTTCATTTGTGTCCTTATTTATAAGTTCTATGTATTCTGTGAAAACATTAATTTGTTAGCTAGCTATATGACCAATTCTGTGCAGAAAATGAGAGATTCACTCTTGTTTGGGGATAAAGTAATAGCATTCCCCCACATCTCAGCTATTTTCTTTCTTAAGTTTTGTTTTGTAGTGTTGATTTTATTCGCAGTGACTGTTTAGTGTTAATGCTTTAGTAAATGTTAATCATTCACAGCAAAAGCTGTGCTTATCATTCACAGCAAAGCTGTGAATGATAAGCTGACACTGTCTAAGCTGCAAGCATTTATTCATGTAGCCAAAGACTTGTCTCCATTTCTTGAAAGGTTTCAAACTGATAAGCCAATGGTCCCTTCCCTTGCATCAGAATTGCACAAGGTACTGACGAACAAAATGGAAAAGTTTGTCCTCCAGAAAGTAATGACTGAAACTAGTGACTGGTCTTGTCTTTCAAATATTGACCTTAATAATAAGGTACTAAAACAATCGAAACATAACTAATTGGGTTCCAAAATAGAGAGGCCCTAAAAGCTGCTGAAGTTAGCAAAGTCCAGGAGATTGAGTTCAAGCATCAGTGCAAACAATTCTACAGAAAAATTGTTCAAAAGGTTATTGAGAGAAGTCCCTTGAAATATTCACTAGCTCGAAATATGGATGTTCTTATGGCATTGGGGCTTGGTCTTGGTTTTGTCTTCCTTGCGACGTAAATGTGCGTGAGAAAAAAGAGAATAAGTGGGACAGCGAAGAGTTACCGAAACGTGATGATATGATGCGGTAAGTTTTCCCCGCGCTCTTGCTTTCACTGCAATTTTGTCCTCAAGATTATGTTCAAGTTAGTAAACGCAAATAGAGGTGGGCTAAATAACCTAAATACTTTGAAACCTCCGGTTACATTGTTGGCTTAACTGCTTACGTACGAATCACCGCCCAAACTCAGTTTTCACTATTAACAAAGGACAGTATTCAACAACCTACCATTTGTTACAATGTAAGGCAAAATTTTACACTCTAAGGTTGTTACACATATCCATTTCGAGAAGAACATTTTCCAAAACTAAATCGTATTAACTATATGATCCAACTAGTCGCTGGTGGTCTAATGTGCATTTATATTGATATCGCCAAATTTCAAACCCCGCCGTTGTGGGCAGACTTGAGCTCTATATATACTTGTGTTGCTTTGTGTGGATGACACCAAAGTTGTTGGGGGTGCTGCTATAGTGTGAGGTTAGGTTAGGTTACCAATGCATTTTATTTATTTCCATACAATTAGTTTAGTGATGATAAACACTTTAATTGTACATCTCAAACTGCATCTGGGTAGGCAAAATCTGGCGGTGGACCTCACGCTATAGTAGCACCGTAGCTTGCGCTGGCAAATCGTGCCTGACTGAGGCGGTGTTGCCATCAGGGGGACCTCACGCTATAGTAGCACCGTAGCTTGCGCTGGCATATCGTGCCTGACTGAGGCGGTGTTGCCATCAGGTGGACCTCACGCTATAGTAGCACCGTAGCTTGTGCTGGCATATCCTGCCTGACTGAGGCGGTGTTGCCATCAGGGGGACCTCACGCTATAGTAGCACCGTAGCTTGCGCTGGCATATCGTGCCTGACTGAGGCGGTGTTGCCATCAGGTGGACGTGCTGGAGAGCGAGCACTACCGCCTCATTACAAGCGTGCGCGAGTGCGGGGACTACGAGCAGCTACAGTGCCTCGTGGCCTCGTGTCTCGCCAGCCTCACCAGCCTCTGCTACCTCAGCCACAGCCTCGTCTCCAAGTGCCTCAGCCTCCTCTTCTCGCTCTGTCACCAGCTCTGTGACGTGCTCAACTCTGGTCAGTGGCTTAGGTTCTTTTCGCTTAGTTTTTCGCGATGTGTGGATGGTTTAGGTTCTTTTTGCTTAGTTGTGATGTGTGGGTGGCTTAAGTTCTTTTTCCTTAGTTTTAGCAATGACTTATGGCATGTGTGGGTGGTTACCATGCCGGATTGTGGTTAGGTCCGCCATCATTCATAATTTACTTTCGAAATATGTCTGCAGACTGTCTCGATTGAGTGTAAATAGACGAAAAAATGAACATTTCCTCTATTTGGCCGAGGAGATTAAGGTGGTAAATTTATATAGTTTCTTTCATTTGCACGCCATAAAAATGGTTTAAAATATTGACACCTGGCGTCATTTTTTACTACTGCAGCATAAGCTTGCATAAATATGTTCTTACGTTACTGCCTGTATATTTTACGCGACAGGAAGCGAAGTTTTGGGTGGGCGTGCCTTGGAAGAGCTGGGCGCAGAGCTGGAGAGCTGCTGCAGCCGTCTGTTCTTGGTGCTGGGGAGCCTGCAGCAGCTGCCTGGTCAGCAGCACACCGCCAGCCTGCTCGACCGCCTCGACTACAACCGCCACTACAGGTGGCCTCGCTGTAGTCTACACGTTGCTCGTTTGACTTTAGGGGTTGTTGAGTGACCTGCTGAGGGTGCAATGTCTGTGGGGGTTGTTGACGTCGCTCGTTTGACTTTGGGGGTTGTTGAGTGACCTGCTGAGGGTGCGATGTAGAGGTGGCGTGCCGTGCTTGTGTGTCTCATGAGAGTGTGGGGCAGATTGGGGCCGGATTTTCAAACAATTTATGTCATCGAAGTGGTACAGCTTACCAGCATGAGATCTGTTGAGTGGATTTGGCTGCGCTAAGTATTATAGCGTTGGCCTTTGTAAAGTCAACTTGAGAGAACTTTGGCTGCCAGTTGTATCACTTCGAAGACACTATTTGTTTGAAAATGTAGTCCCTTCTGGGCAAACATGTGTTTAGTGACGAGTTTTGAAAATGTCTTGTTATATAGGCAATGGAGGTCTGACGTAAATGTCTGTAAAAGTTTGCTTGGGTCTATTGTGCTGTGTGTCTGCAAGTCGTTGTAGATTAGGTAAACTTGAGTGATGGCGGACGTTATATTACTGGTAATCAGTTGAAACTGAAGTGTTTCGGGCTAAACAGCGGTCTCCAATCTACAGCGAAGTTTCATGTTTTACTCTCAGAAACCGATGGCTGTGTTTCGTGTATTTTGTGCCATATCAAGACCAAAGATTTCCTTGTTGCAATTGACTGAGCAAAGCCGGACTGTTTATTAATTTGGTGATGTTTTATCTCATTTAGAATTAAACGACAACTTGGTTCTTATAAAGCTCATTTGATCTGAAGAAAATTACCCGATGACAACATTTTGTTTCACTGAAGTGCTTCAATCAGGTCTGCTTATGAAGTGTTTTTATATTAATATTCTGCCGTATATAAAATGTGTTACGCAGAATTTCTTCATTTTATGGAACCTAGAATGTGTTTCGAGCAGGAAGGAGCAGCTGCAGCGCAACAGCGACGATGCCTGCAGTAGATCTCCGTCCTTGGTGTGCTGAGTCAGTGCACCACCTGTGGACGCTTCCTCTGGCCCTGTAGGGGGTGCGTTGTGTTGTTGCCGCTACAGCAGTCACTGCAAGTGTGATGAGACCGAGGCGTGGTAATCGTTTGGGAATTTTTTCTGCGTCATCTTTTGTGATGACTTGATTAGATCTCCATAATCTTATTTTGAGGAAATCACTTGCACCCAAACTCAAAGATCTATTGTTCAGCTGCTCTTAGTCTAACGACTCACACGTTCCTCATGAACCCCTCCTGTTTCTTTGGCTTGTGTTCTCTTGTGTTCTTGTAGTTACCTACTAGAGTGGCTGTAGTAATAAGCCTGGCTCTGAAGTAATGGTGAAATGGGGGTATATTAGGTTTCTTACATTTCTGTTTCATACTGTTTCATTGCTTTACCTCTTTTGAAGCCGCGAGTTTACTCTCATTAATCAATATATGATGCATTCCATCATTTACCTACGATAGCGCTCAGGTAATTGCCGTATCCAATGCTTCAGTGCTTCAATAGTTCGCTTTCCACTTTCATACGTTCGAACATGAAGCTTGTTGCTTGGAAGGCATTCCTATGAATTAGTCTTTTTTTTCAACAGATCGTGCTGAAGTTCTAATAGAAATTTTAGCTAGGCTCTATTTTTATCTAATCTATCGATGATTCTTTCGTTATGAATTTTTTGATGATATTGCGTAGTGTGTCGGTTACGCATCCCTTCTGTGGGGACGTAGTGCTTCGTTGCCTTCGCCGCTGATGTGGTTTGCGAGTGAAACAGATTTTTTGTTTCTGTAGGCATTTCTATTTTCTGTTTCTGTTCAAGTTCATTGTTTTAGTTGCAAGCGAATCAATGTCCCCAACACCGCCTGAATTAGTTCTTGTGTTTTGTTCTTGTTAATGTATTTTTATTTCATTCTTTGTCCCAGTGCTTGTGTGAAAAATTACTGGTTTATGAATTTTTTCTTAGATACTAAGTTTTGGAAAATTACTTTGCTGCTGCTTTTTTTGCAGTCTATCTAACACAGAGAAATGTAATGACGTTATTCGTGTGGTGTTTTGTATTTTTACTCACTAGCACAGCTGGAATGTGCCAAATACACCATTTCTCTGTCACAAAAAAAGTGAAGGGTATCCCTGAAATGTTATCGTACATTAAATGTTTATGGTCTTTTCGAAGAAACGAATGCTAATATATCATGAATTTGTGTTCTGTTTGTTTCTTCTGCTGTACGTTAGACGTACGATATCACAGGGGCAAAGTTCTTGCGTTACACGCGGCTCATCATTTTGTGTCCACGTAGGAACGAATTTAATCATTGAAAATTTACAGCTCGGCTTGTTTACTTGTGATCCCAGAGTCGGGATTATCCATTCGCTTCCGAATCTCATGAAAAAGCTCAGAAAAATCTAATTTTTTTTTTAATAAAAGCCTCGCCACTTCTGGCAGCTGTGTTGGGATGCATGACATGCAAATTTGCTTATGTTTATGACTGCTGATGTTCATGTATGATCTGCTGATGACGCGTGTGTGTCAGAATTGAAAATTTGCCTGAGAGAAAGACGGTTGTAGCAAAAATGCGAATTTCTCAGGACATTCCTCACTATTGTCACTGGAGAGTCTTACGTGTAGGTAATACTTTGATAATGAGCTCTTTTGATGTGTAATACAAACTGTGAAGGGTGGAGGTACCACCTGTTCTTAGTTGTCGTTTAAAATTGAGAATTGTCGCTGTTTTTACAATGCTTATTTGAAATTTTCTTTTATTGCTGAGAATTAATAAAACGTGTTCTCGAAGTGTTTCGTATTCTTTTCATTTAGAACGTGTTCATTAGGAGTCTTATTACATTTGTTCGAATTGTCCTTTGCATGAATTCAGGAGAGCCTTATTTTGATGTCGTTGCATTGGTCGCTCGTCATAGCCGTGTTGCTTTCGGACCTGACTAAATGCGGGGAGACCCGGGTTCGAGTCTCGGCGCTAGTGGCGATTTTCTCTGTTGGGTATAGGAGAAAAATTCTGAGCACAATACCCCACTCTACCCAGGTGTCTGAAATGGGTACCGGTCTTTGACCGGGAGAAAGCGTCCTGGCGTTAGTTATAAGGCATTTGAAAAACCAAGTAAAAGGTGATATGTATCATGCTTCAATTGGAAATAAAGCATCCGTAGATGACGATGTTTGTTTGTTTTGTTTGTTTTGTTTGGTCGAATCTAAATTCACGACTGTGATGTAAATTTGAATTTCATAATAACATCACCTTCGTGCAAAAAGATTTTTTTATTAGCTCTTTCGTCATTTCCTGTAGTCGTCTTTTGGTATTTAATTAAAAAAGCAGTTTTTACGCGTTAAAATTTTGGAAAAAATAGTTTGAATTTGACAAGTGAGTACAGGCCTCTGGTGAATTTTAACCAACGCATTAAAGTAAATTTTAGAAGGAACAATTATCAACTACACGTTCGAACCATTTTCAAGTTTTATGCCTGTGCGTTCCTAAGTGGTTGATTCTCCAAGTGTTAATTATCGTAATATGCTCAGTATCAGAGGGGCGAAAACTGATATTTTAAGATATAACATTTAACAACGAATAAATTAATACAACGGAGTTATATTTATGAACACTTTACAGGCCTGTTGAGTTCATTTTGCTTGCAATTTGATATCATGAAGCCGAAAATCGCAATTACTGCACAAAGTGATGAAGAGGCTTCACGTGTTTCACTTCAGCTTGTAAAAAAGATACTTAAATGCTGAGAGCAATTTCCGTAGAGTTTCGTCAGTTTTCTATTTTGTCATGAAAGAAAACCAAAGTTAGGTTACATTAAATTTTGCTACGCGAGCGAAACTGAAGTTGGTCTCATGTCTTGAAAGTTCAATCCAAGGACAGATAAATAAAACCTTTGGAACACTGTTATCTTTTCGTGCGGCCGCCTTAACAAATTGCGCGCTTTTACGTTAAAAATGTTTTCCTTCAATTGAATCCTTTTCACGAGACTGGAAGCCCGCGTTCAGAGGTGCAATACAATACTTGGAACAAATAAACTGCAAAAAAAGCGTTCATTTTAGGCTTTTGTCTTTTAAACTTTTGGAGGATATTTTAATGAGCTAGAAAAAGATTTTTTTTGACATGCAATATTCTCAACGCTGTTTCGTCACCTTAGTAATTAAGACACATCTTCTGAAATTTAAAAACTCAAAATTGCGGTGATGCGAGTTATTATTCTCGCCATGAGCGTCAGTAAACCTCACAGCCGTCAAACCTTCAGTTACACCCCACCATCTCAAGCAAACCTCAACTAACACCGATGCAAACAAGTACCAGTTATTTCCCATAATTCGTAACATGAGTCAAACATCGCTTTATTTAAAACACTGTAATTAATTTTCATTTTTAAGTTGAAGCGCACATAAGCTGTCGTCGTGTGACTCACGCTCAACTGGAAGTGTCAGTGAAGCGCCAGTAGCTGATACCGTATTAAAAGAGGAAGAAAAAAAATGGCATCGACCTATGGGATTTCAATAACTAACGCCGTGGATAACTAAAGTCAAAATAGCGTAAGTTTCAATAAGTAATGTGTAAAACATCGACCTACTCTCGGTACCCTGCGCTCACATGGCGCTACAATGAGGTCGTTTGTCTTCATCGTAATGTATTTGTCAGCAGCTTATCGGCCCGGCTGGTGACTGCTCTGGCTGGCCGCGGTGCTGCCTTCTTTTTATTGTCTTTTTAGTTATCAACGCTATTTTCAATTTTTGTTATTGAAGAACGTTTATTATTTACCTGGCTTCGGTGCTGCCGCTGCCTTACTGCTGCTCTTTATTGTCTTGTAAGTTATGAACCTTATTTTCAGGTCTTTATAATTATCAACATTATTTTCAATTATTGTTGAATACTGTTAATTATTTTTGGACATGAGGCATGATACTACGTGGATATATGAGAGAAAAATTTATTTCTTCTCTGGAATTATACATGAATTTTTCTTCGGAAAAAAATTCTTTTCTTCTTTGAAATTTATTTCACGATCTGTTTTTGTTTCTTTAGCATTATGGAATAGAGGAAGAGTAACATGTTCTTATTTCATCCTACCGAGTATTCCAAATTGTCGAGGCGATTCATGAATTCAGTTACTTACACATGCTGAAAAGCACTTCGGAAGTTATTCATGAACCTCTGAAGAACATATGGCTTTTAATGATGAAAACAAATGATTCTTTTCTTCAGTATCCAATAGAAAAACTCTTCGCCATTAACACAAGAAAAAAGCGAAGGGATCGAAAGGTTTGTGGAGCCTCAAGGATTCTGACCTCGATCTAGGGAATCTTGCAAAACGTGTTTGAAGTTCTCTCTACTGGCCCACAAAACTGGTTCCTTAAAAATTTTCTACGCTCTTACTACATAGTAATCGATTTAACTTGTTCTTTTTTCGACATCTTTTGGTATTGTTTGTAGACTTCTAAGAAATGTAATACTTGTGATTACTATTGGATCGTAACGAATGATGTCACTGCTATCTCACAACGGGTCTTCGTTCTCATTGGTGACTACACTTGTGTTGAGGTCTTGGTGTCTTCCCATTGGTCAGAGACCTCATGAACTTGTGAGTAAGCCTCGCCATTGGCTCACAGCGGAAACGTCATTGATGTGTCACAGATTTGGAAGCCTGCCATTGGCTGTTGTCATTGTATTGATTGAAGTCCTCAAGTATTCTTGGTGAGGTTGCAGTGCGATCAGTTGCAGCGCTGGTGTTGGAGCGTTGGTATATCTACAATTTCTCTTCACTTTGCTCTTAGCTTCTTCATACAATATTCAGCGGGGCTGAAACATATTGTGTGGCTCTAATCTAGTCCTTTTCTTGCTGAATTGTGTATAAAACTTAGCCTTACGACTTAGTTAAGGAACATGGTAGTGTCAAGCGAACGTGCCAGTGTTGTTCTTACGTGCGGAAGGTTAAAGATTAGATAAAGAAACAGACATATCGCGTCCTTCAATGGATTTAATATGACTTCTCTATCTCAAACTGGCTCTCAACGTGTTCAGTGCATGTGACCTCTGTTATCCCAGTGGTCAGGTCAAGACTTGAAAAATGACACTTTTCATGCATACCAGAAGATCCAACACTAATTACACTTAAACGGACATCCTTTTTCTACAATTGCTTGCACACATTTCTCTTTCTTCCCTGCTAGTTCTCAATTTCTTTTCTAACATTCTTCATCGTCACTGCTTCTTTACTCCTGTACATGGTCTTCTCAAACAGCACACGATTCAAAAGTTGCTGATATTTCTACATGTTAATTAACGCTCGATACGGTTATTCCCATGCGACGTTTGCTTGACTCATAAAAAGGTGAACGAGTTACGTACCCTCGGGATGATGCTTCCTCTATAGAACTCCGGCCAACTTTGCTGCCATCTCCACAGCACTCGCGACTCTGCTGCCCCGATTTACCGCTACGCCACCGCAGTTTTAATCTCCGTAGTGCTTTGTTCGGTCATGGTCTCAGGAGCAACCTCGGAGCAACATGTCGGAAGAACTGGACGACGCAGTCATCCAAGACAACTGTCTCAAGAACAGGAAGTACTGGTGCTTCCTCCTGTCGAGCATCTTCACGTTTTTGGTGGGTACGTTCATTGTGTTGATATGGCGGCTGGGAGAGTTCTTGTTCTGTCGGCACAAGGAGGCCACAGAATTGGAGGTGCAGCAGCAAAAAGAAAAGATGGCGCAGCAGCAGAAGGAAGCTGGCATGCCTCCTTCGAGCGCCAAATCCATGAACCTTGTCGAGGGCAACTTCGTCACGGAGGCCAAAGACTGGGCTGGAGAACTCATCTCTGGACAGACCACAACTGGCAGAATATTGGTGAGTATACCCAGCTCCTTGAAGTTATCGCTCAATCCGGAAAGTTCAACAGCTTGTAAGAGTTTTTCCAATATTTAGGCGCTTGAATAGAAAACCAAACCGAATAAAATCTGGTCGCGTAAATGTCTGTGAGATGAAATACCTCTGTTCTCTGATAGCTAATCCTCTCCGAAAACTGTATAATAATGATAATGAATAATGATAAATGAATAAATTGTAAAGTTATGATTTAGTACCTAAAATTCATCGAAATAGCTATTATTTTTTAATTTCAATGTAAATTGGCAAGAAAAAGGACAAGGCATGGCATGAAACACTGAATACGCACTCGTGAGAAATTTATTCGTCTCATCATTATTTTTTTCGTTTTTAAACATTTAAATACAAAGTGTTTACATTTTCAACTCACTTGTTTAATACCGTGCATTTGTGATAAATTGTTTTAGATATTCGAATGTTTTTTCCGATGAAATATTGTTTGATTTAATTAACAATGGATGACGCGGACCAATTTCAACTTTACCCGGCTACGCCACTCAAGTGACGATGTTCAGAGTGCGGCAGTCAATCCTGCATTTTCGAAAAGGCTGTGGAAGCCTAAAAATGCAGGATTGACTGTCGCACCCTGTATTTCCACACGTCATAGCAGCGTAAAATTTGGCTCTGACCACAAAGTTCTGCAATAGTTATGTTCGTTGCATGTCCACGTATCGTCTGAGTACACCTTGGACATCCCAGAACTGCCTAATGCTGAGTTTACTTTCTCAAATTCTGACGTTTAAAGAAATTCTGGGTGGAGGGTAACTGTAAAGCCATGCTGAATTTGCAAAATGCTCCTGGAAGCAAGAAATCGTTCTCTCAAACACAAGCGTTTTGCCTAAAAGTAGAAATTAAAAACATTTGCGTACGGAAAAGAGAATTTAGTATTTGTATTTTTGCAAACATCGATATAGAGAAGCCAATTTCTTTGCCCCTTGATCTCTTCAGAGTAATAAGGTTCTCGTACAAATGTATTTGCAGTTTCCATCCTTGTATCCGATGATAAATTGATCAATTTCTATGAGACGTGACGTCCCTTCAAATTAATTTGCACGAGCCGCCATGTGTATTATTCCTTGAGCTTCATTGATTAGCAATACAAGGGCGCAATTTGTCCTATTTTGAACAGGTCATCACGTTTTTCCACCTTATACGATCGGTGATATCACCAAGTAAAATAATTTTTTCTTAAGCTTAAGAACAAGTCGCTGATTTTTCCAGTCTGAGCTAACAAATTGCATTATTTTATTTTATGTACCCACACACTTCCCCCTGCACATGGCTAAACTCACCCGTAATTTTCGAACGGTCAAGTTATTTTCACGTTTCCTTGTGTGTCAATTAAGATTTACCTCTCACTGTTCGTTTGGTTGGAGGCTGGCGTGCTGCCAAACGCTGTGGTATTGTAGCAGAAGTGTCACTGCACATACCTGCCAGACGCCGCCTTATCTCCGGCTCGGATGCTCATAATAAGCCTTATCTCCATGCCCTGAGGGCCGCTGATATGCCTCGCTCGGGGCTTTTAGGTTTTCCTCTCGAGACACTTTCATGGCTCGCTTTTGTGCTGTGAGACTTGACCTCTGCTGTCCCTGCTCGAGACTTGTTTTCGCTCATGTTCGGTTTGCTTTTCTTAGCAACCCAACTAAAATTTTTCGCTGTACACATTAGATGTACGAATATTCACAAACTCGAACAATGGAATTAAGTTTTACGAGATAGTGCTCTCATTAACGATAGCTTGCACTTCACTAGAGAAGCAAATTAAGAGTATATCTATGCTGTTAGTTCACTTTATTGTTAATTGTATTTTTGGAGAATGATATAAATTCGGGCATCATTCATGAAAATTATTTCACGAAGTAATTCAGCAGTGAGAGTAATTATTTTTAGCAACGAAATATATGGTGTCCAACTTATGCTCTGTATTTCACCACAAGAAGATTTTTAGTAGAGAGATGATACATTTATTTCTCCTACAAAAATAAACGAAGTGAAGTAATTCGGTTGAAGAGCTTAACTATCAAATTTCTGCCCACACTTGTGGCTATGTTATTTCTACATCTATTTACATGACATATCACTCTCAAATATAGGAGCATGCTATAGGGTCTTGCGCGGTAGCGCGTTAGAGAGGAGAGCAGTAACTTATTCTTCTTTATCCTTACTCTTCTATTTTTGCGTGTTTCCGCCACTTATTTAGCACGAGGTGTCTGGGTGGTGACCTTTACGGTGACTATAACTACACACCATAAGGCTCGTGCGTAGCAATGTTCAAATATTAAATTCCTGAACGAATAAATGCACAATGACCAACAAGTGATTAAACGATCGTGAAGTTGGATGCGCGTACCATTTTATTCATAATGTGAATCAAGTAAATGGCTAATATGTAAACATTCTACACTTGTCATGCAGTGTGGCCATTTTTATTCACGTTTAGGAGTGTAGTATTGTTTCTTAGTTATTTGAATGCTGGCATGCTCGCCTTCAGCCAATTTTGTTATATTCAAGGTTGAAAATTAATCGAGCCTTATCTCGTTTTATTTACCCGTTTTTAATCACAAAAAAATTTTCCCACCATGTTTTTTGTTAATTTCCACCATTTAAATAATTATATTTCAGAGATCCTCTCGGTTTCCTAAAATACACTATGCATTGCGGTTTATTGCAAGGTTATGCCCGTTAAGTGTGCCGGTGTAGGCGATGTCGCGAGGGTTCATAGAAGCAAACAGGCGTTCTGCTCTCAAGCAGTCACACCGCAGCCATGAGGCAGATGTGTCCGGCGTGCCTGCGTGTGTGTGTGTGAGTTCAATATTCAACTCAAATTTAAAATCGAAAGTTGTGAGCAATTTTGTAAGTGCTGAACAATAACTGTGACCAATAAATACCATTAATTGTTAACGACTTCTAAACTTTTCAAACGGCCCATCGATGGGTCGTATCGCAAGCAACGTGTTAATGTCTACAGTTTGACTGCGGACCTCTGGATGATCAAACGGCTTTATTATCTCATTTTTGCACCAATGTGTGCAGCTCCTCAGGCTTGGTTACTCCTTGTGTTGCGTTCTCAAAACATGCGATAAATATTTAAAATATTTTCGAACATGGAAACACAATAATTTCAGAACATAAATTGAATTGCAATATATTAACAAAGAAAAATCGAAAACTTGTAGGAGCCGCAACTAGATATTTACATTAACTGAATGAAATTTTTTCACTTCTCCTAGATTAGTGAAGACGCTTTTTACCAAAGTTGTCTAACCTTCCCCGTTGCTGCGACTGCAGGGTCAGGCACTTACGAGGCGAGACGTCGGAGTGAACCTTTATTGCAACGTTGGACCCAATCAGGCGTACCGGACCCTATATTGCAAGATTCTAACGATAGTCTGCACTTCACTAGAGGAGTAAATTGAGAACAAATATTGCACACACTCTATGTTAGTTCACTCGATTGATAATTGCATTTTTGGAGACTGATATGAATTCGGGCATCATTCACAAGAATTATTGAAGCAATAGGAGAGCTTGAAGCCATTGGGGGACCAGGAACCCCAATGTTAAGGACGTGGGCAGCATGCAGGGTTGTTGAAGGGGGCTACACTGGAGGGTCAGTGCTGTGCTCTTCAGTGGAACATCTTCCTTCTTCGCCTTTTCCACTGGTGTACTGTTCAGTGGGATGCTCTCTGCTGCTGACTGTTGTCACTGGACTACTGTTCAGTGGGGCATGATCTCTGCTGACTGCCACCACTGGACTACTGTTCAGTGGGGCATGCTCTCTGCTGATGTTTGTCACTGGAGGAATGTTAGTGCTGATGTGTGCATTACAATGATTAGGGATGATGTCTGACTCGTGCGTTGTGAGGTGAATAATATGGTGATAGGTAGCTTACTGATGATACATGGCTGTACGCTGGATTACTGGCTATAGCACAGAGCTGTAAATAATGTTATTAGCAACAGACGTGATGAGACACGGTGCTGCACTGGCGTGGTGTACCTGTTGTGAAAAAATATACATGGAGCAGGGCTGCTCAAAAATATACATGGAGCAGGGCTGCTCAAAAAACACACATGGAGCAGCGCTGCACAAAAATATTTACGGATAGGGCTGCACAAAAATAAACATGGAGCAGCACTGCTCAAAAATATACATAGAGCAGCGCTGCACAAAAATATACATAGAGCAGCGGGGCACAATACGGTACATCAAGGGTGTCTAAAAAAATGTTCTTAGTATTCGACTGCCCACCACTCATGGATTTTATTTTGATGTAGGTGTTTATTGAAATACGTACAAATCTAATGAGTTAAATCATAGAAAAGAACATTAAATTGATGAAACTAAGTGTCATAAAAGAAAAATAAGTCGCACCTGAAACAAAACCAAACAATACACAAGTTATGATAGACGTTGAATGAGGTAAATCAAAGAAAAGAACATTAGACACACAAAAAAATAATACAGCAGAAAATTAAGTTTAACTTGAAAAAGTTCAGAATGATCGTCAGTCAAAGGATGAGAACATTATTTGGGAGTGCGTCTTGTGATGCGCTGCGGGGCAGGTGGTGAGACACTGACTCTCTGCCGCACTGTGCTGTGTCGCCTACCTGGCAGCTGGCCAGTGTACTGCTGTGTACAGTGTACTGCTGTGTGCAGTGTACAGTGTACTGCTGTGTACAGTGTACTGCTGTGTGCAGTGTACTGCTGTATACAGTGTACAGTGTACTGCTGTGTACAGTGTACAGTGTACAGTGTACTGCTGTGTGCAGTGTACTGCTGTGTGCAGTGTACTGCTGTGTACAGTGTACTGCTGTGTACTGCTTTGTGCAGTGTACGGCTGTGTGCAGTGTACTGCTGTGTACAGTGTACTGCTGTGTGCAGTGTACTGCTGTGTACAGTGTACAGTGTGCAGTGTACTGCTGTGTACAGTGTACTGCTTTGTGCAGTGTACTGCTGTTTGTAGTGTTCTGCTGTGTACAGTGTACTGCTGTGTGCAATGTACTGCTGTGTACAGTGTACTGCTGTGTGCAGTGTACTGCTGTGTGCAGTGTACTGCTGTGTACAGTGTACTGCTGTGTACAGTGTACTGCTGTGTACAGTGTACTGCTGTGTACAGTGTACTGCTGTGTGCAGTGTACTTCTGTGTACAGTGTACTGCTGTGTACAGTGTATTGCTTTGTGCAGTGTACTGCTGTGCGCAGTGTACTGCTGTGTGCAATGTACTGCTGTGTACAGTATACTGCTGTGTACAATGTACTGCTGTGTATAGTGTACTGCTTTGTGCAGTGTACTGCTGTGTACAGTGTACTGCTGTGTAGTGTGTTCTGTACTTCAACTGTGTCCAGAACTGCAAAGTACTGTAGCACCATTCATGTGAGTACAGCTGTGTAAACTGTAATCCGGTGCTGCATCACAATCACCGTTTAACCGAGTACTGTGATGCAGCAGCGTACACTGTACAGTGCGAACCTCGCTTGTTTTATTATAGCAGTTTCCATGCATAGGAAAACTAATGCGAAGGCTTATTATTAATATTTCTGTTAAATTAAACCAATAATCTTAATATGCTTTCATTCATTTAAAATTTGAAAATAAGGAAAAACAGTTTCAATGACTGCCTTCAGTGTCTCTCGTAGTCAGAACTGCACCTGCTCTCTCCGTGACTACAAGCACCAATAATAATAATAATAATAAACAGCTTACAAAACAAACCTCTGTCTTTGACAAATGACAGGTCATAGGTTTGCATTGGGCAGGAAAATTCCAAACAATAATATCTCAAATAACGGTTTTGAGACTCAGGTCTGTGCAAAAACAACTATTGTTCAGTCGAAGAACTATGCTGAAATTCGGTTATTTAGCTGTAATGAAGGCAGAGCTAAAATTCTGAACTCTCGCGACGAGCGTTCTCTGAAGCGATTGGCGGGAGTAAATTGTCGGAAACGTGTTCATTCGATTAGCATGTTCAACGAAAGTCTCAAGAGATTTTCTGCTCGTATCCTGCGCCGAGAACTGAAGGAAATGTGTTTAAGAACTCGTTCTGCCACCAGGAAACCAATGGTCAGTAATGCTAATCGAAGGAGACATCTCCAATTTGCAAAAGACCACGAAAGACTTTGCTAAGTAGCAATAAAAACTCGTCTTATGGTCAGATGAATCAAAACTTTCCTTGTTCCAGAAATATGACAGAGTTAGAATGAAACGGGAAGCCCAAAATGTATTGGATCCTTCATCCAAATTCTGCGTCATTTGCTCGTGTGAAGCATGCGCTCTTTCACTAGCAGCCTCTTATTTGCTGCAAATTAACTCAAATCCTCCAACAGTAACGACTTGTATGGGTGATGTTATGATCCGGTAGGGGCAGTGTAATGATCTGGTAGGGGCAGTGTAATGATCTGGTAGGGGCAGTGTAATGATCTGGTAGGGACAGTGTAATGATCTGGTAATGGCAGTGTAATGATCTGGTAGGGGCAGTATAATGATCTGAGGCGCTTCACATGGTCGAGACTTGACTCGGCGACTTTGTGCAGCAACAAAATGATATCTCAGTGTTATATAAACGTCCTAGGTGACCAAGTACACCCGTCATTTGTTTTTTTATAATTCTGATGTGTATGGTGTTCTTCAAGACGACAACGCTCTCATCCATAGTGTGCAAGATTGGCTCAGAGAATACAAGGGATAATTTTCTCAGAATGGCCTTCCCAATCTGCTGATATAAACCTTATCAAAAATTTGCGAGACCAACTGGCGAGGGCGCCACGAGTCTCAACATCTCTTTTGTCTTCGTTGTAAGAATCTTTCTCAACCTCTGCTTGCACTTTCAAAAAATGTTCGTTTAGATTGTTCGCAATGTCTTGTAGAATCTATACCCAATAGAATGAAAAGCTGTAATCAAAGTAAGAGGTTGTCCAATAAACGGTATAGCTTGTTTGTTTTTATTACATCTATATTTCTCCAGAGTACGACAAATTTTTAGACTGGTGAGTGAGCTTCTGCATCCTTTCCTATCCTAATATTAAAAATGAAGCCTAACAATATCCCGATAGCGTTGACACCGCTGAGTCCCTTTTAAGAAGTTAGACCCATTGGTCTTCAATTAAAAATTAGACCCACGGTGCAACATTCGAAATTAGATTCACGCGTCGCCCGCTTTGCACCCGGAGAAAAGGCTGTGGTGCACTGCAGGGTTGTCGGTGCACTTAGCCCTAATCCAGGGCTTGCAGGACGGACACAATTTGCAGGCCTTTAAGCCAGTGCAGCACTACGGAGAAATCCGCCATCGGAGCGCGAATGGTCGCCCGCCTCAGCGCCCCTCCGTATTTGCGTCTCCTCATGAAATAGTGGAGTTCGTTTCCGAACTTTTCTGGCCGAGTGGGGCTATTGAATTGTTTTGATGTTCCTTGTTATGAATGGGGAGGGCGGTTTAAGAGGGCCAGGTGCAGATATAGTGGCGCCATGTAGTGCGTTCGTAAACTCTATAGTAGAGTCACTCATATATGTTGCTGGTGTGATGAGCGTACGGCAGGCAACGTTTTGTATTTACTGAAGATTTGATGCGACAATTTAATAAAGGCACACGCAATCAAGGAATGGTTCTGTATTTCTTCTTCAGCGGTTGTGAGTTCAGCACCAGCTGTACATTGTAGAAGCTGTACACTGTAGCAGCTGTACACTGTAGCAGCTGTAGACTGTAGCAGCTGAAGGGAGTACTGCAGCATGCACGCCACGCAACAGCAGCTGTACTGCAGCACTAACTACGCACACTGCGCAGCTGCAGGAGAGTTCAGAAGCAGCTGCAGCGCTGCTGATAGTTGTGCAGCTTTAACCGTGACCGCTCCACTCTCCCGTCTACGGCTGCTGCTACCGCTGCAGCTCTTCATACTGTTATCGCTGCAACTCATCCTGGTGGAAACGCTGCAGCTCATCTCACTGTTATCACTGCAGCTCATCTTGCTATTATCGTTGCAGTTTGTCTCTCTGTTGTTGCTGGGGTTTGTTTCTTTGTTATCGGTGCAGTTCTTTTCATTGTTATCACTGCGGTTCATTTTACTGTTATCGCTGCAGTTCATATTGCTGTTATCGATGCTGTTCACTTGCCTGTTATCGCTGCGGTTCATTTAACTGTTATCTCTTCTCTTGTACTTCATTGAGTGTGAGTTTCATGAGAGATTCATCACAAAAGCCGTAGTTTATTCATCAAGAAGACGTCATGAGTGCATCGGTTCGCTAGCACATCATTTAGGCATCCCGTCACCTGCCGCACCCCTCAGAGAATCGGAATGCTGCTGAGATATGCACGTTGCCATCACTAATGTGAAATATATACATAACATAATTGTAAACCTTGAAATAGCGTTGATAATAGAATACCCTGAAGTATTCCCTGAACTTATTCGGGCCCACAAGCAGCTATACTGTGATCTGAGAGCGACGTCCCTGCACCGCTGCAGATGATATGAAGCGCACATGGGTTCCAGGAATTCGATGCCAACTTGATGGTCGAATGTAAATTCCAAGCCGAAATTGAGATGGCGCACGCAGCTTTTGCTGATACATTTCTGCGTCATTATCTCGCGTGAAACATGCACTCGCTCACCAGCAGCCCCTCGTCATTTGCTCTAAATTGAACGTTCTAGCTTGCACTTGAAGTTCATGGTCGTGTCTGAAATGCTGCTAGCTGATGTTTGAGCCTTAATGATACGAAATATTTTATGTTTTTTTTAGTTTAAGCGGTATAAAATTTATTCTATGCTTTCAATGGCCATTTTGTAGTACATTAGTAACATAAATTCATTTGATTCCTAATGATTTTGTCTTTCGTTCTTTCACACAAGTTTTGAGCTGACGTAGCAGTCAAAGACTAAATCTTTCCTTAGATTCTGATTTCTATGGAGTAGTAGGGGCTACTATATTTTATTACTTCGATGACATTGACTATTTCATAGTCCGTTAGAAGTATTTTCCGGAGGCTAATTTAATCATCTGTTTTCAAAAATGTATCAATTCTTCAGTGTGCGCAGTGATGGAGTATCGTTTTCTACATTTGAAAAGTTGCCCTCAAAATTTCTCCGTGCTGCTCCCTTTTCATTTAAGCTGCATTTCTCCTTCCCCATTTGCTCATCTAACTGAGAAATTGCTCGACGATTCTCAGGTCCTTGCCAAGATGACCTTCGTCATGACCTTCAGTTGCCAAATTTTAGGGAGTTATCCTGGCCAGATCCGGCATACTGATGACCAGATAGCAGTGCCGCGCATGCTTTAGATATACCAGGACTGGATCCCGCATACTGATGACCGGATAGCAGTGCCGCGCATGTTTTGGATATATCCAGACCGGATCCGGCATTTTGATGACCGGATGGCCCAACTCGTTTCTGTCCAAATTGGATCAAGCGAGGAGCTGAAGTGGCAACTCGGCCAGGGCTGACGGAAGAAGAAGAGTCCCAGGCGACTTTTGGACGAGCCTCCAGGATCTGCGTGGGATTGAAACTGAGTCCGTCAAGTACTCAGCTGCCACCTCGCTCAAGTCCACGTACAGACCCGAAATTTACTGGAATGTGTTCGAAATAATGCTCAGAGTTTCAGAGTTGTGTGATTATTTCAATGAATAGAACTGCAGGGAAATTGGCACTCATTGAATCGTGCTCAAGCCTATATTTAAATGCGAAACTTTGCTGGAAATTTGCAATAATTTTTGTTGATGCATTGGAGTTTGTTTTGCAGACTCAGAGAATCCTTCCTCCGTCATTGCAGATTGCGTATTTGTTTTTGGACTGAACTTTGACTTGACGTGTATTGGATTTGGCATACTCTCCTGGTTGGTCATCTTGGCGTATAACTTCTCTTAGGAGACTGACAACAAGACGCACCTCGCTAAGTCCTGCAATAACTCTTTCTGAAAACTTTGAACTCGTCAGAAAGCGTTGAGGCTTGTGATAGTGCTGAGCTTATAATTTAGGTATTGACGCGTACGTTCTTTTCAAGCAATAGCCCCAGTATAACCTTTTTCATAAATGTTGCATAAATAGCTGAAACTTCATCAGGATTTTAGAAAGCTGCTACAGGAGCAGTGCATTTCGTGTTGCTATCCAAGATACGCTTCAACAAACAACGAAAATTTCCAGACAATTGAAAGATCGATATCAATATTAACACTCAAGCTCATGTTCACTTACCAAATTCACTCTTTTATTGCGCGTCACCTAAAGCGTCAAAGTAAATTTCCCGTTACCAAACCCAACGACAATTCGGAAATAGTAATCGCGCCAGCAGTACCGCTGGAAAATTCTTGGTAAACTCAAGGCCTGTTTGGCCAGTGTTAGCACACGTCTCGTATCACCTGCTCTGACTGTACAGCAAATACAGCACACCTGAGAGCGTCGCGACCTAAGCACGTGTACGCTGTGCTGCCACCAATGTCATGAGGCTTGCTAAATTTCTCTTCAAAATTCGTAATGAAATTTGTATAAATAGAGTAAAAGAGATCGCAGCAGCAGCAGATTCGAGGCTGCTCGCGTACCAATTTGTGAGATGCAGTGCACTCGAGTGAATGTAAGAGGTTCAAAGTAAGAAGTAGTTGCTTGCTCTTGAAGGCTGAAGCTTAACTTGAAAATGCTTTTAAGTTCAACATTGATCGTACAGGAACACATTTTTAACATCATTGTTGCCTAGAAGGTATATCTTTTACAGTCATAAAAAGAAGAAATAGTGGAGCAAGTTCTCATCCATCCATATCAAAATAATGTTCTGATTTTAGACTTCATAACTAGTAGCACCAGGAAATCATGTAAAAATATTATGTAGATAATTGTCGCTTTATATTTACTTCAGCGACATTAAATTGAGCTATGGCGAAAAAGTGCTTTGTTTACTTTCGGTTTATTGTTCTTTAACTTTTGGAAGTTTTCTTATGAATTTAATTTTGTGCAACCCGAGTATGTTCGTTTAGTAATTGCTCCGTTCTTTTTAAATGGAACAAATGTGGTAGAACAATACAAATGTGGCTGAGCAAACAGGATGTGTAAATATTTCCTTTCGTATTAGAAAGATTCAAAAATTTGGTCTTGCCACTCCTAGGTCTTGATGTTCGTGTCGCCTTGAATGAAATTGTAAAATATAACTTCTACGTCCTGGAAAACGACTTTCTTCAGTCGGAAATGACATCGTCTCAGGGGCATTTACGACAGCCTCCTTTTTCTCCAATATTTTAACCTTCAAACTTGAGCGTAACCGAATTTTGTGACGCGCCAGGATTACGTCTCTGTCGCTGCTGACTTTACGATCTCGGGAGAATATCCTAAGTTTTTCCGTAAAAAAGCGAGTGATGCTTTTTTACTTTTTCCACAATTATTCAAGCTTTGATTGACACACTTTGAATAAATTTCTCTATCTTTGGGAGCGGGAATTTTTTCTCGGAAGTATATTTTCACAGGAAGCAGAAGAATAATATTTTAAAGTTTCCTTGTGATAGCTTACTAGTGCTTTCACAGCAATAAGATCGAGCTGAGCATTTGCTAGAACCAGGACGCGTCACTTGCAGTCTGATTCGTGCAAATTGGACCACATGTCTCAGTTCTGGCTCTACGTCTTCCGTTTATTCAATAGGCAGCCTCATAAGTTAGGCTAGCTCATTTTGTCGGCGGAGAATTGCAAGTAGGTTCATTTTACCGCGCCCTGCCTGCCTAAACTTGCCTAATTGTGCATACTTTTACCCCCTTGCGTGTGCCCTGCGCTAGCTAAACGCTGTAAATTTTTTCAGTCATTTATCACCTCGTGAGGAACTCCTTTGTGCAGTTAAGCTTCCGTTATGCTCGTAAAAGAAATCATTAGCATATTCAAAACAGGCTTCGAGCGCTCCGTTGCTGCTTTAAACGTCGAAGATTCAGCGCTTGCTGGTGGTCAGCTGCATAGCATTCTGATCGTTTTTGAAAGAAAAGAAAGAAGAAAGAAGCAGTTCATTTCCAATACAGTTGATTGAAAAATCAGAATTGATTTTTAAAATGTCTTAACATGAAGTTGGGCATTATAACAGCCCATGTCAATGTTTTGATTGCTCTCTTTAACTCGAATTCAAGGAGTTTTGTTAAAGTCATTTACCTTTAAATTCTCGGATTCATGGTGTTCGATGAAGTGCGCCTTTCAAAATGAATTTACGTCCATGCAGTGTATCTGCACCAGCTGCATGTACCACCTGCAGATGGTCCATGTTTCACACGGTGCTTGCAATCAGCTGCTGTGCCCGTCTGGCTGTCGATGTTTCCGATCTCAGTTTACTCAGCGTATCAGAAACAGCTCCATGCCCCAGTCACCCGGTCGATGCCCGTGTGTAATTGCTTCCATTTCTGTAGGGGAAGATCTGAGCATCCAAACTCGTCCGAGTGAGTGCAGTGTGTATGGAGGCAAATATTTTGATGATGTGGTAGCAGTCCTGAAAAATCTCGGAAATTTAATTGGTACGCCATTTTTCTCAATTAAATACGGTAATTGAATCAAGTGACTTATTGGGCGTTCTTTGCTTGATTGCTAGTCTCACAAATAGTAGAAAAGTTTTTATTATGCTAAGACACGGAACTCGTAACCAATCAATTGACAATTAGCTTGTATCAGTAGCTAAAAAATGTATTCATGTTTTTTGTGCGGTAATTCTTCAGGAGTATCAAACGCTCTCCGGAAATTTCTGTGGCTTGGGAAGTGCTTGGAAATTCTTGGAACTTAAACTCTTCGATCATTTTACTTCTTCTCTCAAGTACAAAACGTCAAGTCTCTAAATGGGAAAATCCACCATGTGGCAAGTGCCATTTATGTGATGGAACTGCGTAACGATTTATTGATACATTATGTTACATTTCTCCATATTTCAAAAATTACAACACTCGTTTGTAGCAGAACTAGGTTATAATTTTGTAGAGCATTACAATCTGGACGCTTAAAGTACACTGACAGCGTAAAAATTTTGTCAAGAGTTCCTGGTCATTTTAATATCGACCGTCGTCATTACTGCTCAGCAATTTTCATGTCATGAAAGCATCTTATTTTCCTAAGAGCGGCCCCGTAGCTTGAGGATATGACAGAACAGCATCGCTTCTTTCGCTAGTATTCACAATCATCAGCCACATCGCAGCGCTCTCATTATAATTTCTCAACCTAAAAGTTATCATTGCGTTTTTTGGACAGGAGATCACTGACGGGTCATTTGTGCCTATAAAATAAATACGATACTAAATGGGCGGGAGTTCTGACAAAGGTCGCTATATTTCATTCAGGGCACGATTTTGGGATATTAGAAGGCTCTCACAATCTCGCTCAGCGTTACCCTGATTTGAATGTAAGCTTAAAAAAGAGAGTCAACTTGTACGGGCGCTGCCTGTATTTCTTTATCTCGGAAGTTGTCAAGGGATGCGCTAACAGGACACCCGAAAATTTCCCTGCGCTGAAAAATGGCAGCGATGCATACAAGAATGACGCAGCTGAGACCCGATCATTTTTACACGCATCGCTCAACATGCCAATTTGCACGAGGAAGTGCTCGAGTAAACTGCTGTAGATATGCCGAAGCACCACCACGGCTATCAAATTTATCACGGGTAGAGGAAAAGTAAATAAATTTGATTCTCTCGGCAGCCCATTGCAGAATACCTTTGGCAGACACCAGCGTCCTGAGTGGACGGTTGTAACTGATGGCATAAAAAGTGCAAAATGCCAGCAGCTCGCTACTGCAGTAACGCTTTCTGTTCTTTTTATCTTGACCTACTGTAATATTATTAACTTTTGTACCAGCCGCGTCTGCTACGGTCTGCAGCTGTTAGAGCAGCAGCTGTGTTGTGGTCAGCTGAAGCTCTAGGAAATAACCTCTGCTGAAGCGCCACCAACTTTGGCATCTTCGCTGCCCTGTTGATAGGTAATGACAGGTAATGAGCTCAGAAGTTTGAGCTCGAATACAAGTATTAAGATTTCTCACATTAGCTTCAACAAGCCTCAGAGCCGGGACAGCTGCTGCAGCTTCAACTTCCGGTATTACCCCAGCAGCACCAGCATCCGCATCAGCACCACCAACAACACTAGCACTATCAGCACCAGCACAACAAGCACCAGAAGGTCCAGCACCAGCACCACTAACAACACTAGCACCATCAACAACACTAGCACTATCAGCACCAGCACCAACACCAACACCACCAACACCACCAGCACCACCACCACCACCAGCAGCTGCAGCAGCAGCAGCAGCACTCGGAGCCAGAGACCTGCGAGTGGTTGCCATGGCAACCACATGTTGCTCCTATATTGATCTCACTCTTTCGGCCGGACCTACACGATGTGTTGTGGTGTGTGCGCTGTCACGTGCCTGTGTGGTTTTGCGTGTGTGTGTGTGTGTGCGTGCAATGTAGCACGAGGTTAGCTTTCCCGCAGGAGTGTTGTTTTGATTACCTTCGTCACGTGGCTGCATACCATATGGTGTTAATGATGCTGATGTATGCCTGAGATCATCGTGTAATGATGCTGATGTATGCCTGAGGTCATCGTGTAATGATGCTGATGTGTGCCTGAGATCATCGTGTAAAGATGCTGATGTATGCCTGAGATCATCGTGTAAAGATGCGGATGTATGCCTGAGATCATCGTGTAATGATGCTGATGTATGCCTGAGATCATCGTGTAATGATGCTGATGTGTGCCTGAGATCATCGTGTAAAGATGCTGATGTATGCCTGAGATCATCGTGTAATGATGCTGATGTATGCCTGAGATCATCGTGTAAAGATGCTGATGTATGCCTGAGATTATCGTGTAATGATGTTGATGTATGCCTGAGATCATCGTGTAATGATGCTGATGTATGCCTGAGATCATCGTGTAATGATGCTGATGTATGCCTGAGATCATCGTGTAATGATGCTGATGTGTGCCTGAGATCGTCGTGTGTTTGCATTTGTGTGTGATGTTTGTACTTGTTTGTCTGTTTGTGCCTTTCATTGACTTTATTTGATTAACTTGTGTGTTTCCACCGTTTAGACTTTTCCTCGCCTATTCAGTACCTGTTTGTCTTTATACTCGTTGTTCAAAAATTCTGTGCAAAATCAATAACATTTTTGAGTAACGTGCGTAATTGTTTCATCTTTTACAACGCTGCGTTTTTTTGCCCCAGAAGCAGCTGTTCATAGAACGAGCAAAAACACAATCTTCCAAAAGTGTCCTATTTTGAAACCTCACATGCAAGATGCCCTTAGTGAGTTCGATTTTGTTAGATGTTTTCCAGTTGAATCATTATTGATATTTAGTATTTCCTCTCCTACAATTTTTTGTTTAATGACTCATGTTTTTCTTCATCAAGTTTCAGTCAGCGCAATCCCACCATCGAGTCAACTGTGATTGCCTTGTAACAAAATACTGCACAAATCGAGTTGTACCTGCATAGGCTGGTGAAGTCTCGCCTAAGACCGTCACGACAAGCATTGAATTATCTTTTTCCTCCTTCTACGTCATAAATCCTAAACTCAAGCCCAGCCAAAGACTAACGGATTATACTCATGTATTACACCTTGGTTTTCAAATTGACTTTTTTCTTGCAAAATCCTTATGATTGCTTTTTTTTCAAATTACATTGGACCATAAAAACCAATTAACATCTGATAACTGTGCTGAGTTGTCAGATGTTCAGCGGATTTTTTTTATAGTTGAATTTACAATAAAAAGGCCCAAACATGAGAATTTTAGGCCAAAACTGAAGCCTTCCTTGCAACGCTGCGCTATGCCGATGCAGCCATCTGAGGAACTGATGAGCTCAACCGTCTTCTCTCTAGAGCTTCTCTCTCGTCAAATTCGAGAGCTTAGCGGGATGGGAAGCTTTGAAAATGTCCCGCTACAGCGATGATCTGATTGCCTTTCAATTTGTTCGATGAAGTCACGTAAAAATCTGGGTTACAAGTGCGTTTTCACCGACGTAAAACTTATTCCGTGACGGCTCTGAAAACCAATTCCAATTCCGTGACGGCTCTGAAAACCAATTCCGATTCCGTGACGGCTCTGAAAACCAATTCCAATTCCGTGACGGCTCTGAAAACAAATTCCAATTCCGTGACGGCTCTGAAAACCAATTCCAATTCCGTGACGGCTCTGAAAACCAATTCCAATTCCGTGACGGCTGCTCTAAAATTCTACGTGACAAATTGGGTTACGTCATCTGTTTCCCTGAAATTCAACCTAAGAAATTGGGCAGCATGAACCATTTCTTATTTGTAACTCAAGTATCTTGTGTGAGGAGTCATTTAATGAGGTCTCATTTGTGTCAAGTAATGTCTCTTTAGAGTGTCAATTGACGAGGTCTCTCTCGAGATATGAGGTCTCTCTTGAGTTATGAGGTCTCTCTCGAGTGTCAATTAATGAGGTCTCTCTCGAGTGTCAATCGACGAGGTCTCTCTCGAGTTACAAGGTCTCTCTCGAGTTTTGTTTTCTCTCTCGAATTTTGAGGTCTCTCTCGAGTTTTGAGGTCTCTCTCGAGTTATAAGGTCTCTCTCAAGTTATGAGGTCTCTCTCGAGTTATGAGGTCTCTCTCAAGTTATGAGGTCTCTCTCGAGTTTTGAGGTCTCTCTCGAGTTATAAGGTCTCTCTCAAGTTATGAGGTCTCTCTTGAGTTATAAGGTCTCTCTCGAGTTATAAGGTCTCTCTCGAGTTATAGGGTCTCTCTCGAGTTATGAGGTCTCTCTCGAGTTATAGGGTCTCTCTCAAGTTATGAGGTCTCTCTCGAGTTTTGAGGTCTCTCTCGAGTTATAGGCTCTCTCTCGAGTTATGAGGTCTCTCTCGAGTTATAGGGTCTCTCTCGAGTTATGAGGTCTCTCTCGAGTTTTGAGGTCTCTCTCGAGTTATAAGGTCTCTCTCGAGTTATAAGGTCTCTCTTGAGTTATAGGGTCTCTCTCGAGTTATGAGGTCTCTCTCGAGTTATAGGGTCTCTCTCAAGTTATGAGGTCTCTCTCGAGTTTTGAGGTCTCTCTCGAGTTATGAGGTCTCTCTCGAGTTTTGAGGTCTCTCTCGAGTTATGAGGTCTCTCTCAAGTTATGAGGTCTCTCTCAAGTTATGAGGTCTCTCGCAAGTTATGAGGTTTCTCTCGAGTGTCAATCAGTGAGGTCTTTCTCGAATTTCAATTAATGGGGTCCGCAAAGTTTGTCCACTAATGAGTTCGCTTCTTAATTAATGAGGTCCTTTGTTGACTTAGAGTTCTAGTGCCGGAAATTCGTACGAACCGAAAGAGATCTTGGCCAAGATATTGTTGCAATGTATAATGCATAATTTATTATGTTTCAACCCAAACGCATTTGTCATGTAAACTACTTTATTTTTCATTTTATTGATAAAATAAAAACGGAAAAGAATGGTGTACGTAAAAATATTTCCTGAAGGTGTGACATCCACTATTTGTGTAGTGAGTATTTCTTAAAACATATTTTAAGGTTCATTCACAGACAGTTGACACACCTGGGAAGGACGGAAGCGTGTTGCACTGTCATTCCTCGCCACTAACGTCTCGTCATGTGTAGTAACAATAAATTGGGGGCTTCTTTCTTTCGGAAGAATGAGCCCAATATCTCAAAAGATCTTCCAGTTTGCTGCCGGAGTGAGGGCCTAATGCCAATGATGTACGACGTCCTCGTCCCCTTATTTACTTTGAGGTCTCATCGTCTGCTCGCGTTGGTCAGAAAGTTTCCACCCAACATCCGATTGGTTATATATGAGACTAAACGGAGTAACATTTCTGTTCTTTATGCCCGTAGGAAAATATTAAAAATGACGTTCCTGTGGCGCATGAGTCTCTATGTCTGGATATTGTGCGAGTATCGAGCGATCGTTTGAACCTAGTTTACGAGGTCCATCTCTTCTTTCGTCGTCATGCGAACGTTGTTCTCGATGCTCACCTCTGACTCGGGGGAACCAAATGTTAAAAAAGCCGCGGAAATATTTCATGTTGAAATTTATCTTGCGATTGGTTTCGGGCGTCTGGCTAGAAAATTTATGCTTCACTTAGGCGATAGTGGGAGCCTTATTTGAAGTGTTGCATTTCTCATCGTTTGAGCGAATAAAGAAATATTTATACGTTATTTCTGAACAAGTGTTCTGCTGTTAAGGTTGTGAAACCGTGTCGTTCATTTGTTTTCGATTAGTTTTGCAACGGGATATCACTGTGCTTCAGTACACGTATTAGAGAGACCTGTGAAGTGCTACACAAATGTGTGATGACACCTAACATTGGTCACAGTTACTTGTGTGATTAATGTTTCCTGTAACGTTACAGCATGTTGTAAATAAAGTTTAATGGTGAAGATTCGCTGTCACGTTTTCAGCCCTCTCATATCTTTCTGGGTCAAAAAACACTCTTCTCTTTCATAATGTGAAGGTTCACAAAATTAGGAAAATACCGAATCCTAGCTGATATCGCTATTAATTAGACAGTTTTCGTTCGGCAAACAACAACCAAACTCATTTCTTGTTCCTCGCGCTCACATACTCGCCTTATGAAAGAAGCAATATTTTTGCGCAAACTTTATAGTCCAGCACTGAATTTTGATTGCATGTGGCAGCGGTTTGATAGTCGAGTGATTGTTGTCAACACTTTGACTGCAGTTGGTTAAACTGAAGTTCAATATTCAACTCGATGTTAAAGTGAAGTGTTGTAAGCGATTTTGGAAATTGCAAACATTAAATGGAAACATTAAATGTGCCCTGCCTTCACTTAGCTTTAATTAAGTTTTTTTGAAACTTTAATTTATGACTGCTGGTCGATAAGCAGCATTAAGAAAATCCCCTCTGTGGTCACCGGTGGTGCACGCTGCGGTCAATATGTTGAGCTGAATTCGTGGAGTTTGTGGCGCTGGTGCGGCGAACCAACAGCGAGGGATGGCCAGCTTGACGCCATCTGCCACACTCACTGTCGAAAACTAACAATACTTATGCGGTATCCCTGAATAAAAAAGTACGAGTCATCACTTTAAAATCTTGATTATTTTAGATTACGTCATAGTGTTAAATTTAATTTGCTTGCTGGTAAGCTTTGGGCTTCTTTGCAATGATAGTTCGAGCTTGCATAATTTTCATTCAATGCTCTGTAAAAATTTTCACTAAATCTATTTTACCCATGTCTGAAAATCTGTGAAAAATTCTTTGATTATTTCCATGAGTTTTTCTATGCGTTTTTTCAAAGTTCAAAGTGCCAACAACCGTACACAATAGTGCGCAAAAGCTGACATCCGCGGAGATTCCCGTAACAATAGAGAAGAGGCACGAATTTTCACGCACTCCTGGAGACTGACAGTGGTGCAAGAAAGTTAACGAGTAAATTGAGGGCCAAAAATATTTAAGAGTTGTGATTATTGAAATTTCAAAATAATTTATCGTATTACTCGTGGCCCTTTTTCCGAGTTCGGAAGGGCATCAGCGCTACTTATTGACAGAATGCGGCAATTAAAAGAAGAGTGAAGTCGGACACTTGTAACTTATCATTGGTTTTTTTAATTCCATTTTTTTGGGGCATTTATTGTTGTGCTTTATTGGTTAGTTTAAAAATGAGATTTCATTGTCATCTAGAAGGTACGTGAAAATTTCAGGAACTCGAGTTCAAAACAAAAGCCTTCGTTGAAATCAAAATTGTAGAGCGTAAACCTGATCTCAGATGTTATCAATTCTCAGGTGCAATAGCCCGCAGTCAAATGATGGCCACTTATTTTTGAGGACCGAAGACTATAATCTCATCCAGTCCAAAGTTTAATTTCTTTATGCATATTTAGCGAAAAGTTCATGGCCTCTGATTTAAAAACTGCTGAGCTCGGTTTTAACATTATTTCCAAGCTTTGCATTTAAATTGGGAAACATAGTTGCTTTGTAGAGCCCTAACATGGTTCAGTGCAGAGTCCCAGCAGACTTGGAAGCATCGTCCAAGTTGTGTTGTTCGATAGCTTCTCTATCCCATCTCAACTTGCGCTATTTTCCTCATGCTAAAATTTTCTGTACATGCTGATGCAATTTTCGTTTGAAAATTTGCAGTGAAATTGCGTGCTGTTGAAGCGGTATGAAAGCAGAGGAAAATAAAGCGTGGAACTTCAATTACAAATATTGTGTAAATATTACCACTAATAACAAGGTTAAATTTGCAATGCCTCGCATGTTTACTCCCGTTATACTTTTTTATACTTTCCTCCGGCAGCCGTTTTCTCAATCCAGCTAGCTAGTTGTACTAGCTTTTCACCAGTAACTATTTTGGTAGAATGGAAAATTTATTCAGTGACCACTATGGTGTGCTTTCATCAGATCTAAGCGGCAGAGAAGCCAAGGAATGTCCGCGTCTTATCGAGGCAGCGCGACGCTGCGTTTGCGGGAGGTCATAAGTTACACAACACGAGACAGCTTCAGCTCACGTGCTCCGTTTAGCGTAAGTCGCCCGTGCTAGACGTGTAGTTTGTGTTCAGATCGGGGCAAGATGCCGTAAGAGTTTTATTATGTTTTGAAATGGCAAACTTTGTGTTTGGCCACGATCGAGTGTACTGTTTGTTTAAATTTAAGAGTACCTCTCGACGAAAAGCCGAATGTTACGCGGGTCAAATTGTTGTGAAGAATTTTGAATTTTATCCTTCCAAAGCACGCCAATTTTTCCCACCTGTTCCTCAAGTGAAGTGACTCTATATATTTATTTTCATGGACCATTTACTCAACAAAGACAAATTGAGCGATTAAGTCTTAATTAATGTTGTAAATTCAAGCAGAAGTATATGAAATAAAATTCGCACGTATTGTCATTCCAGTAAATTGAATCACATAAATATTTTCTGAATATAAATGTTTTTTTAGCCTTTTTATGATGTAATGAATTGTACGCGATGGACGACAATATTTTTCTTAATCATCAGTGTGTTTGTATTTTGATTTTTCAGGCAAGTTGACTTTTGGTTTCGGTTCCACTTACAAATCACCAATGCAATGAGAAGATTCTGAACAAACTCATGCGTTGAAACTTTTCAATAACCTCCGAATGTCCACTTCACATCACCGAATTTATTACCTCATTGATATTGCGCAGACAAACGCAATTTTTTCCTACCCATTTTTTTTACAACAATAAGAGCACTGACGCCTTTTGTCGCGTTCTCATCACCGACCATCAACTTACAGACGTAATTTTTTTGCAGTGTTCCCCCAGCGTCGCGTCTCCAGCCCTCCTTAACGAAGTAATTAGAATGCAGCGGGCAGCGCTCGCCAAACTTTGGCTGTTGTCCATAATTTCATGTTTGAGTTGCGTAAAAACTAAATGTTTTGTTGCTCAGTTGAGCTTCCGAATGCTGTGGTGCATGTTGTGTTCGTGATACTGTTGCGTTAACGTTATTGATTTTTTAAAGTTTTTAAAGGTTTGTTCAACCGCTGAAGTAAATAAAGATTGTCTCCGGAACAGTTTTTCTCAAAAGATGTTCTCTACAACGCACATTTTGATGGAAGTTATTATTTTCGACGCTGTGAAATTGTGGGTCTTGACTTTTATTTCATATGTTGGTTTATTTGTTGCTTAACAGTCAGCCACTGGAGGTGAAGAAGGAGAAGTAGAAAAATAGAAGAAGAAGCAATTTTGCAGAGGCTTTTTGAACCCAGAATAGGTTTACGGAAAGTGTGCTAGTGACAAGTTGACATTAACTAGACACATTAAAATGTCATGCCCAATGATATTTTTTATCGTCATTCAGATATAATTTTTAAGAAAACTAATTTCTAATTTCCGGTGGAGCAGCTTTCGCAGGTAAGTCTTTAGGTGCGATTTTACAGAGTACCAATGCGCATTTGCTCTAGAATGCTGCACAATTTCTACTTAATAATTCTCAAAAACGAGAGCTCGTGCACAAAAGCTTCAGACTTCCATCCCAAACTCCAAATAGATCATCGGTAAAACTGTCTGGAATATTACTGTCTGGAAGCTCATGAAGAGAAATGAGCAATTAGTCTGTACAGTTGATCAACTGCATGAGGTCAGATCGTTGGTGCCCCCACACACCAGTTCACCTTTACCGAGCCCAGTTTTTGTTCGTTCTGAGAGTCGCAATAAAATCACTGATGCCTAAATTGTGATCCGTTTACCAATTCAAATAGCCAGAGCCATTTATTTTGGCTAGTCGGTTGCTCGCGACAATTGCGGCCACCATGAAGGTGGGCATAACGAATGATGTGCGTTCCACGGGATTCGTCAATACCCAGTCAAACTTTTTCGCCGTCTGCATGCATGTTTTTCGTCGCCCATGCGATTTAAGCGATTAAATCGCTTAGGTGGCAAAAAATTTAGACTGGGCAGCTGCACGAGCGCAAAAATGTACAAGTGCCTCTATACCCTAAATCCCGTTTATTTTTCCATTACTGAGCGATTTTGAAACGAATTGTTATCCATTGTTTAACTCGTTTACGCGTGACTATTCATATGTCATGATCCTGCTCGCTATGATCTCGCTAATCCTGCAACCCTGCAACTTGATGGTCAAAATTTCGTCACTGCAGTGTTATAATTAGCAGAAAGAAATAGGACTCATTATTTAAAAATATTTTCGAAAGCGTTTTCACTTATCAAATTGTTCATGTTCCCACTCAAATTCATAATGAAGCAATAACAATTTGGGGCTGCACTTCACAGCATCACATCAATTTTAGTTAATTAGTAGTGTAAATTATAAGTTATCTGCGTGGATTGTAGTTTGTTTTTATTATCGTATTTGGAGTAATAAAAGAAAACACTCCTTCAATGGAGAAAATTCCATCTGCCCACACATACGAGGCACAACCGTACACAAGCAGTTTTGTTGATGTTTTGTGTGACGGTCCACACCATGTTACGGAGCAGCGTCCGTAGTACGGTCCACACCATGTTACGGAGCAGCCTCCGCAGGACGGTCCATACCATGTTACGGAGCAGCCTCCGTAGGACGGTCCATACCATGTTACGGAGCAGCCTCCGTAGGACGGTCCATACCATGTTACGGAGCAGCCTCCGTAGGATGGTCCATACCATGTTACGGAGCAGCCCCCGTAGTACGGTCCACTTCCAAGTCTGCTAGGACTCTGCGCAGAACAATGTTAGTGCTCCACAAAGCAACTATGGTTGGCGCAGTTGCAGAACAGCCGTGCGATATCCGGGCGGTTTGAAGTTTTGTTCAGACTCTGATGCAGTGTAATTACATGTACATAATACATGCTGCAAATGAAACGCAGTGCAAACCGTTACACGCACCAATCACACGAGGTACGGGCGGTTTAAGGTCCGGGTCAGGACCCAATAGTCGATCACCATTGGCACGGTCTATTAAAATATTCACAGACCTCCGCCCCTGCCCTCTCGCTTGCGCTAATTCCCTATTGATCAGCCATGAAGTTAGCAAACCGGCATCGTCCGGTGAAATGCGTCATGAATGAGCAGGATTCAGGAATGAGAGTGGGAGTATGCGAGATTTGTTCAGTTACAACGCCATGCCTTCAAAGCTATTATTCCGGTCTGCTAACATTTCAGTTTGCATCTCTAATGAATGCAGTGCGTGATGAGTTGCTTGCCGTTGAAATGCTTCATGAATGAGCAGCATTCAGGAATGAAAGCAGGGCTGCTCATCACGCACTGCATGCATTAGATATGCAGACTGAAATATTAGCTGACAGGAATGATAGCTTTGAAGGCATGGCGTTGTAACTGAACTAATCTTGCATGCCCTCAAGCGCGTATGAAATTATTCGTTTAATTATTTAGCTAGTTTAAAAAAATTACACCCTTAATTTTCCTCCAGTACAATGAGTCTCAAAGTCTCTAAAGTAATTTTGGTCTTTTAAACAATTTTGTAAAATTGTCCGATTTACAGAAAATATTCATGTATGGTAATTCAATGCGTATCAAAAGTCAAATAATGCATCAGTTATTACTGAAAATCCACTATTAAATAATAAGCAAATTTGAGTACAAGAAAAGCGTTTACTGAAACTTTTTCCATAAGTTTAAAGACTGTTATTATTTTGTTCTTGTGGAAATCAACAACTACAATATAATTGGCATGCATGATTACAAAAAAAGATTCGCCCGAAGGTGTTTCATAACTTAGCGACTGTAATTATGCAATGCTTACAGGAGTAACACTAAAAAATTTGATACGAATTATCAATTTAATATTCGCTCTCAGCGTAGTGGACTTCATTTCAAGCGTTAATTTTCAAAATGCTCATCATTATTTAATTTAGGGATCGATTTAAACATGCAGTGCAGGGTGAAGTGAGAGCTAAAAAATCCCCAGTTTACAGTTCCGTCATTTGGGATCCTTGTTGCCCTGACAGACAGCTTGACAAAGTCGTCACGAGTTCACATCCTCGCAATATTAATCTCGAAATGAAAAAAAACGTTTTCATGTTCAGTTCCTATCAGGTTCGATGTTCAACTGACCTGACGCGAAAGCAACAACGTGTTTTCTTAACCCGTGTCTGCATACAGGCATACTAGTTGTCTCACATCTGAGATCAAAACAAGATCACCTCCGTCCACTTCCGGACGGGAGAATGATATTCCGGGCCATGATCATCAGCAGCAAGGGCTTGCGAGCTTGGTGTTAGGTTTCAGCTAAAATCACGATGGTTTCTCGACACTCGCTGGGCGTAAGACGGACCTCTTCTCAAGTACAAGACGATCCCAGTGACGAAAATAATGAAGGACACGAGTAAAGAGGCGATGTATACGATGTAAATAAGAGGAGACTGGTTCTGATCTGCGGCGAGGATGACCAGGTGCGACGCGGTGACGGACAGTGCCACGATGCAGTGGGGCAGTTGGCATGGCTGCCACTGTGCTGTGAGCCACGCAGTGCACAGCAGAGCTGTGGAACTTCCAGTCAAAGCTATGCCCATCCACCGCACGATTTCGTCCTTGTGCTCCAGGATCGAGCCGTACAGGTACAGGAGGGAATGGCTGCAGTGAAACATTTGGAAGCGACCTTTCTCAACAGACGTGCAGTAGCCTAACCCACAAACTTTCCTTCGTTCAGAGCGTGTTGATTGGTTTCGAGTCAGAGATGCATTCCCGCCAGTGGAAATATTTCCATGCTTTCCATGGAGTGTATCTTCAACATGGACGTCAGACAGGGAAGTTGTATTATCACAGGTGCCGTAGAGAACTCTTATTAACTGATTTTATTACTGCAAGCTCCCGCAGCTTATTATCTGAAATCCTAAAATCAACTGATTCTGACTGAAAAGTACAGAACCTTGAAAGCGTTCTGAAATGTTACCCGCTGCAAACTTGTGAGTGGGACATGTCTAGGTGAGGTTGCCAGGGTAGGAACACTTGTAGACGCTCGCCCCCAGCACCCTGTTGCTGCTGCACGTCAAGTTGCCACACCGCAGCTCCAGTTCACGTCTCTGCCCGCACTTCGTCTCCGTGAGGGCGCTGAGCTAGGCCGCGGCGTCGTGCCCTGTCAGCGCTGCCAGGAAGCAAACTTGCCGCTTGTCTTCCACGAACCACTCGACGTAATGCGACAAGAGGTGCACTAAGCCCATCAGCGCCAATGACACAGCTAGCGATCCTACGATAACTTTGGTGCCTTTACCTAACTTCATAGCTTCCTGTTACTGCTGCCTATGAATTCGGTGTTGTAGTGAAGAAGTTCTGGGGTTCATTTATTTCTCCATTGATTTTCTATAGGCCTGATTTAAAATTACGTCACAAAAACATGGCTTTACCTTATTTTTTATGCCTTTTTTTGGTGAGCAGTAATCGTTAATAGTCAATTTTTCACAAGAAATCCCTGTTCTGTGATTGGCCGTAATTAATGATAGACTAGTCTACTTTGAACGACTGCTTACTGAGATTGCTCTTTAATCATTTAAAGAACAATGAGGTATCTAGAATACTCATTAAACTCGCGAATATTTAAAAGAATTTATGGTCAATTCAGTTCTTATAATATTCATAATAAATCGGTTCATATACGTGCTCTGATAATCTGAACTACATAGTGTTTCCGCGCCGTCAAAAATGACGGCTGCTTCATTGATTCTCGTTAAATCAAGTCAGATGCATTTTACACAAATAAGTTTTCAAATTTATAGCACCGTTTTTTGAGAAATGACAAAAGTGAAAATGTAGTAATATTTATTTACAATAGAACCTCCTGGAAAACAACTGGATTTAATAGATATTCGGGCAAAAACTGACGCCTTGAAAAGCATGAAAATTAAAATATTGTGCTTCATTTCGAGAAAGAAAAACTACTTCCAAATTTTTGTTACGTGAGTCCTGAGAGGAAACTCAGACGATACAATTGCTGGAGGCGCTCAGCTGCAGAGTGCTGGCCAAATTAACTGAGGGTTGAGCATTTGGTTGAGGGCGCGGCCTTCTGTACCGAGCGCGCAGGTTCGCCAGGCTAGACTTGGTGCTCTCGTTGATTTAACATAAGCATCATTACAGATGTAAATATTAACACGAAAGTAGAAAAGAATCCTGATATGCTGCTTAGGAACTAGTAAGTACAAGGATATTTTTATCACATAAGCCACACAAATAAAAGGCTTGATGTGCTTTAAGTGCCTCACATTAATCGTATTTCCGAAAATAAAATGTCTCTCCGGTTTAAAGAAGATTTTTATATCAACAAATCTGTGACATGAGCTGCACAGAAACTTCCCTGCAGAGTCCTCTATTTATTTGACAGGACATGCAGTTGTCAGGCAAAGCAATATGCTTTTCATTTTTCACAAAATAGAATTTGTGAAGGATGAATGTTTTTGACATGCTGTTGCATGGAAGCGTTCCAACTCGTTACGTAATGGGAAAAAATAACAATATTTTGGAGGTTTTCTACGGAAGCTGTTACGACTCTACGAGAAATAAATTTTATTTCAGTTGCCGGTGTTGTTACTCAGATTAGATTTTCAGCTTATAAATTTTTATAGCACTCCGCATAAAACTCCATTTAGTAAAAATGTTGACAAAATATTAACTAGAGTTTAGGTTGAAAATTTGTACATTAAAGACCGAGTTGCTATCTCTTGACTCGCAGCAACAAAAATTTTTTCTCTTCCTAATTCACAGCTTCGTCAATGTTGGACATAATTTCACTGAGTGTTTAAATTCTAGTTAAAGCGAGTGTTTTATCAGCTGTGGCAGCATCGGGCGCCAGAGCTGCACCTGGCGAGGTTCACCCCACTCCAGGTTTCGAGTTTTTCCAATGCACGTGTTCAGTCTAGCACAATTTGGTCCCTGACTGCAATGCTCTACCTGATCAAAGTTGTTTTAAGAAACAAATGCGGTCGATCAGGAGCAGTTTTAGCGGTCGTGTGAAAAGCAACTGGTCTTCATTTTTCTAAAGAACGTCCACATTCGGAGTTAAAACATTTGAAATTAATGAAATTTGGTTAAGGAACTTTTTCTCACTATGTTTGGTCGAATTTAAAATTGTTAAATGTTATTTTGTTCAGAGGCAAAAGAGTCAACTGTAAAGTTTAGCGCCAAAAAAAATGGCGTCTCTAAGTGAATTGAAGAACATGAGTATCAATGAGACTGAAATGAGAACAGAAATAGCCATTAAAGAAATGTATTTTACCATGACCAGAGTTCTCTCAGGAGAAATTAAAAGAATATTATTAGTCCAAAATGACATTATTCTAGGCATTGACATCAGTCGGACTGCGACCTCAGTTTGCAATTAAACAGTCGGACCCTTGCATATTTTTTTAAGGTTCGACGTTCGTTCAAATTAGTGTTTCTGCTGCGGTGATTTTGTACACGTGCGTAGGTTAACATTGTAACTATGAATGAGGATGAGCTGGTAGTCAAGGAGGTTGCCGAAATAAATTACTCGTTCTGTCACCTCTCTTGACTGCTCATTTCTGTTTGTGTCTACGATGATGGAAGAGCAAGTGCAGCTGACGGGAAAAAGAATGTTTGCTGGGCACTGGAGAGAATAAATGCAGATGGCAGAAAAAGCACGTGATGAGGCACAGGAAAAAAGAGAGAACAAGTGCAAATAGAGTAGAATAGAAAGTCCGTGTTGAGGTTCGAGAGATAGCGAGAGAGAGGGAGCAAATAGAATAGAAAGTCTGTGTTGAGGCATGAGAGAGAACGAGAGAGAGAAAATAGAATAGAAAGTCTGTGTTGAGGCATGAGAGAGAACGAGAGAGAGAAAATAGAATAGAAAGTCTGTGTTGAGCACTAGAGAGAGAGAGAGAGAGAGAGAGAGAGAGAGAGAGAGAGAGAGAAAGCGCAAATAGTACAGAAAGTCCGTGTTGAGGCACTAGAGACAGAGAGCAAGTGCAGATGGAAGGGAAGGCTCTTATATGAACACTAGGCACAATACATGCATCACAGGAGCGAGTGCGTCCGGCAGGAGGGTGCGTGTGTGCGGACACACGGAGGCGAGTGCGTGCCTGTTATCAGACCTGCAAAAAATACAGCTCGTGCGCTGAGCTGCTAACACACTTGTGTACGTTTTGTCATGCTCTAATAGCTGTAACATTTATTCTTCAATATTGCAGACATTATTCGCTATTCCTTATTAGTTTTTGTGTCAAGAAAAAGACTGGAAAGTTTCTGGTCTCTCGAGCTGTCCGGTGTAGTTTTTCTCGATTGCTTTACGTTGCAAAAGTGAACGTAGTTCGCAGTGTAAAAGCTCAAAATACAAATGCAGGTTTTTATAATGTTCTGCGTTGTCGATTTTATATTTTTATGTAGTTATTTTTGCTTCGGTCCTTTTAAAATGTTCTTCGTGAGCGTTGGGAGAGTGCGCTGTGGGAATTGCGCTCGTCTGTAAGAACAAAGATCCCATACAGGCTGCCTTTCAGAGTGGAGGAAAACATGTTTGCTAGGCTTTTAAATTCAATAAAAGTATACTATTCATTCAAATACTATTCATTTCCCTCTTTTTACTTAGAATTTACAGATGATTCCGAGCATGGTTTTAATAAATGTTAAATAAGATATTGTATATTGCGTTAAATATTTCCTGCAAATTGGATGAAAACTGTTCAGAATATGCCTTTATGACGGAAAGCAGCTTGTTGCTTAAAATTATTACGTATTTTTCTCATGCCTCGGCAAAGCCTCTAATAATAATGAGTCCACATTTAGAAGTCCTGCATCGAGGGATTACTTAGGATCGACCTTGATGAGTTTCCCCTCATTTTGCAAGTAGAAAAGAGCTTATTTCAAATTACAGTGGATATGGCTGGTCATTAGAGCAGCAATACTTGCAGTTGCCTCGCTTTCTACATCAATTATTGAAGGGCTCCGTATTTCCAGCAGCTGAGATGAACTCACAATAAAAGTTTTGTAAGTAGTTTAAAATTAAATGTGTACGCTTCTCGGCCTCGGGTGAGTTCAGGTACAGAAATTGATGTTTTAAAACTCTTATTCTAAAACGTGTGAAGCGAAGTAAAGTAGCGATTTTAACTTTATTTTCTCCAAAAAGAAATACTTCCTTGATCTTTCTAAGTCGAAGAATAAGTAATTTAGTCATGACACTAGGCAGAGCGCGGCCAACTTTCACGCATTTTTATGTCATTCGATTTCATGTCGCTGCAGTCATTATTGTCGCCTAACAACCAGGACGTGTTGACATTTCCGGGTTTGCAGAGCATGCCGTCTCGGGTTTCACTGAACAATTCACGGAGCGCATTCTTAGGTTGCTGACCCGTAGCTTGCATGCGCGTGTAGGCTTTGCCAGAACCTGTATGTGAATTTGTCATGCAAATAAAAGGAGTACGAACGAATTTTGGTTTACCTTTCGGTACAGAATTTACGGACATACAACGCTGCTGCCCGCTAAACTCAAGCTTTTTGAAAATGTAAGAGAACAATACCCTTGCTGGGGAATTCATTGTGGTCGGTTTTAAAAAGTGGAGCCTGTCGAGTTCAAAGATGATCTTCGTAACTACAACAACAAGAAAATTTCTACTTGTTTTACGCTGGGATGCGGGACTGCGCAGCAAAAACGCTTCAGTATCCTCGTTAGTTTTCAGTTTTTTTTTTGTCCAGCGAGAGGGCCTGAGCTTCTCACTAATGAGGAAGCCCTCCAAGCCCGACGTGCTTGGAAGCCCGCACGGTGAAAGGACCGTCAAGCACTGCCGGTGGTCGCGTCGTCTAGCCGTGATTTCTTTCTTGGAGCGCAAGCCTTCGAAAAATTATCGGCAACGCACAACAGATATTTGTTTCTGTCTCCGTCATAGCTTGGGATTGGGCAAACTAAAGAAAGAAGATATTTACTGAGGAATCTATGTTAAATCTCGAACTCTAGATTTCTGAGTTGATTTTTCCATTCTTAGACTGAGTAAAAAAGTCATAGCGCTGCTACGACTCACAATATTTGGACTTGAGAGCGATTTCTCACCAAATGAGATAGACAGGTTTTCCTTCGTCACTGAAATTTGAATTTGAATGTATTTTGGCTAACGACGGATGGGGTGCAGATTATATTCATGAGTATTCATTTGTGGATTATAGGGGGATGTCTAGGGTGAATTCCAGGTTTGTAGGGTAAATGCTAGGTTCAATAACGTTAGAATTATTACCTAATGAACATGAGCCCAGAAGAATGTGAGAAAACGCTCCTGAATGAAAAAGAAAACTAAATTCAGAAACAAACCAGGGACACGACAAATATAATCTATTTTAAGAGTCGCTCGAATTACTAATCGTAAAAGTACCTCTCGTACAACGTGCTGTAGGAGTGGTACAAGTATGGCCTAGAGGTAATGAGATCGAAACAAAGGCATTTAGCTGTGCTGTGCATGAGCTAGAAAATGAGATCTTGTAGTTTTAAGCTCTTGCTTGAGTACAGATGCAGGTCGAGAACATCGGTTCTGCTGAAACGTCACTGGTGGAGATTCACTGAAAGATGACTCGCGTCTTATTCTTCAAGACACAATATAGTTCGAACGTGTGACCATCAAACAATTCTTTTGCTGTTTTAGAATAGAAATAACTATTAAGTGATCGGCCTGCATCATTGTACTCTTCTTTCTTCTTTCCCCTTTGTGTTGCAAAAAGTATTATGTATAGGTGGATAAAAAAGGCGAAATTGAGTTTTGGAAAGGTATTTAAAACCACTTGGGGTAATGAATCCCAAATAAACCTGCCACAACTTGCTCCACTTTTTGAGTTTACAGATTGAGGCACGACAATTCTCCAGACGTTGCTTTAACATAAGGAGCCGCCTCATACGACAAGAAAGACTTTTGATGCGGCCACCACAGTCTAGCCAAACGTTAACATCCACACTGAACGAGACTGTCGTGGTCAAAGGTGTGGGGGCGAGGCACTCAGGAGATGGTAGAAGCATCAAGGAGCGGCGAGTTGCTTTTATAGCTAGCAAGAAATGTCCGAATATCAACGTGGGGGATATGTCTTCCCTTGAGCTGTTTGCGTTCCTAAATGCTGTTTGCACCTCGCGGCCAGCTGAGAACACACGTCCCGCAGACGACGCTGGTCAAACATGCAGTTCGGTCCACATGGCTTCAGAGATCTTCGAGACTTTGATAAGTAGTAGTAGTCGTAGTAGTAGTAGAGAGCTTGCTAGCGCTTTAGAGGAGACTTTAATAAGCTATGCGATGACTATGAACGGGAAGGAAATTTCTATGTATCAATGAAACTCGAGTAGAATCTAGTATGAGGAGCAATCAGAACAGTATGCCTGTTTTTTGTTGTTAATTTTGCTAATTGAAGAAATCTTTACGAGAACTTGGTTGGTAATTCGAGGTAAAAGTTCCTCTGGTTTTCTGTTACGTTATTTGTAATTTCGACAACTCAAATTCTGTATCCTCTTCTTTGTTCTACATTTTATCGAGTTTCATTACCTGAGGTCTAAAAAATAATGAAATAAAACAACGAGCTTCTACAGGAGAGCTTGTAATTGCTCCAGACAATGCGCTTTTGAAGAAAGGATTCTTCTTTCATTTTTGTCTTTGTACCATGAAATGCATCACAGTGATGAGTAGTAAGCAGGTTTTGTTCATCTTGCGCTTATTTAACTTGTGATATTAAAGCCACGAGCATTGAATACATGATTTTAAAATAATTTAGCCTTAAAATTGTTTTCGATACCATAAAGATCAAATGCAAGCCATTATTTAATACCATGGCGAGAAACAACTCGTATTGAGAGTATCTACATCTGCATTCGTATGAACTTGAAAACTGGAAATTTTCAAACCGATCAGTAGAAATACGATTCTTCGAATATTATATATTGCATCGCTATGTTATAAATTCATTTAAAAAAATGCCCCGTACAAGCCGAGCTATGTGGAATTTCAATTTGACTTAGAATACTAATTTCGAAATGAACAGAGATCATGGCAGCGGCTTAATTATTTGGAACAGTCAACTGATTTGCTGTACACGCGCGCAGTCTGCACCGCATGATGGAGCAGACGATAATTTTGAGCGTAATTACTTGATAGAAAATTCCTTGCACGTGTTGAAAATTGCATTATAGGTTCGAAACTTGCGTCTGACTGCCCCCAGCAACCTCGGTGACCTCGTGTGCTATTCAGAGAAGTTTCCCGCACTGCACTCGGCAGAGTGCAATCTGCGGTGGTAAACATTTAGGGGCCTCACAGCTTTGTTTACCGCTGCTCAGCGGCCGCGGCTGCAGGTAGTGCAAGGGAGGCAGCGGTGATTGGTGCGAGAGCGGCTCCCTCATGTGCGATCTCGTATGCAGGGAGTCTTCCTCAGTTACGTTGCATTATGCAAAATGTCTTGCTCAGTTACGCCGCCTTGTGCAGAATGTCTTGCTTAGTTACGCTGTCTAATGCAAAATGCCTTGCTCAGTTACGCTGCATTATGCAGGATGTCTTGCTCAGTTACGCTGTCTTATGCAAAATGTCTTGCTCAGTTACGATGCATTATGCAGGATGTCTTGCTCAGTTACGATGCATTATGCAGGATGTCTTGCTCAGTTACGCTGCATTATGCAGGATGTCTTGCTCAGTTACGCTGCCTTACGCAGGATGTCTTGCTCAGTTACGCTGCCTTATGCAGGATGTCTTGCTCAGTTACGCTGCCGTATGCAGGATGTCTTGCTCAGTTACGCTGCCTTATGCAGGATGTCTTGCTCAGTTACGCTGCCTTATGCAGGATGTCTTGCTCAGTTACGCTGCCTTACGCAGAATGTCTTGCTCAGTTACGCTGCCTTATGCAGGATGTCTTGCTCAGTTACGCTGCCTTACGCAGGATGTCTTGCTCAGTTACGCTGCCTTATGCAGGATGTCTTGCTCAGTTACGCTGCATTATGCAGGATGTCTTGCTCAGTTACGCTGTCTAATGCAAAATGTCTTGCTCAGTTACGCTGTCTAATGCAAAATGTCTTGCTCAGTTACGCTGCATTATGCAGGATGTCTTGCTCAGTTACGCTGCCTTATGCAGGATGTCTTGCTCAGGTACGCTGTCTAATGCAAAATGTCTTGCTCAGTTACGCTGCATTATGCAGGATGTCTTGCTCAGTTACGCTGCATTATGCAGGATGTCTTGCTCAGTTACGCTGCATTATGCAAAATGTCTTGCTCAGTTACGCTGTATAACGCAGAAAGTCTTGCTCACGTCTCGTCGTGAGTTATGTCGTGTACATTCAGTGTTTCTTTGGGAATCTTGCCAGCTGCATTCTTGCAGCTCTCCCATTAAAATAAACAGTTTTTTGTTCAAATATGTAGCCTCTAAATAAAAATTTAGCTGAAATTAGGTAGTTTTTAGATTAAGCACTGGAGTCAATTGAAGTAAACTCGATAATTAGAATTAATTTATAATCTATGAATTGTGTTTTCTAGAAGTTATGCAGAATTTCTAGTTTTTTTGCTCAACTTCTCGCACTGGTAAAAACTGCTTACTGAATAGCGCGATTGATAAGAAGCTATTTGCATCGTGTTCTTGAACATTGTTTTATCGCAATTTTGCGCGGGCTCATTCTTATCGTTTGTCTTATTAAAAAAATAGAAGATACTTTTATGAATTATTACTTTTTTTCAACGTAGGACGCGAAAAAAATGCCCCAATCATTTGGCTGAATGTGTGCTGCCGTTTCATGTCTGCTGCTGCTATGTTAGGAGCTTTAGAATGAAGTGAAGTGGAGGCTCTTATTTTCCTAATGCTTTAATCGATGTCATGACCACATGTTTTTCAGTTCCTTGAAACGTTCCGAGTCCTGCCAATTGCTCTCAAGTCGAAGTGTGCCGCACCGCCACTGACCCATTACAGACAATGCGAGGAAATAAGTGTTCCTTGCTTTAATTATGAAACTAAAGCAGTGCACTTTATGTAAGGAAGGTATTATGCGATGCAAGACTTGTTATCTGCATCGATTGGCGGCGCACAGACGAGTTCAGCAGAGGTCAGGTGTCTGCAAGATGTCAGTCTTTAGACAATTTATGCCTCCGACCGCCCGCTTCCTAATCACAAGACTTTATGACTCTCAGAACGATGTTTAGTCAGCATTATTGCAGGCATTATAGATCCTATTCCAGGACTGCCGTGCTAACGCTGTGGCTAACATTCACATCTGAGAAATTTACGGACGGAGAGGATGGGTTGATATTTCCTGGAGGGTTCGTGAAATTCCGGATTCTAACGCTTGAGGTGCGAGAAATAAGTCAGAAATTCACTCACGTACGTATTCACTTTCGGAGAGGATGGGTTGATGCTTCCTGAAGGGTTCGTGAAATTTGGGATTCTTGCGCTTGAGGTACGAGAAATTAGTTTGATATTCACTCACTATGCTGCCAATTGGCCCACGATTTCAGTTGGCCTGTTAAAAAAATGAAGAAATTAGCTTCAAACGGGGATAATTTAGCTGATTAAAGGCAGGTACAGAAAGTTATCCCGTATTATTTTATATCTCTAAATATTTAACACGTTCATTTTCAAACCAATTATTTTTTGAGCTGTTTTAAGGATAAATATGATGTGCACTTCAGTATCTCTGCTAAATTGAAATGCAAAACATCACTGTCTATTCATGAGTTGTAGAAATGGACAAAGTGGGACAAAATAAGTTAGCATTTTCTTCAAGTGAAGAACCCACTGAGGAGCATCATTTATCCGTTATTTACTATATATTTCCTGTTGAAATTCAAGTAATTCAATGACGTTAAGCCCATTTCATTTTGCTTTAAGTACACTTCCCTGTCAAGCGAAACGCGTCAGTTGAAAACATGTGCGCATGCGCCGTGAACATTTGGCTGCTGAGACCAGACGTGCGTGTCCGGAGGTGGCTGCTGTGCGTGACGTCAATTCCTCGCTTCGCTGTGGAGTTGCTTTGAGGTTGTCTTTCCTTGCGCTTTTTATTAGAAGGTCTAATTTCTCATTGTAATCTGAGTTATATTCTATCCTTTGAACTCGAACTTGGAGCACATATCCAAAGCAGCAGTGCACATAGGATGGAAACCTTAGCAAATCTGGTCTTTCTTCTTACCTTCTGATAGAAGGTCGAATTTTGCCTTGTAATCTGAGTTTTGTTCTATCCTTTGAACTCGAACTTGGAGCTCATGTCCCAAGCAGCATCGCACATAGGAAGGAAAACTTAGCAAATGCCTTCATTGCTGTAGTCGGTCATTTGAGTTATTGCATCATTAGTTGCGTAATCAGCTTTGATGCCAATATCATATTAATCAGATATTTAAAAATGTCTTTCGTTCTTTCATCTATGCTGAAGGGATTCATGTTCAATGTTTCTCAGCAAAACAGCAGGAGGAAAATTCAAACGACAGTATCTAGTTGAAACTAAAGTGTATCGCCGTCAGCATTGCTCTCTTCTGTCGGAATTCATTTCTTTAACAAGAATAAGTAAGAACACCTGCTGTGATTTAGTTTTTTCTTGACCTCGAATTCAACTTTCTCTCTACATTTTTCTGCTCATTATTCGTTGAAGTTCTTTTTGTGATATTTTCTGAAATTTTTTTCCGTCTAGACCTCGGTACATTCTATTCTTTTCTCACAAACATTAATACGACAGTTTTTCTTTCGCAAATCTCTAACTCTACTGAGAAGAAGTTGTGTAAGATTCTCTCCTCGCTAGTAATCGTTCTTAATTTCGTCGTCTAAGTTACGCTGAACTTTTTGCTGCACCAACAATGAAGGCTGCAAAATACACCCTCCGCCCATCACACTTGAGTCAGCCTGCGTTTAAATAGCATCACCTCTGAGCCATTCTAGGCTCCCGGCACTTGAACGACGCAGGAGCTTATCTATGAAAAACAGAAAAAGAAAAACAGTATATTTCTTATAAAGTTGAAACATGAAATGTTTAACAATGGTTTTCAAAACATCAACACTGAATGTTTGCATTGCCTCAAGGACACTCCCATGTTGCTTCTTGAGACACGCGCGTCTGTTAATTTACTGTCCCGCACTCTTATTTCTTACTAAACTGAACATTGAAAAAGATTCTGTTTTTGACGGCACTCAAGTCGCGTGCGAGAAGTAAAACTGATGTAGCTTTAATTCCTGGTAGTGGCAGTAAATCACGGCAGAAGTTTCTCTAATTTATTCCCGGAAGTTCTGGGAACACAGCGCCTTCCGTGATGAACAGCATGCGTTGCTGAACCATGGTAACTCATGTTCTTCATTTTACTCACTAAAAACAAATGTTTCCCATGCTTGAAGTCACTATTTTCTAGAGTGAACTGAAACATCAATTACCAACATTGAAAATTTACTGACGGTTTTTACTCAGCAAATCATTATATTCTATTCTTCAAGTTTGTACATAAAAATGGCTGCTCACTTCAGCTTGTCATTCAGTTGAGCGTGTCAGCTTATTTGTGGTTGTATGAGGCGTAAATCCTGCAGGGCGACTACCTGTGCTGTTTTCAGGCATCATAAGCTTGAAGAAGAAACGCCGAGCTGTCTCGTCAATCAAGTTACGTCGCTGGGAGCTGCGTCAATTTTCTGAGAACCTTTAGTATATTATTTCCGACACGAATTTTAGCACAAGGCTTTGAAATTTTCTCAATGACTAATGAGCAATGAAGCCAGTCGCATCTTATCATAGCTAAATTTATTTTAAATTATCTATGCCCGCATCAGTCTGAAATGAGCAAAATTTCGTGAACAAGTTTTTCGTAATTTTGTCCCTGACGTCTGCCGCGATTAAGCAGCCCGCCACGCCTCGTTCCTTTAGCTTCTCACACCGTGCTCTTCGGTCATTATCATGTCTGAAGAATGTTCGTGGCTGCGCAAATTAACTAGTGCCTCTCAATAGAGGCTCTCAAGACTAAATGAGCTCCACACGGCATTAGCAGAAATGATATTCGCTCTGTATGTAGAAATGAGCTTGAGAAAATCGAGTACACCGACGTAAAGTCTCTGTAGCGTCTTCGGTGGCGAAGCATCCTATGTATAATGTGTAAATGAACTTTCGGACACGGTGTGAGCAGGCGGCACGGCGTGGTTGAGTCGGCTTGCTCCACTTGGCAAGCGTGCGGCAGTTGCCACAAGCACGCACGTATTTACTCGGTAGTCATGGCACGCATGCTAGTGCCCTCCATTATGATGAAATTATAATGCTCATACTTTGTTATTCATGGTGTGCTCGAGCTCTGCAGTCATACCACAGTATCATCCATTTCATTGGAATAATTCTGCAATTTGGTGGTCGTCAGCGGCCCAATACAATTTGTTCCACAAATGCAGGCAGGCCTTCATTTACTTCGTAGCTACTACCACTTTATCTGCATCATGCGCGATGTATTGTTTAATGTAATAGTTTGTTACCGTACCTGAGAAGTTATAAAGGTCATGGAAAACTTTTAACCTTTGGTAAGTCGCTGAAAACATCACGCTGCATACTTTAAAAAAATTGTTAAAGTAGCGTTTTTTTATAAAAATTTGTAACGAGTAAATTTATACTTAAGCAAGACGCCTCGGATAACAGTTTTGAAATGCAGAGTTAGTTATTGGCTTGTTTTTAAAAATAAAATTGTGGAAAATAGTTCGTACATACAATATGTAAATAGTTCATACAAATAATGTGTAAATAGTTTTTACAGACAATGTGTCACTACTTATTATGAACAATATGCCCAGAAAACTTTCCGATTTTAACACGATATTTCAAAAATTGAGTGACCATAGAAACTCTTCAGCTTACTCTGCTGGCGATAAATTTTAGATGAGGAGAACTCATTGGCATTGCAAGGAAGCGTTGAGGAACAACGTGGCTAAAGGAGCTGAAATTTATGATCTCTCGCAGTTGTTTGTATAACTGTGGAATATTTAGTGAGGTAACGGTGCTGTAAAAAAAAACACTGCATGCTGGTTAATGGTATTCTTGAAGAATTACTTGCTTGTTTTCCTCAGGCAAAAACTAAGCTGAATGACACCAATTTTTTTTTATCAAATCACATTTATTCACCGGGTGTGATACCTGCGTACATATGGTGTGTGTTCAGTAATTCTGCAATTTTTGCACACCAGTCGATTGTGGTTTGGGATCAAGTAAACAATTTTTCATTTGTTAAACGTATCTTCTTTTATAAATTTGTCTTAAGATAATTTTTGCTGGAAGTACGTGCTGCAATGAAGTCTCAACCTTCAACAACCTGCATCGTGGCACACAGCGTGACAGATTTTCCCCCCTTAGCTTAAATTCTTTCCTGATTCTGAACTTTTATTCAATAAATGAGTGATGGATGGGAGGAATCTAGTGCATTTTTAAAATTTCTTTTACCTGAAATTGGCAACACATTTCACGTGTAACGTTGTACCCTCGTAAAAATGTCAACTTTTTTCAATCCAGCATTTGATTCACTAACGCATGAAGCAAGTAATTGCAGCATCAGGCCAGCTCTTCCAGAAAGCTTGCGTAAAACATTTCGTATCACTTTGATCTCTTACTCCCAGCAATCACCGGAGGTGCAATTTGCGTTCCTTAATTCAATGATTTCAAAATGTTTGAGGCAATTTAATACTTTTGAGCTGCGGTGTTTACGCACAATGCTTAATTTATCAAATCTCGTCGGGAATCATTCATTTTTGATGTCAATGCCCTCGGGTTGAAGAGGGTACGGATGTTTTGACTGCGATATTTGCAAGGCTATGTCCATTGTACGAACCAAACAACCATTCAATAGAAAGCATTGAACTTGGCAAGAGCAGTAGGTGAATTTCTTGTTTTTACATCGAGAGTTGACACAAGTGGCAAACTTCATTGCGCGTCCAACATTCGTGTCGGAGATTAAGACAAACTGAGCTTACAGTTCACATTCATTTCGCGTTTCAGTTCTAAAATGACAAGAGCTCTGAATGCTGATGACTAATTTGAATCTGTGATACGAAGTCATTTGTATGAATTACCGAATTACCTATGCAGAACACGCAAAACTCATTCTGCTTTGACGCTCTCGTCAAAAGTGCCGCAACGAGTAAATTACACTGAATTCAGATTCATGCCAAGCTCTCAGGAAGACTTGAATTGATACCGTGGCAGAAATTGCTCTTCTTTAGAATTGATGGAACTACAATACTCAATAATATTTTATCATATTACTAATCGATCGATTTCTAAGAATTTCGTTTTAATTTTTCATATGGTCGTGATGTGATTGTTTTTTAACTGTTCGTCTACCAACAAAGTTTGAGCATTCACAGTATTTTATCGGGTGATAGTCGCAGGAGTGTGGGAATGATTCTCCCCTTAGATTTGAAAGCTCTCAGTCGATTGTTTTCACTCACGTCGAAAATGTACGGCTGAGACAGAAGAAGCATCGTAGTCGTTTTTTGCTTCGCACAATGAGAAAGGTGCCAAAAAAGTCTACGGAATTTAGGACGAACATTCAACTTACAATTACACAACAGTTCTAGCGTCATGTAATACAAGAAAATAAATAATTTACGTTTTTATACCGTTGTACCTTTCCTGAAATAAAATTTTGTTGCAATCGTTATGGGATTAGAGTTCATTTATGGGCAAGTTTTTAAATTTTTTATTAATTGATTTAGGGAAATAAAACTGCTTGTAAATTGTTCATTTAATTAAGAATGCTAATCACACCAAAAAGCGTGAAAGCTCTGTGATATTTGTGAAAATAAAGGTGTGTGCTTTTACACATTCGTGATTGTTTAATAATTATTACTGCTTTTAATTATAAGTTAATTTTATATGCACTTACATCTAAGTTCGTTACCTAACGTCGGAACCGCTTGTAATCAGAACCGCAAGCGTTGCTATAGCAACGTTTGGAATTTGAGAATAATTTTAGTCAGATTCATTTAAATCATCATGATTCAGTTTTATTTTATACTTCGCAGTTGATTCAATTAGCTCAATTAAACATTAACATCCTGCTGTGGATAAATTCAAGGAACTTAATTATGCAGAGTGTAGCGTGAGAAACTTGAGTGCATGAGCCATCTCATTCTGCTCGTAGATTGTAGGCAAGTGAGGCCGACAAAAGTTCATGACTTTAATAGAAATCCCTAAACTAAAGGGAAATCGCACTCGTCTTTGTTTCATTTTCGCGGAATTCATTACGCATTGTTATAAGAGGGTGCATAATTAACACCGCGAAATCGAAGACAAAGTATTCAAACTTTTGTAATTATGATGATGAGGAAAAAAATCGGTTATTTACGTAATTCTTAGTTACTTTAGAATTTTTATTTCTAAACATCACATTGAGACTATTTTCCATCGTTGTATTCACATCCAAATGTTACGCCTGGTCCATGTAAGACCTATTAGAGCATATTTTTTTCATAGTTTGACGATGGAAATTATTCAATTCGATTTTCATATTCAACAATTTACTGTGCAGGCTCAATTTTTAGTCTGAAATATTAGTCATTTATTTGGTAGAAGAAACGTGCCTACAGTGTGTAACAAATATTGTTTCACTGACGGAATTTACTCTTTGACTTTGTACGTTCAGGTTTAGTAAGTTTTGTCTTTTGTTTTGCAGAAATATCTTGATGATGACCACAGGAGAAGGTCGAAACGTCGTTTTTTACTTAGCGTGCTCATGTTGTTACTCTAGAGTTGTTGTTTTCAAAATTTCCGATTTTTGAGAATGTGATTTTAGAAAAGTGGAGAAATTTTTAAAAACGAACGTGAAACACTGTTCAAGAAATAAGTGTGTTTCTAGGGATACGCTGTTCTATTACTGAACTGAGTTCTTTTGTGTGCAGGTTGTGTTGGTGTTCTTCCTGAGCATCGCGTCTCTGGTCATCTATTTCATCGACGCCTCTAAGTGAGTTAACTGGACGCACTTGCAGGGCGAGGCGGCCAAGTGTCACTAACTTCGTTTGTTTTGCATGTGCGGCGGAGGGAAGAAACTGCGGTCTGGTGTGGATGGGCCAAAATTTATGAGAAAACCAAACTAGACAAAAACCTACCTTACTCGAGGTAAAAGATGCCTTTACTCCATCATTCGCCCAATATAATAACTTTTCATTTTATGCCGAGAAAGTTATTTACCCACTCACAGTGTGGTTGTGAACGCATGGCGTGTGTATGAGAGCACAGTTCCTTTTTGAATCATTTTTGAAAATGTTATTATCTGCTTAACAAAGTTAGACCGAACATTCGTTAATTAAACGATTGTTTGAGAAAATACCTTTGAACATTGAATTCCAAGTAAAGCAATTGGGTTTCCAACACACAACATTACTAAGCCCTTGAATCGGAACATTTGGTGTATCTGGTGTCCTGCAAGAAAATCTGTTGAGTAATGTTCGAATCCTTTGCTGTTAATTCTTAACAAACAAATCCTTCAGCTGTTTGACCACTTCCACTACTTGTACATCCCCAATCTCCATAACCTTAACTCTCCTGAGTAATCAATTAATCAGTGATCCAATCTTAATGAATGACGTGGAATTTTTCCAGTACAGCAGGCAATATATGTTTCCCAGTCTTGACTTTAACTTTAAACATATATATATATTATGACAGTAGATGAGTAAACATTTAGAGTAAAACTCAATTTGTGCAGTCCCTAAACACCAGGCATGAGTACATTGCAACCGACAACCTTCACGAGCTGAAGGGTGTAGATTGATAGCATAGTATTCATATTATTCCTCCTATCTGCCGCTGCGATCAATACTTCTCTTTTTGATGTTTTTAAATGGGGTCAAAACAGCTTGTAAGAAGTTGTAGCTTTTGTGATATTTGAAAATAAATTTTTTCTTCTGATGCTCATATATTGTATATTTTGAGCTTATTCAGCTTGTTAAGAGAGAAATGTTGTAACAAAAAGACCCTTTCCAATTCAATTTTGTATTTAGTTATAATATTACTATTCATTTAATAATATTATTACATCTGTAAGAGTTTCTATGAATCCAATGAAGTGACATAACGCAAGAAAAACGTATTTATTTTACCTCTCATTTACTTTGTTTTCTCTTCGATGCCATCAATGTGGACGATTTTTGAATTTCTTCCTAGCAGCAATCTTTGCTGCGTTATATATGACTGCTATTTGTTTCTCAAGTCCGATTTTTTCTTTCAACATTGCCTGCATTTTTTCACGAGGGCACTAAGAATCCATTGCTCAGTAACTCCGTAATCTTTTTCTATGACCTGTATTCTTTCAATTTTGTGCCGTTCTAGAGCGGTTAGAATATGAATTTTCTTCCATTTCCAAGCTTAATTCAAAAATTTGTATAGCTACGCTTTTGGTCTGGAGAGACTTGAAAACTTGCAATTTTCTTCCTCGTATTTCATGAATGAGTATCACTCGCTCATTCACTTTGCTCTCTAAGATCTTTGCAGAATTTCTTGCTCATAATTAAAAGCCAAAGTTCTTGCCTGTTTTTAGGAGAGTGTTCATCCCCTCAAATGATCAGACGGTGGCACTTGACAGAATCTTCAGCGCAAGTAATCTATGCAAATTTAAGCTTTTCCCCCGTACGTTCCTTAATGGTTTGAATAACGTTTTTCGTCGTAAGCCAAAAGTCATATATTTTCCTGTCCTGTTATGCTCAATATATAGTATACGTTTGCCTCATTACTGAGAGATCAGCGTCAATTTTCTAGTTATATTCTGGGTAATTTAACATGAATTCTACACGTATATTGATAGTGATGTGCGCTATTGTTTCCAAAAGGAAATTTTTATCAACGATGTTTTGTTCAGGATTACGATGTTCATCATTTGACCAAGTTGTTTGATAGGTGCACAATGCTTTCAAATTTTGCCACACGGTGAGGATCAGATTTTTGTTTCGTGAGCTGAAACTTCTGTCAAGTGTTTTCAAACCCAAATTTTATTTGAACTGATAGAGAACCTTCATACTTTTTCACTTATATCGGACACCCCCGAGAGTGACTTTGTGTGACTCAACAATTTTGCAATCATTTCTGTGATCTACAACACCGTGAGAAAAAAGAGCATGCCATGGTTTTGAATGAAATATATTCATTGATGTTCATTTGTCTCGTAACGTTTCACGCAGGTTGAATTGTTATTTTAAAATCAATTCCAAAATATTTTACTGCACCATCTTCTGTTTGTGGTTTTGTTGCAATCTACTGAGAACGAAGTTTGAAGCTTTACATGAATGGAGTGCCAATTTACCTGAAGGAAGTCGGGCTGCAGCCATTGAAGCTTCTGGTGCTATGATTCTCTACGGTGGGAAGATAATGAAAAGATTGGAAGATTGAAGTCGAGTTGTTTTTCCCTTGCCCGAGTTACTGACGATCCTTTCTCTTCTCTCGTTCCAGCATGTAAGTAAGGAGACGCCGTAAGTTGAGGTCAGTTCGTCAAGCTCCTATAGATCGCCCTCTTGCCTTACGACCAAGCCCTTGCATTTTCCAGGGGATTTAAAAACTGACATGAAAGAACCTCTTTCATGGGTAAATAAGAACACTGCAATAACTTAGTTTCATTGAAATCTTGATCGCTAAATCACCCGAGTGGAATAATTGTAAGCGTCGTGAATGTTACTGGAACACGCAGCGTTAATTGTGAACATAGTGAGTGTCACTGGAAAACGCAGGGTGTCTTGGTGTGCGGCGACTGAGCCGTAACACCCGAGTGCCCCTTTACCGACCGTGGCGTCCAGCAGCCTGCCCTGGAGCTGGCCTGTCTCGAGCGCTGTACCCCTGCGGTAGCCCAAGCACCACCGAGACTGTCCACGACTTTCCAGGCTAACCTTCCCGCAAAGTGTTCACGTTTTGCCGCCGCTCTCGCTCTTGACTGCGCTCTGTTTTGCCCTTGCCATCAGCCCCTGACTTTTATGCGGGAATATTGAGAGTTTTAAATGAGAAGGGAAAAACTCAGGGCGTTGTGTATTATACGCTGAAAATTCAGTAAAAACGTTTTCGTGAATTTCTTCTCAAGATTTCGTGTTTCTAGCTGAAATGTTTTGGTGAAATTGGTTTTGTTTAGAATAAATTGTTTCTATTAAAAGTTAAAAGATTGTGTCTGAATGTCTTTGCAGTTTTTAAACTTGTACTGAAATTTGTGTTTAACTGATGGCTCAAGCTGTTTATGTTGCGCGCAATTGCGTATGATCAAACGAAAACTCTAGAACCTAGTACAGGCTTATAATTTTTTTTGTACAAGCTAACAAAAAATGTATTACAATTGTAAAATCGTCTCTGTCGGCCACACCCTGGCAATTAAATTGAAGGCCTGCGTTTTACCCATTTGAGCGAGAGCGGTGGTATGACTTGAGCTTAATTCATCCATTTGTGTCTTTGATCGATCACTTGACTGGCTCCTAAGGTCTTCTATAAAAGAAAAGGTATGTTTCTTTCACTGATATTTTAAGCCGATTTGTATCACTGTGCTGTGCTCTTTCAGTAAACGTATTGATGTTCCTCCCAATGTCATGTTCACCATCGGAACTTCCATGCAAGAAATATTGTCTGAAACAAAAGTCTTTCATCGGATAGACCTCGAGGATGGCGTGTTTTTCAGGAGTATTAAAAAGGTATATATTGAGAATTCAGAATAGGGAAAATTTTTGAGGCAAAAACTTAAATACACGGCGTAATATGTTGAATAGTTTGTGTCAATGTCATTATATGACATAAAATATGAGTATTTTAGAAAATTAAACATTAAGGAAATTTCTCTACAAAAATTTACATTGCTTCAGTGCAGGCAGACTTTAAATTTTACTGGGTGAAAGAAAAACTATCAACTGTTATTTTCAGATCGTGTTACTATAAGAAACAAACTGCTCAAAATCATGCGTCTTCCTTTTCGACATTAAGCGAATTTTTTGTGTAGGTCCCGCTGGTCTGATCTGACGAGGTAGTCTGCAGCGCTATGGGTTGTTTCAGACTTTTCTGATTAGAAGCGTTGTTTCTTTATCAGTTGTTGCTCTAAATGTAAATTTTTATCGGATTAAGTAAGCCCATCTCTGAGTGACATTAAATCTGAAATTTTCTCTTCCTTGATTCGAGCTCAACATCATCTGTGCTCTTTTTGAATCAGACTTTGCAAATCTACATCACAGTTGGGTATTAATGCCCCTAAGTGGCAAAAAACATCCACAGACATCAATGCTGGCAATTGTTTTCGCACAGTATTTCTATTGAGAATTACCTTGCTTGTTGAAGCGAGATCAGAATCTGTGCAGATTTTGTACCTCACAAACTGATCGTTTCACCTTGAAGTATTTGGCAAGGTAGCTTTTTTGCGGCAGTGTTGGTTTTTCAGGCAAACCTCGAGGGAACGGGGCTTTGTTGTTTTGTTGCATTGGTGTCCCAGAGCGGGAGTGTGAGACTTGGGTCGAGTTAGGATAGCGGAGGAGCTACAACCCGACAATGTCTTGGAAAAAACATGGATCAGCTTCTAGAGAAAGAGACAGCTGTCTCGGCTAAGTAAATAACAGCGATGTCTGGAGATGTGAATTTATGTCGACGGAGAGTCGGGTAAAAATTTTCTCTCATCGGATAGTGTTCGGGGAAATTTTATCCTGAAGAAGAGGTTGATGAAGCTCTGTCTTGTGAGAGAATTTGGTAGGAGTTTGGTTCCGAGAGGTAGAAAACACCGTGCAAGAGAAAACTTTAGAGAAGAAAAACGGCTCTGTAAAACTTGGTCTTGAAAATGGAATTCAGGTTTGAGAGAAAACGAGAAATTTTCATGAAACTCTCTTGTGAAAAATTAAGGTTGAAGTCATCGACTACATTAAAAGTTAAACATAAAATTCGAAATGAACTCTCTCAAAGTTAAAAACCGCAAACAAGTTTAGTTACCCGCAGTTACTGAATATGGTCTCCTAAGATTTACTCGGTACAAAAATGTGTATACTATTGCAATGTAAACTTAAATCAATTGTCGCGTCAGAATATATCTAGCATTCGAGTTGAACCGTTGAAATCGACGATAGTTGATTGAAATAACATAAAATAATGAAATAAAACAGTAGGGGGTACCAATGTAGGCTTAGCCAAATCCAAATACCGCAGTAAAATAGAGATCTTGAATCACCTCAGTGACCAACGCTGGATTAAATGAGAGAAACATAGCGTGGCAGTGTGCTGCTTAAACGAAAAATATATACAAAAACAAACCTTAAAAACGTAAATCAAATTCTTGTACACGAAGACGTAAAACCAGTTCTTGCGCATGAAAACGCACGTGCTTACTTCCATTTATGATAAAACTGAACCTGCAGTACATCAGTAAATACAACATACGAAAGACTCCAGCATTAGTTTCAGGGACGCCAGCAATTTTATTAAACAAGATGGGCGTCAATTCAGTGCTTTTGAATGCTAAAGTTTGCGTGATTGTCAATAAGAATGTAGCTATCTGATGTACGCCAAGATTTGGACTTAGGGAAGGCCAAAAAATGTTTCTGCTTTGGGATTGAAGTTTCAGGGATGTTTCGATGTATGATCTTCCTAAAAGATAATCTAAAAATGGATGACAAAAAACTAGATCAAATGGGTGTTGAAGTTCATGAAGTTGAAGTTAATAATTGAGCTAACGCTGCACTTGGATCCACAAGAAGTAATTCCATTTATTTCACTATTACTCGCCGTGATTGCAACTGACATCAACGAGCTCCATTTCATTTTCTCAAAAAAATCAACGCAGATGAAACTTTGCGCACAACTTTTTGTGAAGGGCACAATGTCCGTCCACACGGCAACCAACATTAAATTTGTTTTCGCGTGTCCTTGGTAGCCATTGCGCTATGCGTAACAAGAAGCTTTTTGCTCTACGGTGACGTCACTGCAGCGCTTAGTGGCAGCGCTCTCCGATTTGGGGTGAGTGAAGCTGCATCTCTGCTGGTCACTCGGTCTCCTCTGATGCCGCCTTCCTAATGAAAAACACTGGCAGGCTGCCGGGTGTTGCGCGGGCTGCTGGTGTTGGTGGTGCTGGTGTTGCGCGGACTGCTGGTGCTGCTGGTGATGGTGCTCCTGCTGCAGGTGCTGCTGGTGTTTCCTGTGCTGCTGCTGGTGCTGGTACTGGTGCTGCTGTTGCTGGTGCTGCTGTTGCTGGTGATGCTGTTGTTGGTGTTACTGGAGCTGCTCTACTGTTGGTGCTGCAGCTAGTTCTGCTAATGCTACTGTTGATGCTTCCTACGATGCACATTGCTGCCACTGTTGTGCTGCTCAATCTCCTGTTTATTTTGAGCATTCTGCCACTATTTTCAATGCAACAGCAGTTAATATTGGTTCATTTCGCAATGTTTCAACAGGAATGGTTTGTAGCGCTGGTGTTCTTGCTCTCTGCTGTTTTCACGTCCTTCGTAGTTCAACTTACGAATATTAATCATGCAACCGTTTATAACGAAGTGACAATACTCATTATGTTTTAAATTATGTTTTCTGTTCGTAATATAAGTTCTGCTCTTTGTAGCCACCAACGTCACATTGAACGCAACGGCAGCTGGACAATTGACATGTCGCTCACATTGCACCTTTTGTATACCAGTCGCTCCAAGTGATGTCGGCAGCGGATTACATCTCAATTAACACTCGGACAGACGCTGTGCTTACATTAATTTTGACTGCGAGCAGAACGGCTCACTGCGTGACACATTCGTCTTGCAATGCAGCTGATATGTGCACTCATCGTCAGGCTTCATGGCTCAAATTTAGCTTGCGTTAATTTTCCAGGTAGCCAAAGCAGCGTCTCTTGTTATGAAATTTTCGATTTCTAGTTTTTCCAAAATAGAAATACAGTTTTAGAAATTTGCTCATGGATAGATTACTTAATGTTTTCTAGACAGGAAAAGTAACCATGTGAAGGATGTGAATGCCGAATTATCGTGAAATTCAAAAAAGGCAAGCTAACTGCTGTTAGTGCATTGATGCAATTTAATTTTAGACGAAGAAACTTTAATTTAAATTTTCAATCATATTGCCTAAAGTACTTTTGATGCCATATCACTAAGCAATCTAGACGGCTTCTCAAACAGATTGAAAATATGAGTACAAGCAACAAACCTTTTCAGTTCCCGACCATGACGAGCGAGCAATGAATTTCAAGGCACTGGTGTGACTGATAATGACGGTCCATACCTGGCTTTCATTTCACAGGCTAATTACGATATCAAGTGCTGTTGTCTCTAATGAACTCATTCCTTTTCGTCAAGAACTTTTTAATGGGAAGGTTTTGCTAGCAATGTTCGCTAATGGCGTTCGGCTGCGCATTAAATACGTTAATGGTAGATTGGCAGACCCTGGGGCTGAAGGTCGTTACATTTTGAAGCCTGGTCTCAGTCGAATTTTCGACTGATAGGGATCTAGCAGGAGGTTATCATAGCCATCATAACGCATTATTGCAGCAGTGATGCTCCAGATAGGGATCTAGCAGGAGGTTATCATTGCCATCATAACGCACTATTGTAGCAGTGATGCTCCAGATAGGGATCTAGCATGAGCAAATGCACAAGTTATCTATTTTTAGTGTTGCCGACAAGTTTGTAGACCATGCAGCTCGAGGTTAATCCTATACTTATGGTAATCAACGACTTTTCCTAACGCAATAATAAGCTTTACGACTCCATTGTAGCGTAATTCGGCAGCGAAGAGCTTCAAAGCAGGACACTTGAGAGTCCTAATGTTTTTATGCTTCAATGAAACGGTCAGTTGCCTTGTACGCGGGAGATGCCGGAGGAAGTTCAACGTGAACGCGATGGGTCGATGTTCCTGTTTTGATGCATTCTTGGTAATCGAATTCTCCTTGTTGATGCCTGTCTGGAAAATATAGGAGAAGCAACAGTATATTTCCCAAAAGCTGGTTCAAACAGTTTAGCGTGTTGGGTTTAGAATTTTGAAAGTTTGCTGAGAGTTTGCTCCACGATCATCCGGATCAGCAATTATATCAAGCTGTAAATAAGAACCTAGTTTGCAGTTGTTCATTTGTAAAATTTAGTAAGTTAGGGATTACGTGAGAGTCTCTGTGCGTACTGCACACTGAAGTTGCGCGTAATATAATTTGTTGAGCGTTGTAGATGTTACAAAATCCATTTTTTAATTCGATAAAACTCGTAGCTTATTCATCTTTTGCCATTTCTGCAAAACTGAGTTCCAGAATTGAGATTCTGCAGGGAAATTCTAGCCTTAGAATTGCTGTGTCATATCTGAGGCTGAAATTTTGCACGCCTATGAGTGTAAAGCCAGTGACTTGAGCATTCAATTGTTTCTCAAACTTTATTCAACCTATTATCACTTTTATTACAAAAAATAATCTGAGGACCCCCTTACTTATTTTTCTCTTAGGAAAATATATATATTTGTATAAAATAGGCCTCCCCTGTTAAATTCGTTAAATTTTGAGGATCCGCTTCCAAAGCGCCACAGACCCTTGGGGGTCGTCGGACCCCATCTTGAGAACCCCTGCTTTAGAAAATGTCTGAGGCTAATAGTCATGAAAACAGCTACTGTCCGTCACTTTTGTACTCAAACCAGGGCATTGTACGTAGAGGGAGAACAAGCTTTGGAGTATTCATTAACAGGCTCCATCATAGTATGGTTTTGTAAAACCTGTACAGTCGACTATCTGCTCGGAAAAAACTAAAACTAAAATCATTCCATCATTTCTATTCGATTACCCAGAGCGTGCAGATTCTGACAAAGGAGGCCATTCCACCTGAGCTAAAGTGTCATCACGAGCCTGCCTCTAGCAGCAGCTGCACTTCCTGTCGCTTTCAATCACGTATCGAGGAGCCAATTACTGAAATGTGTTCATTATTGGCCATCTAAACTCATGGGAAAGCCAGGAGAATTCATCGGTGGTATCTAATCGGCACGTATTTTCGCAATTTATGAGGCAATAAATTCGATTGCAGCAGTGATGCTCCAGATAGGGATCTAGCAGGAGGTTATCATTGCCATCATAACGCACTAATGCAACAACGATGCTCCAGATAGGGATCTAGCAGGAGGTTATCATTGCCATCATAACGCACTATTGCGGCAGTGATGCTCCAATGATGCTATCTTATCACTGCCATCATTGCGCACTTAACTGATGGCCGTGCCCTACTTCAGCCTCGTTACTGGGGAGGATCGAAAGGACCTAATTAAATTAGCTAAATAAATTGACTGAACTAAGCATCCCAAAAAGGAAAAAAATCGCTCAGCAAAAATGAACATCGCATAGCAAACGCATGTTATACAGAGCTGCTGAGGGGCTCTGAATAGCGACGGCAAGTTCTTTTGCAGATGGGGCCGCTTAATTAAGAGCTCTTTAGCGAGTGCCTGGAAAGACTTACAGAGTCGTTGTGCAGTGCAGCCCTGATTGTTTGGGGCAGGGGGGAGCTCATGGCCAAGGCTGGCTCCAGAGCAGGACGGAGACACCATTGGTGTTGGGGGACAAATTGTCTGGAGGGAGTTGTGTCAAGCGTGGCGGGTCGGCTGTGTGCACCCTTAATTACTTCACATAGAGTGAAGTTAACGTTAACGTTTCCACAGAGTTAACGGCCATGTTTGTGACAACTGGGAACTTTCAAATTACTTTCCTCAACCAAACTTCGTACAACTTTAACTGTTTTTAATAATTTTCAATCGAGTAGACGGTCGTATTTGGACAGACAACTGTAGCTGGTTGAATTAATTTCGTAAAGGAGACTGCCATGTTTGGGTCAACTGTAACTGTTTTTAATGAATTTCTATCGAGGAAACAGCCATGTTTGGGTCAACTGTAACTGTTTTTAATTAATTTAGATACAGGAAACGGCCATGTTTGGGTCAACTGTAACTGTTTTTAATCGCTTTCGGTCATGTAAAAGAACATATTGGGAACGAATATAGTTGTTAAATCTTCACTACCGTAACAATATCGGACACTTAGTATGTTGTTAATTGTAGCTGACTGAACGTACGTAAATTTGAAGCTTTTCCCAATTTCTCTGTGAATTTTGAGTTTTATTCCTAACAATTCGATCGTAAATTTTGTTTTGAATTCTCGCAAAATCTTTTTAATACTATAAGCCAATTTAGGAGCAGAGTTGAAATTCTCAACTCCCCTTCCTGAATTAAGCATTAAGTTTTCGCAGAAAATAGCGTCAAGGAGACATCGTGAAGCATCGGCAGTTAAGAACAGACATTGAAAGCGAACATACTGTTTGTTGTTCCTAAATCTTATAGTATCGTTCTGTATGACTATATCACTGTTGTGATACATACGTAAAGGTTAGCTAGCTTATTTTAAAAATTCACGTGTTACGTTTAGTATTGTATCTACTGCAACGCTCAAAATTGCAGCGCATGATTGAGGGTATATGTTAGCTATAAAGCGCTACGTGGCAATAAAAAGTTTTGTAAAAATACGCCGTGTATATACTGATGTTTCGTGTATAGACGCGAGAAAAAAGCTAAAAACCGTCTATAGGCATATTCCAGGGGCTTTGAATTTTAATTTTTGAATAATAATTGATCATGATTTAATAATAAGAAACATTGCTACGATAGACCAGGACGCAACCATCCGCTGAAAAGGTAAGGGTTGATTGTGCAAATTCTCCATGAACACATAGAGTATGGAGAGATTGTAGATATGGTATAATTTAACTAATGCAAAGTGGCTACAGTTAATGGACAACTCTCATTGATTGAAGCTAAAGTTGATTACTTGGATATTTTAATTCCTACTGAGTTTAGGACCGAAACACAGCGCTTAGGTATTTCGAAGGCTTCCTTATTTTTTGGTGACATCTGCTCTATATGTAATGCGGTTAATAAGTTTTGTGTTTGGCTGCAAAACTTTAAAAGTATTTATGAGAGGATTGTTTTCAATTTTGTTTGCTCCATCTACCATTTCGTGTTAATTTCTTAGATTTCGATTAGTTTTTGCAGGAACTCAAAGAAGTATGTTCCAGATATCACTGTGCTAGTATTTGTGCTGTGTTACTATTTTACAAAGTCTTGCCTCATGGTTTACTTTGAGAGGTTAACTACATGTACATCCCCCTAGTGCAGTGATTCTTAACTTTGTTGGAGGTACTCAACCCCACAAGTTCCATACAAGCATTCATCGAACCCTTCGTAGTTGGAAAAATAAAATGTGCTTTTTTACTAATTCAAGGCATTTGTATATAACTACATACTGTTTTAGTGCATCAACAGTACCATGCCGAACCCGGTGGTTCGACTCACCGAACTGCTGGGGTACGATCGAACCCAGGTTGAGAACCACTGCCCTAGTGAGATGTACCATTGCTGTTAATAAATTTGGAGTGACAAACTTTGTTTCATCTAATTTTTTCTTTATTACGAAGAGTGTACATCAAATACAAATACGACGCACTCTCATAGGTTGTCCTAATATCTTCGAACAATCATTGCTATTGCATCGTTTTTCCCACTTCAGATTAAATGATTTAATTTTTCATCATAAATACGCCGGATTGATTTTTTTACATTTATATGTAGGTAATTCAACTTTTTTATTCTAATTTTTACATCAGTGGCAAATTTCTTGTTTGTCATGGAGTGGTTGGTGACGTAATACCCACGTACTTTCAGAGCTGCTAGATTAGCTTTTATTTTGAGGAAACTTTTCAAATTTTTTTTTTTTCAAACTAAATTCCACTAAAAATAGCCCTCAGCACCTACTTAACAGATTATAAGTGGTTGAATTTATTTGAAAAATCTGAAGTTTGGGGATTTTGAGAAGAAATAAGACCAGTCTGCTTACAAGGTCGGTACCCTCAGGGACGGCGTAGAGCACTGCCAGCCCTGGAGCAGCAACACTACGCAGCAGATCGATCTCGCCTTCAACATTTTTTTCATGGTCTACTTCTTCATTCGAGTGAGTTCTCGTCCTCTTTTGAAGAGATAGTGTTTTTTTCATGGCATTTTGGTGTCTTGTTGCCACCAGGTTTTTCAAATGTAATAAGAGTCTGTGAAATTTTTGAATTGCGAAATAATTTTTCACTGGATTTTTGTCAGTTGTTGCCGTCAGTGCTTTTCAGAATCAAATAAGAACATGTGAAGTACTGAACAGAATTGGAGAGGGCCCATTGAGGTAAAAATAGAGATAAATGATTAAAAATGTTTTTTTTCTGCAGTTCGGTATTATTTTTTGACAGATCCCGGTCCATTTCTTGGATGCTACAAGCTTGGAATAATGTTTGTAATTATGAGATAGTTCATTTCTAGAGTATGTAGTCCTTGAAATCATTCAGTATTTTAATAGCGATTTCACCTTGATATCAAGGTTATGATTTTGTAGGTTTTATTCAACGGTTCATTTATTTTTATTTGATTATGAATAAAATTGGTCATAACCTACAGGACAATGTGCAGATTCTATCTTAGGTGTTCTAATTTTCCTAGTTTACTGCAATGCTCTCAGTAAAAGTTTTAGTGTTGTTTGGAAAATGAGAAAATTGACTTCGAAATTGTTAATGCGGAATAATTTGGTTTCCAATTTGTATATTTCATTACGTGGCTGATACAGATGGTTTTGTGTTTAAGGATGTCATGCGATTAAAGCTCAACCTCAGCGCACGAAAATAATGATATGGCTCATGCATTTGTGCGACAATTCATGTTTCGTGTCAGTCTTATGTTGCTGTAATCAAATAATGGAAGGCTATGATTAGATAATTTAGCAATGATTTCTTATTTCACAATTAATTCAAGTTCGCAAATTGGCCCTAGATCACAAAACTGGTAGTCAGGATACAAAAAACTCTTATATGACACAAGCAGTTTTCGTTTTGCGAAAAAAAAGAAAATTTTAAAGTTCTTCAAATTTTTTTAACTTCCACATGAATGAAAAAATGGAGATAAAATAGGACAAAGACGGCTGAAAGAGCCTATAGCAAGAAGCAATTAGCGTAAAAGTACTTGAGTACTCAACTTGATATAACTGAAGAAATGAAGCCACAGGTCAAGATAAAGTTTTCTCAGCGGCTAGAAAACGAAGAGCAGGTGGACATGAGAAGGAAAGTATCTCGACAAAGAGCAACAAGATTACAGAATGAAGACCACAACTATATAGTCTAACTGACGAAGAGTAGATATGAGGGTCAAAAGTCGCGAATCGCACAAAATGATACTCAAAAGGAAATATATATTAGGAGATCTGAAATAATGCAATGAATTGTGGAAAATAAAACTGAAAAACACGTTTGTGACAGAGAGGAGCAGAAATGGTGTGAGGAAGGAGAGAAATCAAATACCGAGGGCAACTTCCTAGAAACTCTGCCATCACAACGACATTTATAAGTACGAAAAATGGCGCAGTAATTTTGGATTAGGGTAAGTTCATTTACGACGCAATGTTACAAAAGCATTTTACAGCAAAAATTTCTTCCTATGCAGCTCTCCCTTTTCTGTGGAAACTTTGCATCGTTTTCTCATAAGTAAACGTTAACAAAGACTACGTTTGAGTGTCACGATTGCCTTGGAAGGAGTTTGAGAACTACTGTAAGCTGAGGTGCCCGCCAGCACCCTCGTCTCCGGCCACTTGCGCTTATGAGACGTGTTTTGTTTCAGTTCATAGCCGCGAGTGACAAGCTTTGGTTCATGCTCGAGATGTACTCGTTTGTGGACTACTTTACGATACCTCCGTCCTTTGTTAGCATCTACCTCAACAGAACATGGATTGGTGAGTACTCGACGAAGCTGTGCGCAGTAGAACATTTCGAATAGATTCCAGCGGAGATGATCTGTGGGAAGTTTTCGTGGCTCATTTTCAAACCAAATCCCACGTTCGAATTATTCAGTCTTTATGAAGTATCAGGGTTCTGTTATTAATTACTTAGTTAGGAAAAGATTTTATAGTTTAGAAAATGATTTTTGAAACTGCCTTAAGTAAAGAGAAGATGGTTGGGAAGGAGAGTAGTTCACAGTAAATTAATTGTGAAAGAAATATTTAGAGGGATAATCTATTTTTCTTGCATCTCCTAAAATGATTGGTTTACTAAGACCAGCGGTTTGAAAATTTCATCCATTATACCTGTATTTTTGAAAAGATAAGTGTAGTTATTGCCAGTGCATTCTGCAGATGATGTTCTCAGCGAAGTTCAAAATTTTTTCCTAGCTCCCCCATGAGAGCACTTCTTTTACTTGTTTTTCTTTCGTCATTTATTCTAAAGAATCATTTTTTTATCGGGTCAAATAAGAATTTGACTGATGTTTTTCTTGTTCTTAAAAGCAATTATTTTATAATGAGCTGATGTAGCGAAGATTTCCCTTGAAACTGAGTTCCGTAATTTTCTACGAAATATGACTTCCACGGATCACAGTATATGTTGCATATTGGTAGCTTGACTGACCATCACCTCTTTTTTATAGCGTTGTTGACGCTGTGGTAGTAAGCTGCGGTAAGTTTTCACAATTTTGTTCCATTATCATTATGTTGCTAAAGATTGTTTGAGCATTACAGATGATTACTTTGCGCATTACAGAAGATTAGTTTGCTCATCACCCTACCCGTTATATTGATTCTAAATTAGCATGTATATGAATGACCATCATTCACCTCAGAGAGATACAGCTATGGTATGCAACAATTGGGACGTTCCCCTCGGAGGGAATAAGATAGGCAGCAGGTTTAGGTAACTCTTTCCTAAGTTATCGGGGCTGGCGCCCCAAGGGATGACACTGTTAGGTTACTTCAGTTTTAGATAAGCTTTCGGGACTCCTCATTTTAGGGCCTCCGTTGCTTATTTTCATGTTCACAATTTTTTCTGTATTTCTTCTTTGACTTTTCTTTCTCTACTTCCCTAACTAGCTGTTTCTGAGTATCCTGTATGAGAACACATCTTATGCATAGATTCCCAGTTTTTTAGTATTTATTAATTGTTTTTTTTGGTGTCATGAGCTCGCCTTGTTGTGGTATTGTGGTAAGGAAATCTTCAATTTATTAATATGAAAATAGGCTATCAATAATGACAGCGCTCCCCCTCAGGGGGATACAACCATTGTATCTATGGGAATTAGCGCTCCCAGCAGGAAAATGTGTGAGGGCCCGAGTCGAAAGTTAGGTAGGCCTTCTTTTTTTGTAATAAAATGTTTTTGTTATGTTAAGGACCACCTTTTTCGGTTCACTGCTGTCCTGTTTTTTCAGCACCGACTTCTTTCTTGTTCAACTTTGAGCTTGTTTCATAATCTTCTTTCTCAACACACTGTTTCTATGCCCTTTCTGCATAGATTCCCCGTTCCCTTAACTTCATGCTAAATGGTGCCTTCCTCCTTCCTCTCTTTGGACCGCCTTTGTTGCGGATAGAGAGGCTTAAAGTAACTAACAATCCAATATAATAACAGCGCAATAAAGGGGAGAAACGCGAGGTCTCGAGCTGAAGGGTAGGTAAACTTTCTTGTTGCTTAAACACGTAGAATATATTTATTTTTTTCACTTTGTTACGTATCATCTTATTTCGGTTTACCGCCGTTCTTTTTTAAGTACTTATAATTCTATTTTCTACTTTGATTTCTTTTCGTAATTTTTTTTCAATCTCACTGCCGATATACACAAAGAGAGGGGGCACACCTTGTGAATAGATTTTCCGTTGCTTTAGTTCCAAACTGAATGGTACACATGTTCTTCCTTTTTTGAAAACTCATTTGTTGGGGTATGGAGGTTTGAACTAACTCAATAAATACAGCCCAATCATCATCCATTATGAACATCTAATGCCAAGTCCACGAACATGTTCGCACACCACACATCATTACATTTCACACGTCAAGTCTCATTACATGTTTTCACGTCACGCACCATTACATCATTACATGTTCACACGCCACGCACCATTGCATGTTCACACGCCACGCACCATCACATCAACACCCGGTATGCCGGCAGGTCTGCGGTTCCTGAGAGCGCTGCGGCTGATGTCGGTGCCGGACATCCTCCAGTACCTGAACGTGCTGAAGACGTCCTCCAGCATCCGGCTGTCGCAGCTCTGCTCCATCTTCATCGCCGTCTGGCTCACGGGGGCCGGCATCATCCATCTGGTGAGATGTGCCTGCGTAGTGATGGTTGCCTTGCCAGGGCGTGACTCGCGATATCGCAGGCTGCAACTTAGGTAATTCCACGGTAGAGGAAACAAGGTAGGGTCATTTCTATGGGAGAAAATACACCTCCTCTTGTTCGGCTAGCCAATAGAAACACTTTATTTTAAGCAAACTTAATGACGTCACCAAAACGCCCTGTCGTTAGGCCAATAGTGGACCCAGATTTGGGGTAGCAGTGCTACCAGATGCAATATGGGCGTTGGTATTGGTTCGTTGCCGTGATGTCAGGAAAACCACACCGTCAAGGAAAAAAGATTGGTTTGAGCCTACCTTGTTTCTTCTACCGTGGGTGATATCCAGTCTAACTTTTTTGCGGGAGCATGCATGTTTTTCGCCGCCCAAGCAATTAATCGCTTGTGCGGCGAAAAACATGGATGCTCCGGCGAAAATGTTAGACTGGGCAGACTGTGAGATCCTGGGTTACATTCTCCAGGATCTTTAATAATTAAACCGTAATTAGTTAAGCCGATGTTCAATATTCAGCTCAAATTTAAGGTCAACTGATGTAAGCAATTTTAAAAATATGAACCACTAATTTGATCATGCTTTCATTAAGGCTTAATTAAATATTTATTGGTAGTGAGCTTGAGACTACTAGTCGATTAGCAGCATTATGAAAATCCCCTCCGTGACCACCGATGGTGCACGTGGCGGGTAAAGTGTTAGGTATACTGAACTGTAGCTGTGAGATCCTGGGTTGTGATCCCCTGCCTCTCTCATGATCCTAAGTAACCAAAGCAATCTAAGTAACCAAAGCAATCTGAGTAACCAAAGCAATAAGTAACCACGATGCTAAGTAACCAAAGCAATCTAAGTAACTATGATGCTAAGTAACCAAAGCAATCTAAGTATCCACGATGCTAAGTAACCAAAGCAATCTAAGCAACCATGATGCTAAGTAACCAAAGCAATCTAAGTAACCACGATGCTAAGTAACCAAAGCAATCTAAGTAACCACGATGCTAAGTAACCAAAGCAATCTAAGTAACCACGATGCTAAGTAACCAAAGCAATCTAAGTAACCATGATGCTAAGTAACCAAAGCAATCTAAGTAACCACGATGCTAAGGAACCAAAGCAGGCTTCTAAAACGATCATGGGTGAGGTTTCGTTGCGCTGTCCAAGCTTCTAAATAAATACTGGTCTGGTGTTTTTGGTCATATGCAGTTCAATATTTCAGTGAATCACTCCGTTAGCAGGCATAGTTTTTTCTTGTTGAAGTCATTCAAGCTCAAAGGGGAAAATTCAGAAGAAAAATAAGTAGCAAAAATATCAGTAGGACCTATTAATTAAAGAATAAAATGATTTACAAGTGAGAAAATTTTAAAACCATTCCAAATTTAAAATACCGTTTCTTAGATCCATTGATAATTATGTAACAGAAAGAACTATGACAAGTTTTGTGAAATGGAAAGCTTTGAATCATTGCTCTAAATTATTTACTAATTGCTATGCTTCCCTCATTTCTGTCATCGGACTCCCACATTGAAATGCTTCCATCCCGTTTGGCAGCTAGAGAATTCAGGCGACCCGTTCAGTTTCGACAACGCTCAGCCGTTGTCGTATTGGACGTGTGTGTATTTCCTGATCGTGACGATGTCGACGGTGGGCTACGGTGACGTGTACTGCAAGACGGTCATCGGACGTACCTTCCTCGTGTTCTTCCTCCTCGTCGGCCTGGTGAGCGTAACCTGTACAATAGTTTTACAAGACAAATCAGCATTTACTTTACGGTGAAGTTTCGCAGATTTCAAAGTTTTCGAAACCCATCGCTAACGTTTTTTACACGACTATTCGTAAATATGCAGTACATGGGCTCTAAAATATACATTTATTCATACATAAATATCGATTTGAAAGCGAGGGTTACTGATGCTTACTAATAGTCTTGAATGAACTCAATGGCCGAGATCTCTACAGGCTCCGAAAACTCGAAAAATCAGCGAAACTTCAACGTACAATAAATGCTAAAAGCAGAGCAATTTCCGGAGGTGGCATCAAGGCCCGGGCTGAACGCTCTCTTATCGTGGTATTTTTTACACGCAAACGACTCCATTTGACTTCTGAAGGCCATACTTTAGGGCCAACAGCAACCAGATGGTGATGTGAGTTGTGTCAAAATGAACACATGATCGAGATTTGAGCCTGTAGCCTTCGTTGCGCAGCTTCCACACACTCTGTTTAGGTTGGGTAGGACGAGATAAAGCTGTGCATCTACATACTAGCTACACCAACGTATTTATTGATATTCATTGTATCGTATTCGAGTAGAAGTTAACCTGCTCCTCAATCCCTCCTATTCTACACTGCCTATTTCTTATAGTTCATATCTACATTTCTCAGAAAACGAATGTCTCATTTCAAAGAGTATACTGGTGATAAAACTATTTTTCTGACTCCCAAGTGTTTAACAAAGTGTTTATGAAATTTTGAAATGCTTTTAAAAAGTCGTTTTTCTGACAAAAATTTTCTACTGACCATTTTTTGAGCTCAAAATTATGACCAGTGTCCACATTCGATCGTTATTGGTCTCTACATATATTTTAATGCTTGTAATATTTTGATGTCATTTTGTTCTAATTTAAGTTTAGCTTTTGGAATTTTATTGATCTCTGGATGATTTTAAAAATTTCATTTATTTATTTCTGTTCACATTATAATTTAACAACGTTTATTATTCTGTTGCGTTACGTATTTACTTGGAATGAACATCACATCGATATCTTCATTGCATTCATCCATCAGTTGCGATTATACTTTTAGTTTTCCTCATAGTTCCTTTGATTTCATTCATGTTAAACGCGCAAATAAGATAACTTTGAGAAAATAATGGCAAATTACTGTACATGAACACACAGATATAAAGAAGTAAATCTTGAACCGGAAAGCGAGCATACTTGGGCAAAGACAAGCTGCGTGTGGGAGATTTGCGTGATGTTCTCCGCTCTTCAGTTTGTGAAAATCCTAAAAGAGATTATAGGCCATTTTAAAATTATGGAAAAGTTATTCTTTCTTCTCTTCCGTTTATGAAGATCATAAAGAGGTAATGGGTCATTTTCAAATTATGGAAAAGTATTTTTTCTGCTCTTGAGCTTGTGAAAATCATAAAACAGATTCCGAGGCATTTTCAAATCATGGAAAATTAATTTTTTTGCTTTTTAGTTTATGAAAATCAAAAAGAGATTATGAGCCATTTTCAAATTATGGAACAGTTGCACGATTCCATGTGTCTGCCGAGTGGCGTTTTTCGTAGAAGCTCATGGTAACTAAGTCTACTTTGACGGCACGGAAGCTTCACAGAGTGATCATTTACGATGAATGAAAGTCAAGATTTATCACTTTTTCAACAGTTTCATTTTACGATAAAACTTTTTGTAACTCACCTTTCATTTTATCAAATGATTTCTAGCTTGAGTTAGCACGCAGCAAACATGCGATGCCCATGAACAATTGATTCTTCAATAGAGTTTCCGTGCTCACCTAGTAAACTTCTTTTTTAGATTTCATTTGACAAAAACCGACCGTAAAATTTATGTACGTGAGGGTTGTTCCTCATTTCATTTAGATTATCTTTCGATTCTTGAAGTAAATTTAAACTATCAGTAACTTGCTGTACGTGTCTAGGGAAAAAAGTTTGGGGGTCCATTTTCTTTTTACAAGAAAAAAATTTTCAGGACTTTGTGTCTGGCGACAGTTTTCTCATTTTAAAACACATTCCGAAAGTCATAGCGAAAGACTCCTCTGAATATAAAGTTTAGATAATACAGATGTGTTACATACATGGTAAACTGCTCCGTTTTGTTATCTCCCTACTAACGCACATGACGTAGTCATAGATCTGCCATTGAAGAGGAGACGTACCTCGACTGGCGCTATTTTGAGGAGAACTTTCAATTTCTCACTGTGAAGGCTTGGGTGGATTTACAATACTTGTTGTAAATTCAGCATAATGGCCTGCACTGACAGGAGCAACGAACGTTTCTGAGGCCCTGTCACCCTCCAGACGTTATTGAAACCCTTTGCTCGAATAGCGTTAGTGTCACAGAGCAAATAATGTTCATTTCCCCGTCAGAATGATTTTTGGTTAAATTTATGTAGCTTGATAAGGTGTTTGTTGCTTATGATCCCACTTTGAGGTTTCTCGAAGAAATTCCCTGTCAAAGCCTGGACATGTCCGTGCAATTGCAAGAGGAATCTAATTTAGCAGTCGGCAGAAGTATCTGAAATTTTGACGACCCTCTAATTGTTGAGCGAAAATGTCTTAAGTTTTGCGCTTTTCGAGCCGCCAAATGTGTTGCATAAAATTTTAAGCAAATTTTCTGAAAAAATCTTTCATCTTATATCCTCTCATCCCACATGTCAGTCTTCATTCCACGAAAATTTTGTTGCTCGTTTGAGAGGGAGAATCATTTGCGAACATGAAATTTTACTAAAAATAATACAATAGAGCATCTTAATTAATGCAAATAATAGATCCGTGTCTACATGAGAGAAACTGATTCTTTTTAAAAAATTATTTTTACGCTGGAACGTTGAAGATTACAGTAAAATTCGAATTTCTTCGAACTTGGGCTTTGAAACCGATATTGTGCGTTCGATATTGAACAAATATACATGATGACCTTGTTAATTTTGACTTTTATAATTTATACCTCAAATTTATTTGTTTTCATTCTCGTAGGTTACTCTACTAACAGTATGGTCTTTTTACGAATTTTATAATTTGGCTGTTAATTTTTACTTTTTTTAAATTCTGTGAATTTAATTTATTGATCGTATCAGTTAAGTTCCTTGCAACATTAATTATGTTCTTATGTCTTGTTGCATCATAAAATCAGCCTATGTCTCTTTAATTTTTTTTTCACGTTCTGAATACTTTTTCATTTTGTTTGATACTCATCAGCCAAATATATATATATATACATATAGACGAATTCTCAAGCGGTACCTCTATCAAAAATTTCATCATAATAATATTTTTCATATTTTTCCCATTTTGTACACTTTATTCTCAACTAACACTTGAGCTTAAGAAGAAATTTATGTCAATATTGTTCGAATTTTTTTTTTGGAAAATTTTGCACCTGTGGATAGTCTATAACTTGTGCACATATACGCGCCTTACACTTAAACCATCCGTGAAATACCATATTATTTACCATGTAATAAATGTAATGATATAATCGAGTTGCCAGATTTCTCCGCCCAGTGTAACATTTTTTAATATCCTGTTCAAAAATCCATTGAAGCAAAACGTGGTAACATGGCCCTTTCCATAGCCGCGAACCCCTTTGAGTGGTCTTTTTTGGAACTAACTACATCCTCATCCAACTAGCACCCTTCGTAATTCCTTACTGGTGGGCTTCTCATTCTCACATCTACAGGAACTCTAACAAGCAATCTTCCATTCAACTCTACCCACAAACTCTCTTCTATACCTTACCTCTTTTAAACTGACGAAGCAGAATCGCTGACTTATTCGGGAATTCTGGGGGAGACTGGTAGGATGGCAGAGAAATTCCGCTTTCGAGTTTGGGACAGGGTTTCATTATGAAGGGAACAGGAATATCGATTGGTTATAGTTGGTTTTACTTAGGTCACAAGTGGCTTGCAGTTATCACCACGCTTTCAGAGTGATAGAACACGAGCAAAAAGAGGGCAACCACCTACAGGGGCTCTTTAACCACGCCCACACAGAGCGTTCCAAGCTCCCACTGCCACCACCATCGACAACCTTTTAGTGTCGCATGTTCGCCTACGCCTGTTCACTCAAAAATGCTTTATATAAACCCTGTAAATGAATAATCACAAAGTTGATTGATGAGCTCTACATTAATTGACGATCACTCAGCCATATTTCCTTTGTTAAAGCCTACAGTTTATGCTCAAAAGTGTGAAAGATCACGGAAGAATTCATAATGTTTATGCAGTCCAAACTGACAGTGATTGCCTAATAAATATTTTCTTCACTTGGGGTGCTGAAAAATGGGCTTGCTTCAACTTATCAGTCAACTTTGTTTTTCATCTTCGCGTAAGACTTCAAGTACTTGATGAAACGTGTTGCGTGTTAGTCTTTAGTTCGAGTGTCGAGTTTTTACTAACAGCATGTGTACCTGTTTAGTTCGATCTACATATAGTAAAACCAGATCGACAGGCTGGCATGTATCTGTACATAGTCTAAATTTTAATGAAAAATAGTGTGCACTTAGATTCTAATTAGTTTCGGTATCACATAGATTTATAGATGGCCTTACTCTATTGAATTTAGTTGGAAAAATTACTAGGTATTTTGAATTTGGAAAAATATTTTACGCACAGATGTTCTGCCTCAAGTAACATTTTTAGAGCATACCGATGTATTAATTTCTGAGCATCAGTTGCCTTGTATTGAAATTACAAAAATATATGGGTTTTGAAAGTTTTGAATCCACGGGCGCCATATCAATATCACTCACGTAGCAAGATGACTGCCTGCAAATTATCTGCATTTTCGTTCTCAGATTTTCCTAACCGAAATGTGCTAGAGAATGCTCGAACCAACTTCAGCTAGTTGTGTTTTTTGCCTTGTGATTTTGAGTGTACCCAGCGCGTGCCCCATCTCTTAGTGCTAGCTGGTGTGCTGGCAAGATGGTACGCCGCGGTGTTGGATGGAGGCAACCCGCGGTGCTTTTACGCGAGTGATGACGAAAATTGTGCTTTCACCTGCGGCAGATTTCATCGATTACCATTTCAGTTCCACAAAAACTCATAATATTTCAGAACAATAGATGAGGTTTCGTTAGTTTTTCTTAAGATTAATGAATACATTAGTTCATTACTGAAGGCACTAATTTCTCATCGTTACTCGGTGAAAGCGACTTGGACGCCGCGGCGGCCAGATTGTCGGCCCATCCAGTGATGAGTTACCTTAGACGAGGCCATCCCTCAAGACGCCGGACTTGGGGTCGGGGCACGTGGTCCCGCATATCTCTGTGGTGTTCCTATGAAAATCATTGAACATTTACGCTGAAAACTGTGTTTCATATTTGCTGAGCAGCAGTCAATCTGCTTACATTTATAGAGCAGCGGTCAAACTGTACTTCTTACTTGTTGAGCAGCGGTCAAATTGTGCTTCACATTTGTCGAGCAGCGGTCAATTATGCTTGATATTTGTTCAGCAGCGGTCAATTAGCGCTTCTTATTTCTTAAACAGGAGTCAAACTGTGCTTTATATTTGCTGAACAGCTGCCCAATTGTGCTTCATGTTCGTTGAGCAGCGGCAAAATTGTGCTTCATATTTGTTGAGCAGCGGTTAAATTCAACTCCCTGATTATCTGACCCTGAAAGAGTTATAGAATGATTCATGGAGAATTCGTAAATATTCTAGACTTTGTCTCAAAACTCTGTCCCAAAAATGCTGTTGATTAAAAACACACTTTGTTTATCAAAAAAATGTTGTTTATTAAAAACACATTTTTGGGCCTCTCAGCAGTACATCGAAGTGCCGAAAGTTTTATTGGCCATCAAATTCTCAGCGTCAAATTTAGAATTTTTATTGAATTCGGATTGAAGAAATTTCTTGAAAATACACGCTCAGGGCAAATTATGTGGCTCTTGCTCTCACGAATTATGGAAGCCGCTTCAAATGTTCAGGCAACTACTGTGCGGAACTGCTGCAAGGAGTGACGGCCTGAATACTGAAAACAGCTCAAGTTCTGTCATTGTTTCGAAACTGCGCAATATGACACGTGCATGCGTGCTGCACAGGGACGAGTGTACATTTCTAATTTATTTAGTGCATTTTACGAAAATGTGATGTACAGAACAATCCTTGAACCCTCGTTTTTTCAGTGGTAAGCGAATGTTCTTGAAAATAAACGAGCTTAGAAGGAAATTAGCAACCTGACGAATACTAGGAAACAGAAAATATTCAATTGATACCCAGTGAGACATTGTGGCCAAAAAGCTAATTGTGTTCAACGTGGCAAAAATTGCGTAAAATGCTTGCAATGTTATTGATACTTTTATCCTCTATTTGCTTATTGAACAATTCATCTCGGTGCTTAATACTTACTATGCGATACAATCGGAATTTTGTAAAAAATTAGGAAACTTGTAATTGAAATTTTGAAACTTCGGAAAACCGTTGTTTTTCGGGCTTGTTACCAGTTGAATAATCTATGTTTGCTTCGGTCGTGTAAGTAGTTGTCATTCGAGCGTCGCCTTATTTTTTTGAAGTCAATTGCGAGACACTACAGCGAGTTAGAGCGTTTGTACATGTATTACAATCTATCCAGTTCATGCAAAGGGAATGTAGACGTTGAAGTCCTCCTAAAATGAACAACTGCCAGTAGATCTTTTTCCTACTTCACTTAAATCCTTATTTCGTAAACCTTCATGTTTTTTTCAATCTTAACAATTCGGAAAATAGCTTTAATGAAAGCGAACGTCCCCCTGTACAAAAAAGTTTTTTAAAGGCATTAAAAAAATCAAACACTTTTTATTTTCGTGAATTAGAAGTTTCCCTTTATTTGCCCTGAATGATTCTTATAAATACCGTCTTCCCGAATAACTTTTTAACGAACTCGGAACTAAAATGACATTCTCTACCGTACCTCATAATGTTATTTAGGAAAGGTGAAAGCAGTAGATGAAACATAGGGTGAAAGCACCAAGTGGAATAAGAAACGCAATGGCTTACCTTAATTATTCTCGTCGATCTTATACTATTGGGACTGGCGCCCTCCAAGGAATATTTTGAAAGGTTATCTAAGCTATAGATGAGCCTTCGGGACTTCTATCTTTTATGCTCACGTTGCTTTCTTCAATTTTCATGCCTTCTTCACCATCTTTTCTTCCTCTTTCTTCCTATCTCGCTTTTTTAATACGGAGGGTATCCCGTGGGGGAACTCTCCTTGTGCTTAGATTCCCTGTTCTCTACAGCTAAAAGTAAATGTTTCCTTCTGTTTGCTCTCTTGAGATCGTCTTTGGCTAGGCGTGGAAGCCATGAACTAATATAATGATAATGTTGCACAATTATTGGAATTTACGAGTATTTCTAGTGAAACTTGAATTCTATGAGTTTCATCTGTACCATAACTTCAAAAATGATAATCCAGCTGTCTTCATGCGTATGTGATTGTTAGCTGATATTAAAATGCAAATAGAAAATGAAGAATTAATTTTGCTTCGAACTCCTGAATTCAGACGTTTATTTATAGATTCCAATTGTATTCGAAAGTCATGAAACAAAATTAATTTTATGACTTGATGTTTAATTTTTTCAAACTCAATTCAGAGAGATAATATTGTGTTGCATTCCTCACACATGGATACAATCATTGTATTTACGGGAATCAGTGCTTCCGGGAGAAAAGGATGTGGGGTGTGGGCTGATATATAGATAGACCTCCCTATTGTTGGAACAGAATAGGTTTTTTGTTGTCATGCGGACCATCTTTTTTCAGTTCACGGGTGTCTTTTTTCTGCTTCTATTGCTTTCTTTTTAAACTTCTATCTTATTTCATTGACTTCTTTCAATCTTGCTGTTTCAATGCCCAGGATGGGGTACACACTTTGTGCATAGATTTCCTGTTCTGTAAATTCCGTACAAAATAGAACTTTCCTAATTTTTCTCATAGGAAGGCTGGTAGGGTCAGGCAGGCTTAAACTAGTTCATAATCTAATTTATTAAGGTGCACTTGGTTAGGTGGAGTTCAGTGTCTTTGAGTTAATGAATCCGGAGTATCTTTTTCCGGCTGTTCTATTGTGTTCTGCGAAAAATATTGCGGATATTTTATAGACGTACATTAGGACGGGAAATATGTTCTAGAAACGACCCTCAGATGACTCGAAAAGTATCGCTGCAAAGTGCGGAAAGAAGTTCAATTTGCGCTCAACATTCCACCTCATTCCTTGCTCTTGAAGAAACATGGACCGACGAGGAAGATTCGTTAAGGCGAGCAATTGAAAAGATAGCAGATTTGTGATCCGAAGCACCTAAAATTACAGACGTAGATTAGTTTCAGATTGTGATGTTGATCATTTGCAAGGAAACACTGAATTTGGTGTGCTGACCTTGAACTTATATCTGAAGGAAAATAAAAATGATTTGTTTATCTGAAAGTAAAATCTACATCAAGCTTATGAACGACTTGTGAAATTTATGTTTATAGCCTAGTTAGCTGTTATTGTACCTGTCGCTCTACGTGTGGAAGTGAGGATCGGATTTCATGTCTATTTCATTCAAGACATGAAAAGTGTCGTCTTGTGCTATAAAAGCAAGAAATTTTAGTACTTTTCGACGCTCTTTCATTGATCATTCCTGCTCCCACAAACGTCCTTCTCGAAAATTTATCCAAGTTTCAATCATTTTAAGCTTAGTCCAAATGTGCCAAATATTTGCTGACGTATTCGGAAGCCGAAGCTCCACTTGATAGCAGTCTGGAGCATTTTAGTGGCATAATATGTAGCTTATACCATAAAAAAATTGAACATTGTAGAGGTTATGAATTTTTATGTTTATCAAATATGAAAAAACGGATGAAATCTGTTGGACTAGCAGTAGCCACTTGATTAGTGTTATTTTTAACTGCATCAGGAACGGTAAATAAGCATCGTCTTCAAACGGTTTTCTTAAACGCATGATTATATGAAAAAGCAATACAAGTTCCTGCATCAATAATATCAATACGATTATTACTTTGATCATATTGAATGAAATTAGAAGTTAGCTGCTGCTCGCGTAACGACAGTGAGTATTTAGTCTCAACATCGGTGATGTGTAGTGGTGGCGTGTTGTGGTGATGTGTAGTGGTGGCGTGGTCGCTATTAGTTGCGGTGCTGAGACAATGTTGCGTCTGTGGCGCTGGTTCCTGGACTCATCAGCTGCCGTGTCCGTCATGTCTTTACGTGTACATGTGTTCGTCAAGTTCCTCAGAGTAGTTCACTAGTTTACTCATGTGTAAAATATCCATTACGCGTTAAATAATTCATAGAAATTGTGTGTATAATTATTATAGTCTTTTCTCTTTATCATTAGGTGAAGGTTGTATGTGCCGCTTTTGAGGCTTCGCTTAATTCGTATGAATTTGCCCGCAGCAGCACGATCTAAATTGCAGCTTGTCAATAAATTGTCCTAGCTTTAGAGTTATGTTCAGGGACACAACTGTAGGCTCTCATCACTTTTAAATCTATCGTAACTGCGACTAAGCTACTAGATTCGTTTTCTCTCAATTTCACTACTTAATTCCAACGGCTCAACATCACTATTTCATTTCAATTGATTTAATTTCACTGGTCAGATTTAATTCCTCCATTTCATCATTCAATTTCAATTGACTTGACTTAATTTTTCAGATTTAGTTCTTAAATTTTTCACTCAATTTCAATTGCTGATTTCCTATATTCAGTCGGTGCAATGATCTTCGCTCCAACTACCTTGCATCTTCCCAAAGGCCAACTTTACTTTAACTCGATAAGACAAACACAATTTGTAAGAGCCGCAGGAGTACAAAACTCGAGGGCCCACTGTAGACTACACAACCGAACAGCATCATGTCATGTCTGCTATTGCCACTTTTACGACCGTGCTTCGCCTTCACATTGAATGCTTCATTTACCAAGCAGTGATGAAACAGTTTTGCATCGTAGCTGTTGGAAAAAAATCTCATACACGTGAGTAAAAAAAGTTTTCCTCTGAAACTCCATTGTCACATTGAAATCGAATTTGTTACTGGCAGTAGATATGGCAAAACTCTTTCAGTGTCTCGAAATAGATAATTTTTTGCTTGTGAAGCTCATGTTTCAAACACTGAGATTTGTGTTTTACGTCGTTGGATTCACGTTTGAAGTCGAGAGGTTCACATTTCATATCCTGGGATTCTTTTTTGAATTGGTGAAATTCACGTTTTAAATTGTAGTATTCATGTTTGAAATCGTGGGATTCATCTCCGAAGAAATTAAATTCTTCTTTTTTTAGTGGTAAGATTCAACTGCCCAGGGTTATAGTCACCACTCACGTGCACGAGCTCATGACAGTTTCCGTCAATTTTTATCCGTCAAAAATCTCTTGCAATTTGAAATTGATTGTCAAGTATACCTTGACAATTTTAAGCATCTACTTATGTAGCATTCCACTCTGTCGTTCACTCATTTTCATTTTAATTATCATTAAAATACTGGAATAAGCTGCATACACTTGGCCACTCACATCATGCACATATCATGATATATGCCTAAATTAATTTTGAGTTTGTAAATCGTAATATGCCACTGGAATGTACAAAATGTTAGTATCATTTAGAAGTACGCTCATGTAATTTAAGAGCGTGCTTGAGAACAACATGAGGACCTTTTTTTCTCTCGTCTGCGGCAAGGAAAATTTTTCGTTGTACAAATAATTGATAGCATCTTTAGACTCCACCATTCACACTTAAAGATGCTAAATTGGAAAAATTGAACGTTATCACAAAATTTCTTTCTTTCATTTCTGAATGTATTTTTCAAAATTACACTGAGTTCCCTGAAAATGAGAAGAATTCTTTAAAGTCAGTATTCTAAGCCCAAGATGTGAAAACAGTTCTGTTAGAGATTTGAGAGTTATGAGTATTTACAAGCTTTTACGATTTCGGTTAATATGTGGAACTCGAATTTTCATTTACAGAAATTTCATGATTTTCATCAGGTAAATTTTATCCTCTAGTTACCAGTTAATTTGAGAAAGCTGGAAGTTTCAGAAGTGTGGATAGTCAGTTGGACGGGGTTCTAGGGAGGTGAGCACACCCAGTACCTCATCAGTAGGTGGAGATACAACCCCGGACTCGCTCAAAGTCCAGCTAGCATCGTTGTATTTGTGTCTTGCCATCAACTGATGTGTAGGTTACGACAAAATATCGCTCTAAAAATCACGGACACTGCACACGCACGGGAACAAACAATAGCATAGAAAAATAACAGTTGCGAACTTGTTTACAAAACGCTTGTTCCTTCAGTCTCTCAGGAAGTACAAGATCATGCCTGTTTTGTTTTGAAAAATAATAACAGCGTTGGTAGTTTACAATTTAAAAAGTACTTAATTTTAGAAAAAAGAGTGAAAAGTGTTAATACGGTAGCGCTGAGACTGTTGTTGTTATCCCTGAATGTCTTTTGCAGGATTATCATAATAAGCTTATCGATGTTACTGGGCCAGTGAGTTGCCCTGCTTCTGGTAAAACTTTATGAGCTCTGAATATGACAGTATTCCACAAGACAATAAAACATCGTTAACACAAAAGTACCTCTGCCTCAAAATTTTAACGTATGACAGGATGTAGTTCTCATTCCTTGGATTCAATAATTATCACCAATTTTTGGTACGGTGCCCAATGTTACATTTATTTGAACAACTGTTGTTCACGTTCACATTTTTTCATGATGATAAGCAGATAAATCACCATCACACTATCCTTGAATTCATATTCGCCATATATGCTTGTTTTATAACCTTCCAAATACAGACGTGTTTACTTTTTCATATTTTTTCTGTTTTACAGAACCGAAAGTGTCTGAATGAAAGTTCAAATGTAGTAGATAGACTTTTAAACTACGGACGACGGGCATTATATCAAACAACGAATTCACGTCAAATTTCTGAGTTAGGTATAACGACTGGTTGAATCGTTTGTACTGTGCAAGTATTTGTGCGTTATACTTAGTACTGAATTAATATTCAGTTTCTATTTATTGGTGCTTATGATTATTTTCCTCATGCAAGAAACTACACGACATACCACTCATACTCCCTGGCACCACGTACCATGAACAATCATTTTTCATCACAAACCTTATTTTGAGTTGAGTTTTGTTTAATTCCTTCCCGCTTTCAATTACGTTTTTATGTTCGTATATTTATTTACTATTTTCATTTCAAACTTCAGCCTGTAGTATTCCTGATTTCCCTCTGCTTCTCTGCAGGTCATCAATATGAGATGATTTAGGTGCTGAACTACATAGCTGAACATCAGCTTTTTGCGTGAGAAACATTGACTAATTTTAGCGCATCCATCTGGCAAGAAAAATGTAATTTATCAATTCGACACGGACGGAGAGTTTGTTATTGTTGATCCTGCCGTATGGAAATAGAAGTAATTTTGAATAACACATTAGATAACCTAAATTTTGTGTCATCGTAACGTGAAATTTTGCGTAGAGCGCAGCCTCTTGTGCCCCCCTAACACCTACCATCTGCCTCGCATTTAGTTGCTCGTTTCCTCGAAACTCGGAGACTTGTGAAATGGTACAGTACCTTCGATTTAATTGTGATGGAGAGATAGGTTTGATCAGAATTTAAGAGAGCAGTATTTACAGCTCTTTCATTAACCTTCCATCTTATTGAGAATCATTTGAGGTTTCATTTCGAGATCAACTTAATTCATAGTTTTTGGCTCCCTCGTTTCGACTGACCACAGAAGCCAGTGCAGAGCAAAAAAGTCACACTCCCTACTGAACTTTATACCCTGAGTGCTCTCACATACTATCCATTATTTATATCAGTTACGTTGGAAATCAGTTTGCATTTCATCAATCGTCATGTGCATTGTGGGTGGACGAAGTTATACTTAGAGGTGAAATAATGCTCCGGCGATAGCGCACACTCGAGTTAACAAGTTTATTCTGTATATAATTTAAACGCAAATATCTTATTCACCTACGGAATAAAATTCAAACTACATTGTTACTGACTTTTTATTGTCTCAATACTCCTACTTTCTTTCATCATTTCAAAATTTGTTCTTAGCGTTTGTTTCATTGCGGCAGGTTTTTGGTTTCATCATTCTCTGGTTATCTTAAATGTGGTGAAGCTCGTTTTCTTGATTATTGATGTAGAGTTTACTGATGTAATGAAGAGTCCACCCCTGATGCCCCACGTTTCTTTGTAGGCCTTGTTTGCGAGTAGCATTCCTGAGATTATTGATCTGATCGGTGCACGCTCCAAGTACGCTGGAGAATACAAGAGTGAACATGGCAAGAGGTACTACTGCTACTACTAACCCCTACGATGAGAGTTACAATGTGTACCATAAATGCTAGCAGTGCTTTGGCTCTTCCCTCCTCCAGCCCCTAAAGCTGCTTGTAGAGTCTTTATAATGGTTGTGCTCGTCTCTTGTAGTGTCACCATGTGTCCCTTTTAAACACTCCTCTGTCCAGTCTTCCGTTTTCTTAATTTTTTCTCACATTTCTTCCCAATTGACAATTGAGGATACTCTGGGGATATTAGCTCAGTTAATGTTCACAGATGCATTATTTTCATGCATCTCCTGCTATTTTTGCAAAAGTATCCAGGATTGAATTTGTTCTGAGCAAATATTATCCATCTGAAGTATCCTCAACAAATCTTCCAGCATCATAAATTGGTAACCTGCACACGTTCAGTTCGAGAATTCTCTGAAACTTTTTTTGGGTGCAACTTGTTCCAAGCGGAAAATTTCAGCGTAGAAATTTGGTAGACTGTGCGTCAAAGCAGCCTTCTTGGCACCTATTGAACCTCAGCCATGACATGATGCTCTACTGTACGTATCAATATTTAAAAAGTTCTCAATAACTTTGAAGCTTTCAACTTGCAATTGTTTCAAAGACGAATTTTCAGTCAAGTTATTTCCATGGGAATTTTAAAGTTCGACTCATACGAAAATTCAGGGTTTATAAGAGAAGTTTTTGGTGGAGTCTGTCATGCTTTGAGGTTCTCCGTTAAAGGTTCCCGTGCGTCCCTGAGCTTTGCCCCGATTTACTGTGTCTTGTCCGGCTGTGCGACCCTGTTCTCGTAGAGATCGCTTCCGTGTCGTTAGACTTGCATTGTACGAAAATTTCAGTGTCAGTGACTGCTTCTGCCTCGGTGCTTTGAGCTATCCCTTGTTGTGTCATAGTGTTAAATTAGCATGTCAAAGTTATGCAATAAACTTAAAATTTTATTTCACTTGCTAGAAAAAATGCGCCATACACATATACACTGGCGTTGCTTTCGTTCATGCTTTGCGTCGCACATAGCAATACACCGAACTCAAGGCACGATATTCCCTCTTAAATATATGACATACATTATGAGGTCGTCATTTATTTTTCAAGCACTTGTGCACCATGTCTACAAAGTTCGCACATGCGAGCACTTGTGATAAACGACACGAACACACTCGCCACTGGAGCAATAGGTTATTCTCTTTTATGCTAGTCCCCTCACTTACACGATCACTCATCACGGAGCTGCTACACCAAATTAATGATTCATTTCACCTAATAAAGCGTTGATAAATAGCTCCTCTTTGGAAACTTTATTCGTTCGGAAAATAAGAGCAAATAGGGCTTTTGCCTGTAATTTGGGCCGTTCTTTCACGCTCGAATATCTATCATAGTATCTTCTACACGTCATCCTTTCTATTAGAATAGTGTTATTATCTGTTGAATTTCTTATTTCATCGATTTTCTGCGAATTTTTTTTTCCTTTTTCCTGACGCATGATTTCTAAACTGATTTTACATTCCTGATTTTGAGTTTAGCCTTTTTGGTATGCCCCGCAACTTTGAACGAAACCCTCTTTATTTTTCAGTTTTACTTTTGCACCTTTGCGTTATGTATCCCTTCACCAGACTTATTTCATGAGAGGTATATTCTTTTTATGAATTATTTCTCACACATGGCAGCAGCAGCATTCGGTTGTATTTTCTAAAGAGCCCCTTTGATTCTTTGAGATTTGAGCCCACTCTGCCCCACTTCCTTCCACCCACCACAGCAGCGACCCCACTGCCTCACCATATTCGTGTGTGTGTGCCGGCTCCAGCGATCAACATCTCAGCTTCCAAATGAAATGACAAATTTTCCAGGTTTTGAAGCCGTCATGCCTGTTGCAAGTAAAAGTTCTTGACTTAATTCGTGAACGTTACGTGTAGCTAATGCCACTATTGTGAACGTGATATTACATCAGCTCTTTTTTAAAGTCGTACACGATTCAATTGATATCTGAACTGATTAAGAGAGTAATGCGAGCCAAGCTGTCTGAAGATTGTTTATCTCTGGAGACGTACTCGTAATTAGACATCCACGCCTTCCAAGGTGCAACTTTCGATAGGTTTCCTTGGAATACAAATCTTAGACTAAAATGAAAGAAATTACCATGTTCACGGTTCGTACGCTTATAGAATATATGTTATTTATTTATGTGAGTAAACATTATACGTTGTATAACATTAAAGTTTTTTTGGAGGCTATCATTTTAGTTCACGTCAACTGACTTATTTACTTCGAACATCAAAATTGGCTTTTTAAAAATCAGTGTTTTTTTTTCTGAGCACAGTCACAGCTTTCAACACATCTGAAGCTTCATGCGAATTCATGGAGTTAATTTACCTTAGGAATCAGTTAAAACATGAATAATTGGATCAAATATTTTATATATTTTACATTATATACTGTACTCGTTCATAGCGCAAAGAATTTTCCGGAATTTCTCATTTAATCTGACATCAAGGTTCACTAACAAACCCTGAGTTCCGTAACTAAACTTCAGACCCCTCGGTATTCTCGAACTGAGCTCACCCAATATTGCTGTTGAGGAACGTTCACACCTGCCGTAATGAACGAATACGACATTTAGAAGAAAAATTCAGCAGTGAGCGACATTCAAATCCGTGGGCGAACTTTATCCTTGTTTCTCGGAACATTCAGCAGCAACACTCCCAATGTCCTTATCTGAGCATGTACTTGCATCGACATTCAAGCATTTCTGTGCCATGAAGAGGGAACTATGTTTCACTATGAATTATGTATTTGATATTATAATCCACGAGTTATCAACTAGTGAAATCTTTTCGCTTTGACAATATGAAACCAAACCGGGGTGAAAATGATTCTTATTTTCTGTGATCTGTATTTAAATTTTCTGATGCCTGTAAGGAATTTAATCGGAAGATCCTCTTAGAAAACATATATTTCAGTAGCAAATCTAATGAAGTGGATCACCGTTATTGATCAGAAAAGAAGAAAACAGAATTTTTTTTTGCAAACATTGCTACTACAAACTGCATACTGATCTACATAAACTACCATATTTCAGGAACAAAACTTAAAAAAAGTCTCGTGTGCAGAAACATCTACATTTAATGGATATCTTTTGGCATGTGATAAAGCATTTATTAGCGTTGGAATAGATTACACGTGCCAAAATCATGAATATCACACTGCTATAGTAAGTTATCGCTCTCATTAGCTCGCATTAAGCCCTAGAGGCACAGATCAAATTTTAGTCTCTGGAACATGGCTTCAACGGCACCTATTCGCCTTTGAGTTAAGAATCAAACTTCATATTTTACTGTGTCCAAGTTCACTTAGTGCACCTGCGCTACGTTCGTTTGTACTGCGAGCCTTGACTCACGTTACCTTGGAACAGGGTTACAGTGCTCAGTGTTTTATTTTGTATCATACATAGATAGATGTGATGCATCTTACTGTCACTGAGAACTCTTTACAGAAAATAATCAGCATTGCACTACCGATGATTATTCAATTGCAAAGAAAAACAACCCTTCAATTTTTTCTTTTTCTACTTGGAAGTTTGGTTTCTACACTTGAGTGTTTTCATACATCCTACAGGCCTATATTTTACTCTCTTATTGAGCCTGTTGATGTTGTTTTTCTTTTCATTTGAATTTCCATTTATTTCAGAGCTTGTTTCTCAGCGATCGTTCAATCTCTGCTTGAATTTTGAATGAAATTTGATGGTAGATCTGAAGAGTGGCAATTTAAGAATAAAAACTCAATGTAAAATTCGCGTCATCATATCAGCTCGCCGCAGAAAATAAAAATTAAAACAGTATTCTGAACAAGTTCCTTCGAGATGCATTAACTCATTCCCTTCACGATGCACCATTCCTATTTATCCATTTGTCTATCTCTTCTTATAAATATATATATATATATTTGAAAATAGTATCTACTATGTATGTTTCACGTCACTTCACTAATTATTAACACATCACTGTGTTTTCTGTTGTAACCACTGCTGATAATGATGATTGAAGCCTATCGTGTTTGGCTTGAAGACCGGGCTGTAATCTGACTGGCTTGGTGTATGGTTTCCTTTAGGCTGTCTTTGCAAGCTGGATACCAGAAATCACGGAGATCGTAGGCAACAGACCCAAGTATGGCGGCGAGTATAAACGCTCTCATGGAAGGAGGTATTAGTTAGGAAAGCATTCGTAGCTTCGACCCCAGGCCCCGGCATTTTGAAGCACTTCTTGCATGACGACACACCATTCTTAGAGTAGTTGTAACACCTTTTAGAAGAGGGTTTATTATCTATCCTAGATACCACTTACAGGCTTCGGGCACTAATTCTTTGTCCGCCGATATGAGATTGTGCTCTTTTGGGCTAACTTCGTTTGCTCTTCACCAACTCCTGTTGAGGTTGTCCTATCATGACTTCGAATCACTACTGCCTTCCCCTAATTTGCCATGTTGACCACGGCCATTTGACCTTTCAATTTTTTCCTTTTAAATTTTTCGTTTTTCATTTTGGCAGAGGAGTGCCTTCTTTAAATATTGCATGAAATTTGGCAACAGCGTGACTGTTTTATTTTTTGTCCGTGCTACTTATGAGTTTTACGATCCGTCTCTACTTAGGCCATATTCGCAAGCTGTATTCCTGAAATAATAGATCTGGTTGGGACTAGATCCAAGTACGCTGGCACACTCAAGAACGAGAGAGGGAGAAGGTAGAGTGCCTACTCATAATAGGTCGAGGTTATCTACTGAATGTGTACACCGTGTCAAACGCAGCAACGTATCCTACCTGGGCGCCTCAGCTCTGTTGTTCCAGTCCAATTCCCGTTTAAGTTTCTCAAATTTTAAGGAACTTTTTTATGAGCATTATGTGTAAAAGGTTTCTGGATTTATAACATTTATCTTCAAGTTAATTCATTTGATGGGGTGAGAAAGTGATAGTTAAAATGAGCTGAAAATTGAAGTGTCATGTATTGATAAATATATTTCATTCACAGCTCATCCCTGATGATTTGCTCCTTTTATTGGAGATACCTACAGTTAAATCACAAGTTTTGCTTGTAAATTACTGCTTCTCAGAATTTCCTCTATAATACGACAGTAAATACATGAACTACACTAGTTCACGATACAAACGAAACTAGTTACCTTTATTCTCAAAATGGATTATTCATTCTCTCTCACTAAATTTTTACGGCACAATGAAATCGCCAATAAAAAAAAGAGTCTCCATCTTCTGATAGCGTTGCGATATACAATATTGACTTTACATTTGGTCTTATATTGATAACGTAATATTTCTTCATTATCGAGGCGAAATTAAAGTGCAAATAGATAAGAGCATCGTTCAATTAAAGGCCAGAACTTTATGAGGTGAAGGCTTGGTGCGCTCTGCCAGCTTCTGCAGAGCTTGTTCCTTACTGAACCTAACTAATTAAAAATCTTCCTCTCAATTGATGCGTAATAAAGCTTCTTCAGTGACATTGAGTTTACATTTTCATTCAGTTACATTTTTTATGAAATGGGACCAATTTTTCTTGGCTGAATTTTCAGAATTTCAAGAATGAAACCCTAGGAAGGTTGACAGAAACTTCAGCCAGAGGCCCCAATTGCCTGTCTTGCTGTTGCTCAGGATTGCTTTAATTAACTTCATTGGATGAATTATAGTAGAAAATGAAGGACTGCAACCACATTGCTGAGGGTTTGCCATTATAGCTACTTCTACCTAACCCAAGCACATGTCTCTGAAGGTATCACCATTTTTGTGTAACACTACTAACCCTTTGTATTAACAAGCCGTGTATAGCTACTATGTACCAACACTTACACTTTGCCACTAATGTTCGCTGTATGAATGTCGCATTACATGAGTTAGTCAGTGGAAATAAGAGAGAATTCCAGAACATGTAGTCGTGTGTTCTGTTGGTCTTCTCATACTGTGCGCTCTTGTGCTTTGGTGTTGCTTCTTCTATTTTTGTGTAGCTTTACTGCTTACGCTGTTCCACCTTTTCGTTTGCTTCTCCTGTTCAGCTACGAGAAGCAGTTTTTTAATTGATTTACGTTTCATCAAAAGCCAATAGTGTTCATTTAAAAATTTTGAAGGATCTTCTGTCTGTGATAATTTTTTCACATTTTGAAGAATTGCAATTGGAAAGAATGAATTTCTACTTTTACGTATGTTAACTTGCACAAACGCTTGCTTGTGCTTTAGAAACTTGAACTGTACTTATCAAGTTTCTCATTCGGGTAAAGTGGATACGATGTGCGCTCTATGCGTTAGGACTCAAGTTCGCACAACACCCAAGAAATGCCGCTAAAGAATACCGAGAGAAAAATTGATCGGGGCCAGATTTTAGCTTAATGAAACGATCCAAGTGTTACTGTTTTTTATGAGTGACTTTGCCGGTGTAAGCTACTACAGCCTTAGTAATTTCAAACAATTTTTTACCTTACTCTCTTGTATGAACACTATTCATTTTAAGTTGCATCCGTGTACAGTCTGTAACAAAAAACTTAACAGATTTTGTATAAATATACAGCAGAGGTAGGGGTATGCATCCGGCATCGTTCNTGCCATCGTGACATCCTAACATCTTGTTCAACACTAAAAACATGCCCACATTGACTCTGATATTCCGTATAATAGAAAGTTTTCGTCAATAATTCAATAACCTATGTTCCAGAGCAAGTTTTCACATTTTCTACCGTAGATTTATTCTTTGACTTGTTTATGACAAATTCTACTGATCACACAGATGTTTTCTGGGTGATTTTGTTTAAGGACGTGCATGGGTTCGAGTAGAAGTGTCCAATATCGTAAGAATGGAATTACAAGGGCAGTAATACATGAAATTCCTAACAGGAGAAGCAAGCGGAGGGGTCTAGTTTGCACGTGGTGGCTGCTATACATAAAAGCTTCTAAATTAGGCGAGCATGTAATTCTTAAAGCTTCCTTTAATGTTCCTGGCGAACTTCTTCTTCACTGCTTCGGTCTCCTTATCACCTTTCCAGCTTTAAGTGTTTTAGATAAATTAATTGAGTCTCATGAGATATTCTTTTTTTATGTTGCTTAGTTTTGGTAGGTTGGTTATAGCCATTTGAAAATTCCTTGCACACTTTCATGAAATATATTTTTCTTGTGGTTAAAGATATGTTTTGGTAAATCGTTGGTACCTCATGATATACCTCAGTAAAGTCCTTTGACATACATGGCCTGCCTCGCGTGGACGGACGCTGCATCGTCTCGCTTGAATTTTAAAGTCATAATTTACCACTTCAATGCTGTCAACTTTTATGAATAAATTTATCGCTCAACAGACTTACTCAAGAAACGTTTTCCCATTTTCCTCCCACCTACGTAATTTTGAGCTAAAGAACCTGGTATCGGTGCCGAATTCAGTGGACAGATCACCTACATTTTCGTCACAAAATTTTCGTTGTTATGTTTAGCTCGTGCAGGTATCACACACATAAAGTAATATCCCTGATTGTCTTCCTCTACAAATGGAAACGTTTTTTTGGAATAAGAACATTAGCTTTTGACTTAACAGTGAATGATGTTATTTTTCGATTTAGTTCAGCGTGTTAAGAGCCTTCGAAATTTTTTTTCAAAGTGAGTCATCTTTCAGTGAATTTTGGATTCAGCTCGTCACGTGAGGAAGGCTGTCCAATGTCTGATAATTTTGAACACTTAGTCGTACCTCAGAAGTGAAGACAAAACACGCGCTGAAGTCAAGAAGTGAAGACAGTACAAGAACACTACCCATTTTCTTGTTGAGCAAAAGTTGTTTTGTGAACCGGCCAATCTAATTCCACAGTGATATACCATGCTCTCAGTAGAACGCTAAAACTTCCAGGGTCAATTTGGGTTGTGTTTGTCTGTCTTCATTTCGGATAAGTGATGCCCTATGTGATGGTCTGTGATGTGTAGGAATGTGAGTCGAGGAGCTCGAGCTATTGGGTGTGTTTTACTTCGCCAGGCACATCGTCGTCTGTGGACACATCACTTACGAATCTGTGAGCCACTTCCTAAAAGATTTCCTCCATGAAGACAGAGAAGATGTGGACGTCGAAGTCGTCTTTTTGCACAGGTATGTTATTCAACATATGTATGTATTATTCAGTGATACATGGTAGATGCAGTAGTTGTTACTTACACATTTAAT